>CM038218.1:132741915-132867803 GCA_021442155.1 Cymbidium sinense
CAAATAATAAATTAATAACTAAACTAACTAATAACTAGTAATAAAAATTAAAATAAATAATAATAATAATAATAATAATATAAAACTTATAAACTAAATAACTAATAAATAATAACTAAAATAACTAATAAACTAATAAAACAAACTAAACTAATTACTAATAAAACCTAACTAAAACTAAAATTAACTAATAAAACTAACAAACAAATAACTAATAACTAATAACTAATAATAATAGCTATAAAAATAACTAAACTAATAACTAATAATAATAAACTAATAAAACTATTAACTAACTAATAACTAAACCTAAACCAAATAATAACTAAAACTAAAAACTAATCACTAATAACTAAATTAATAAGTAATAAAACTAAAACTAATAATAATAATAACTAATAATTAATAAAAACTAAATAAACTAACTAACTAAATTAAATTAACTAACTAATAACTAATAACTAATAATAACTAACTAAACTTAATAATTAAATAGCTAACTAATAACTATTAACTAATATAACTAATAACCAATAACTAACCAAAAAACCTAACTAATAAACTAATAAATAAAAAAATATACTAATTAACTAACTAATAAAAACCAATAATAAACCTAATAAACTAATAACTAAACTAATAACTAATAAACTAAACTAAATTAATAACTAATAATAATAAACTAGTAAACTAATAACTAATAATAATAACTAGATATAATAACTAAACTAATAATTAATAAACTAAACTAATAACTAATAATAATAAACTAGTAAACTAATAACTAATAATAATAACTAGATATAATAACTAAAACTAATAAAACCAAAAAATAACTAATAATAAACTTATAAAACAAATAACTAATAATAACCAAAACTAAAAAACTAAAAAACTAATAAAACTAGTAAACTAAAAACTAATAAAGTAATAATTAAATAATAACTAAACTAAAACTAATAACTAAATTAATAATAATAATAATAATAATAATAATAATAATAATAACTAATAAAACTAAAAATAACTATCTAATAAATAACTAAAAAATAAACTAAATAATTAATAAACTAATAATAACTAAACTAATAACTAATAAACTAACTAATAATAACTAAACTAATAACTAAATAATAATTAATAAACTAATAATATAATAAAAATAATAAAAATAATAATAACTAATAACTAAAACCAACTAATAACTAATAAAACCTAATAATATAAATAAATAATAAACTAAAAAACTAATAACTAAATAAAAACTAAAAAACTAAAACTAACTAAACTAATAAACTAACAACTAATAATATCTAATAATAGTAATAATAATAAACTAAATTAACTAACTAATAAACTAACTAATAATAGCTAATAATAAAACTAAATAACTAAACTAATAACTAAAAACAAAATAACTAAACTAATAACTAATAAAACTAACTAAACTAACTAATAATAAAACCTAAAAAACTAATGAACTAATAAACTAATAAACTAAAACCAATAATAATAATAATAACTAAACAAAATAACTAATAAATAACTAACCTAACTAAAAATAATAACTAATAACTAATAATAAACTAACTAAAAACTAACTAATAATAACTAAAACTAATAATAATAACTAAGTAATAACTAATAAAAACTAAACTAATAAATAACTAATAAAACTAAAAAACTAATAACTAAACTAATAATAAAATAAATAATAACTAATAAACCTAATAATAAAAATAAGAAACTAATAAAAACTAATAACCAAATAACTAATAATAAACTAATATAATAATAATAACTAATAAAATAAAACTAACTAAATAAACTAACTAAATTAAAACTAACTAATAAACTAATAACTAAAACTAACTTAAAACTAAAAACCTAATAATAAAAACTAGATAACTAATAACTAAACTAAACTAAACTAAAAAATGAAACTAAACTAATGAAATAAATAACTAATAAATTAAAATAATAAACTAAAAATTAACTAACTAATAACTAGTAATAACTAACTAGCTAACAATAACTAACTTAATAACTAATAACTAACTAATAAACTAAACTAAAAAACTAATAATAATAATTAAATACTAATAAATAATAAAACTAAATAAAATAACTAACTAACTAATAATAAATAATAAAACTAAATAAAATAATAACTAATCATAATAATAACTAATAAAACTAACTAATAACTAAAAAACTAAAAATTAACTAATAATTAAAACTAACTAAACTTAAATAATAACTAAACTAATAACTAACTAATAACTAACTAATAAAAACTAATAACTAATAACTAATAACTATTAACTAAACTAATAAACTAATAATAAACTAATAACTAACTTATAATAACTAACTAATAACAAATAAACCTAGTAATAATAAATTAATTAATAAATAAATATTAAATAAATAATAAAACTAATAAAAACTAACTAATAAATAAAAATTAATAACTAAACTAATTAATAAACTAACTAAACTAAATAACTAACTAACTAATAACTAATAAAATAACAAACTAAACTAATAATAAATAACTAAACTAAATAACTAAACTAATAAATCTAATAACTAATAAAAAACTAATAACTAAAAAATAAACCTAATAATAAAACTAACTAGATAACTAATAAACCAAATAACTAAACTAATAAAACTAACTATGTAACTAAACTAATAAAACTAACTATATAATAACTAATAATAAAAACTAATAAATAATAAAAACTAAAAACTGACTAAACTAATAACAAATAACTAATAATAAACTAATAAATAATAATAACTAAATAATAACTAATAACTAACTAATTAATAAATAACTTCAAACTAATAACTAATAACTAAATAATAACTAAAATAACTAACAAATAATCTAACTAATAACTAATAAACTAACAAAATAACTAATTCTAATAATAAAACTAATAAAACTTATAAATAATACTAATAATAATAAACTAAACCTAATAATAACTAAACTAACTAACTAATAAACTAATAATAATAAAACTAACTAATAATAACTAATAACGAGCTAATAATAACTAATAACTAAAATTAAAAAACTAATAAACTAAAACTAAATAACTAACTAAAATAATAACTAATAATAACTAAACTAATATTAATAATTAATAATAATAAAAAATAACTTAACTAATAATAAAATAAAAATAAAAACTAAACTAATAAATAATAAACTAATAACTAATAAAACTAATAAACTAATAATAATAAATAAAATAATAACTAAAACTAATAATAATAATAACTAAAAACTAATAACTAAATTAATAAACTAATAACTAACTAATAACTAACTAATAACTAACTAATAACTAATAAAAACTAAACTAAACTAAATAAATAATAACTAAAAATAAACCAATAAATAACTAAACTAATAACTAATAAATAAAACAAAATAACTAAACTAACTAATAAAACTAAACTAATAAAAAACTAATAAAATAAATAACTAACTAACAAATAAAACTAAAATTAATAAATAATAAAAACTAATAACCTAATAAAAACTAATAACTAAATAAAACTAATAAACTAAAACTAAGAACTAATAAAAACTAATAACTAATAATAAAAATTAAAAAACTAAGAAAACTAAAGCTAATAATAACTAAAAAAAACTAAAACTAACAAATAATAATAATAATAAACTAACAAATTAATAAAAAAATAACTAATAACTAAACTAAATAAAAACTAACTAAACTAAAAACTAAACTAAAACCAAAATAACTATTAAAAACTAATAAAAGCTAATAAACTAAACTAACTAATAACTAATAATCTAATAAGTAAAATAATAAATTAATAACTAACTAATAATAATAATAGTAATTAACTAATAACTAAAAAAACTAACTAATAAACTAAAAAACTAACTTAAACTAACTAATGACTAATAACCAATAACCTAATAATAATAATAATAAACTAATAAATAAATACTAATAAAAAACTAACTAAGCTAATAACTAATAAACTAATAATAAATAAATTACTAATAATAACTAAATAAATAACTAACTAATAACTAAAAACTAATAAAAACTAACAACTAATAAAATAAACTAAATAACTAATAAATAACTAAACTAATAATAATTAAATTAATAAAACTAACTAATAAACTAAATAATGAACCTAACTGAAGCTAATAAACTAAAAACTAATAAAACTAAATAATAATAAACTAAAAACTAATAACTAATAACTAATAAAAACTAATAATAATAATGAAACTAAAGCTAAAACCTAATAAACTAATAAATAATTAAAACTAATAATAATAATAGTAATAACTAATAAAATTAAATAAAATGAATAACTAATAATTATAAACTAGCTAATAAAAACTAACTAATAACTAATAAACTAAATAATAATAATAAAATAATAATAAAAGTAATAATAACTAAAAACCTAATAAACTTATAACTAATATAATTAACTAAACCTAATAACTAACTAAAATAATAACCAAAACTAACCAATAATAACTAATATATAACTAATAACCCAACTAAAAAAAATAAAAAACTAATAAAACTAAACTAATAACTAATAAACTAATAAAACCTAATAATAATAATAACTAAACTAAATTAAAAACTAATAAAACTAAACTAATAAATAACTAAATAATAAAAATAAAACCTAATAATAATAAACTAAAAATAACTACATAAGAAAAAATAACTAACCAAATAATAACTAATAACTAAAAACTATTACCTAAATAATAACTAAACTAAAAAACTAATAAAATAAATACTAATAAACTAAAACTAATAACCCAACAAACTCAAAATAATAATTAAAATAAACAAATAAACTAATAACAAATAAACTAATAATAACTAATAATGATAAATAAATAAACCTAATTAAACTAAATAATAATAACTATTAACTAATACCTACTAATATTAATAAAAATAAATAACTAATAATAATAAATAATAATTAAACTAAAACTAACTAATAAAATAAACTAATAACTAAAAAATAACTAATAAAACTAAATAATAATACTAATAAACTAAAACTAATAACCTAACAAACTCAAAATAATAACTAAAATAAACAAATAAACTAATAACAAATAAACTAATAATAACTAATAATGATAAATAAACCTAATAACTAAACTAATAAATAATAATAATAACTAATAACTATTAATAACTAATACCTAATAACTAGACTAATAAACAAATAACTAATAATAATAAATAATAAAACTAAACCAACTAAAATAAACTAATAACTAAAAAAATAACCAAAAACTAACCATACTAATAACTAATAATAACTAAAATAACTAACTAATAATAATAATAATAACTAATAATAATAATAATAATAATAATAACTAAATAATAAACCTAATAATAATAATAAATTAATAACTAAAACTAATAATAAAAACTAATTAACTAATAACTAATAAATAAATAAAATTGATAATTAATAACTAATAAAATAAAAACTAATAAATAATTAAAAAATTATAAAACTAATAAAATCTATACTAATAAACTAATAACTAATAACTAATAATAATTAATACAAAATTAATAACTAACAATAACCAACTAAACTAACTAACTAATAATAAAAGAACTAATAACTAATAAATCAAAAACTAATAATAAAAAAAAAAAAACTAACTAATAAACTAATAAACTAATAAAATAAAAAATTAAATAACTAACCAATAATAACTAATAATAATAAACCAATAATAATAATAATAATAACTAATAACTAATAAAACTAATTAGTAAAACTAAAACTAACTAATAACTAAAAAAAAGTACTAATAATAAAACTAATAACTTAAAACTAATAAAATAAAAAACCAGTAAACTAATAAAAAAAAAAAAACTAAATAACTAATAAAAACTAAACTTGATAAACTAATAATAAAACTAATAACATTAAAACATAATACATAAAACCTAATAACTAATAACTGATAATAACTAATAATAAATAACAAAATAAATAACTAATAAATTAAACTTACTAAACTAATAATTAACTAAACTAACTAAATAAAACTAATAAAACTAAACCTAATAACTAATAAAAACTAACTAACTAAACTAAATAACTAATAGCTAAAACTAATAATAAAAACTAAAACTAAACTAAAAAACTAAACTAAACTAACTAAACTAACTAACTAATAAAACTAATAAAAAACTAAACTAAACTAATAAAACTAACTAACTAATAAAAATTAATAAAACCTAATAACTTAAAAAACTAACTAAACTAATTAAAAAAAACTAAATCCTACTAAACTAAACTAACTAATAAAACTAAAACCTAATAACTAATAACTAAACTAATAATAAACTAACTAACTAATAACTAAATAAAACTAATAAACATAATTAAAAACTAATAACTATTAATAAAACTAAACTAATAACTAAAACTAATAACTAACTAAAACTAAAAACTAACTAATAATAAACTAATAAAACTAAACCTAACTAATAATAATAAACTAATATAACTAAAACTAAAAAAACTAATAACTAAGCTAATAAAGTAATAACTAATAAAAACTAACTAAATAACTAAAAAAATAAAACTAAATTAATAAACTAACTAATAAACCAATAAATAATAACCAATAACTAAAAATAATAATAAAAAACTAAACTAATAACTAATAATAACTAAAAAACCTAAAAACCTATCTAACTAGCTAAAAACTAATAACTAAATTAATAACTAATAAAACTAATAAAACTAATAAACTAACTAATAAATAAACTAAAACTAACCTAACTAATAACTAATAATAAACTAAACTAACTAATTAATAAATAAAATAAAACTAATAACTAATAAACCTAATAATAACTAAATAAACTAATAACTAATCACTAAATAAATAATAACTAAACCAATAACCAAAACCAATAAATAACTAACTAATAACTAATAACTAAAACTAATAAAAACTAAAAAACCTAATAACTAAAACTAACTAACTAATAGACAAATTAATATAAACTAATAACTAAAACTAACTAAAAACTAACTAAAACTAAACTAACAAAACTAATAACTAATAATAACTAATAAAATGAACTAATAAACTAAACTAACTAATAACTAAACCTAAAACTAATTAATACTAACCAATAAACTAATATTAATAATTGACTAAAACTAACTATTAAAATTAATAACTAACTAAAATTAATAAAACTAAACTAATAACTAATAAAAACCAAATTAAAAACAAAACTAATAATAATAACTAATAATAATAGCTAAACAAACAATTAAACTAAATAACTAATAATAAATAACTAATAAACTAAATAAACTAATAACTATTAATAACTAAACTAAACTAGCAACTAATAACTAATAAAACTAACTAATAATTAATAACCAACCCAAATAACTAACCAAAACCTCAAAAACTAATAACTAAATAACTAACTAATAATAACTAAAAACTAAATTAATAACTAAACAAACTAATAATAAATAAATTGAAACCTAAATAACTAAATAATAACTAACTAGAACCTAATAAAATAATAACTAAAACTAATAAAACTAATAACTATCTAATCAAATAACTAAACTAAAACCAACTAACTAAAACCAATAAAAAACTAACTAAACCAATAACTAATAATACTAACCAACTAACTAATAAAAATAATTAATAAAACTAATAATAATAAAC
This sequence comes from Cymbidium sinense, assembly GCA_021442155.1. Classification (NCBI taxonomy): domain Eukaryota; kingdom Viridiplantae; phylum Streptophyta; class Magnoliopsida; order Asparagales; family Orchidaceae; genus Cymbidium; species Cymbidium sinense. Next base: position 132,749,690 of record CM038218.1, read on the forward strand.
TAATAAACTAAAAATTAAATAACCTAATAAAACAAAAAAAACTAAACTAAAAAATTAATAAATAATAAACTACAAAAATAAATAACTAAACTAATAATCTAATAAAAACTAAACTAATAAACTAAAAATGAATAAAACAAACTAAACTAATAATAACTAATAATAACTAATAAATAAATAACCTAATAACTAATAAAAACTAAACTAATAATAATAATAAATAACAAACCAAACTAAACTAAACCAAATAACTAATATAAACTAATAAAATGAATAATAACTAACTAATAATAAAATTAAATAACTAAATAATAACTAATAAACTAAAAAGCTAATAGTAATCTAAAAACTAAAACTAATAACTAAACCTAAAAAAAAACTAACTAATAACTAAAAACTAATAAACTAATAACTAAATATTAAACTAACTAACTAATAAATTAATAGTTAAATAACTAACTAATAACTAATAAAACCTAATAAACTAAATAATAAATAACTAAATAATTAACTAATAAACTAATAACTAACTAAAACTAATAATTATACCTAAATAATAAAAGCTAATCTGACTAAACTAATAATAATAATAACTAAAACTAATAAAACTAGTCACTAATAAAACTAAAAACTAATAAAACTAATAAAACCTAATAACTAAACTAATAACTAATAATAACTAACTAAACTAACTAAACTAATAACTAAACTAGCTAAACTAATATACTAACCAAACTAATAATAACTACAATAACAAAATAATAAAAAACTAAAAATAATAAATAATAATAATAACTAACAACTAAACTAACTAAATAATAATAACTTAACTAAAAAAAGTAATAAAACTAATAACTAATAATGAACCTAATAACTAACTAATAACTAATAACTAACTAATAATAACTAACTAAACAACTTGAACTAATAAACTAATAACTAAACTAACTAATAACTAAAAACTAACTAATCTAACTAATAATAATAATAATAACTAACTAAAAAACTAAATTAATAAATAACTAATAAATAATAAACTAAAAAATAAATAACTAAACTAATAACTAATAAATAATAAAACTAATAACTAAAACTAAACAAAACTAATTAATAATAAACTAATACCTAAACTAACCAAAAACTAAACTAATAACCAACTAAAAACTAAATAAACTAAACTAAACTAATTATAACTAACTAATAACTAAATAAATAAATAACCTAATAACTAATAATAAAACTAAACTAATAGCTAATAAACTAATAACTAATAATAAATAATAAACTAATAACTAAATAAAACTAACTAAACTATACCTAATAACTAATATAAACTCATAAAACTAATACTAACTAACTAATAATAAAACTAAATACTAAATAATAACTAATAAACTAATAAACTAATAGTAAACTAATAAACTAAAACTAATAATTAAACCTAATAACTAAAAAACTAATCCAATAACTAATAACCAATAACCAAATATTAGACTAACTAATTAATAAACTAATAACTCAATAACTAACTAAAAAAAATTAAAACATAATAAACTAAATAATAAAAATAATAAATAACTAAATAACTAACTAACAAACTAATACCTAACAAAAATTAATAACTAATAACTAAAATTAATAGCTAAAACTAAATTATAATAACTAAACTAACTAAACTAAAAACTAATAACTAAACTGATAACTAAAACTAATAATAATAATAATAACTAACAAAAACTAATAAATCTAATAAAACCTAATAACTAAACTAATAATACAATAACCAATATATACAAATAACTAAACTAATCCAAAAATAAAATAATAACCAAACAATAATAATAACACAACCAAATAATAATAAATTAATAACAAACTAAAACTAAATAATAATAATAATAAAATAAACCAAAACTAAAACACACAAAACTAATAAATAACTAAACTAAATAATAATAACCAAATTAAAACTAATAATAATAAAACCTAATAACTAATACACAATAAAAAAAATAACCAAAAAACCAAGAAATTAAAGAAACTATAATAATAATAATAATAATACAATAATAATAATAATAATAATAATAATAATAATAATAATAATAATAATAATAATAATAATAATAACTGAAAAACTAAACTAATAGATAACTAATAAATAAACCAATAACAATAAATAAAACTATAACTAAAAACTAATAATAACTAAAAAATAAAACTAATAACTCATAACTAATAAAACCTAATAAATAAACTAATAAAATTAATAACTAAAACTAATAAAATTGATAGAAAACTAATAAATAACAAACTAATAACTATTAAAATAATAAAAATAACTAATAATACATAATAACTAATAATTAAAATAATAACTAAAAAACTAAATAAAACAAAATAATAACTAATAAAATAAACTAATAATAAAACTAACTAATAATAATAACTAACAAATAAAACTAACTAATAACTAATAAACTAAAAAACTAAATAACTAAACTAAAAAATAATAATAATAAACCTAATAAAACTAAACTAAAACTAATAAAACTAACTAAAACTTATAAAACTAATAAAATTAAATAACTAAATAACAAAACTAATCACTAAAAACTAATTAATAATTAAACTAATAGTAACTAATAACTAAAAATAACTAACTAATAAAAAAAATTAATAGTAACTAGATAATAACTAATAAAACTAATAATAAACTAATAACTAAATAATAATAATAATAATAACTAAAACTAACCAAATAATATACTAAAAATTGACTAATAACTAACTAATAACTTATAAACTAAAACCTTATAAATAAACAAATAAAATTAATAAAACTAATAACTAATAATAAATAATAAATTATAACTAACTAAAACCAATAACCAAATAACAAAACCAATAAAATTAATAGTTAATAATAATTAAAGTAATAATAAAACTAATAACTAACTAATAACTAATAATAACTAAAAATAAAAATAGATAATTAACGAATAATAATAAATAACTGATAATAATAACTAACTAAGAATAATAACTAACTAATAATATACCTAAGAATAACTAAACTAAAAATTGACTCAAAATAGTTAGACTAATAACTAATAAAAACTAAATAAGAAACTAAAAAACTAATTAACTAATAACTAATAAATAATAATAAAAATAACTAACTACAACCACCTAAAACTAATAATAACTATACTAAAACTAATAACTAATAATAACTAATAAAAAAATAAACTAATAATAACTAATAATAATAACTAACTAATAATAAAATTAATAAAACTAATAACTAAAAAAACTAATAAACTAAACTAAATAACTATCTAATAGTAATAACTAATAAAACTAATTTAAAACTAATAAACTAAAAATAACTCATAATACTAATAAAATAACTAACTAATAAACTTAATAACTAATAATAACTAAACTAATAAACTAATAAACTAATAATTAAATAAATAACTTAACTAATAAACTAAATTACTAAAACTAATAACAATTAATTAACAAATAACTACTAAATTAATAACTAAAACTAGCTAACTAATAATAACTAATAACTACTAAAAACTAAAATTAACTAATAAATAATAAATAACTAATAACTAAACTAATAACTAAAATTAAATAATAATAACTAATAACTAATAATAAACAAAAAAAAGTAACTAATAAAACTAACTAACTAAATAACTAACTAATAATTAATAAATAACTAATAATAAATAAACTAATAACTAACTAATAAAACTAATAATAAATAAATAAATAACTAATATTAACTAATAACTAATAAAAACTAACTAAAAAACTAATAACTAAGAATAAATAAACAAAATTAATAATAATAATAAACTAAACTAATAACTAATAATAACTAACTAAACAAAACTAATTTTAGGGTTTATTAGTTATTTAGTTATTAGTTTTATTAGTATAGTTATCACTTATTAGCTAGTTATTATTAGTCATTATTAGTTATTTAATTTAGTTATTTTAATTATTATTATAAGTTTAGTTATTAGTTAGTTTATTATTTTTATTATTTTAGTTATTTAGTTATTTAGTTTAATTATTTTTTAGTTATTATTAGTTTTAATTAGTTTTATTAGTTATTATTAGTTAGTTATTATTAGTTTTACTACTTTGCTTTATTTATTATTAGTTATTAGTTTATTGTTTAGTTATTAGTTATTAGTTTAGTTTTTAGTTATTATTACTTTAGTTATTATTAGTTTAGTTATTATTAGTTTAGTTATTAGTTTATTAGTTATTAGTTTTTTAGTTTTTAGTTATTAGTTTTTATTAGCTTGTTTTTTTAGTTTAATAGTTAGTTATTATAGTTATTAGTTTATTATTATAAGTTTTTATGTTTATTTGTTATTAGTTTAGTTAGTTTAGTTATTAGTTTAGTTTTACTAGTTTTTTAGTTAGTTATTTAGTTTATTATTTTATTATTATTATTAGCTTTATTAGTTATTAGTTATTTATCATTATTAGTTTTATTTATTATTTTAGTTATTAGTTTTTAGTTTTAGATAGTTTTTTATTTATTTATTAGTTATTATTAGTTAGTTATTATTATTAGTTAGTTATTAGTTTATTAGTTTATTATTAGTTATTAGTAGTTATTAGTTTATTAGTTAGTTATTTATTTAGTTTATTAGTTAGTTATTATTAGTTATATTAGTTCAGTTAGTTATTATTATTAGTTATTAGTTAGTTAGTTAGTTATTATTAGTTAATATTTGTTAGTTTTTATTATTAGTTTTTATTTGTAATTAGTTTTTTTAGTTAGTTTTATTAGTTATTAGTTAGTTAGTTTATTATTAGTTAGCTATTAATTTATTAGTTTAGGTTATTAGTTTTAGTTTATTAATTTTTTTATTAGTTAGTTTAGTTATTAATTAGTTATTAGTTATTTATTTTATTATTAGTTATTAGTTATTAATTTAGTTTATTATTATTATTGTTTTATTATTATTAGTTTATTAGTTTTATGTTTAGGTTTATTAGTTTTTTAGTTATTAGTTTTATTAATTTTTATTATTTGTTATTAGTTTTATTAGTTTTAATTTTATTAATTAGTTATTATTATTATTTATTATTAGTTTAGTTTATTAGTTATTATTTAATTATATTATTAGTTTAGTTATTGTTATTAGTTTATTGTTTTATTAATTATTTATTATTAATTATTAGGTTATTTTAACTTTATTAGTTTAGTTATTTAGTTTTATTAGTTAGTTTATTATTAATTATTATTAGTTATTTATTATTAGTTTTATTTTTTTTAGTTAGTTATTTAATTATTATTATTAGTTATTAGGTTAATTATTATTAGTTTAGTTATTTATTAGTTTATTATTATTAGTTATTAGTTATTATTATTTAGTTAGTTTTTAGTTATTAGTTTAGGTTATTAGTTAGTTAGTTTTATTAATTTGTTAGTTTATTAGTTTATTATTAGTTTTAGTTAATTATTTATTAGTTAGATAATTTTATTAGTTAGTTTTATTAGTTTATGATTAATAGTTTATTAGTTTATTAGTTTTAGTTTTTTTTTATTTTATTAGTTATTAGTTTTCTTTTAATTATTTAGTTTTAGTTTATTTGTTTAGGTTTAGTTTTAGTTTTATTAGTTTTATTATTACTTATTTAGTTAGTTATTAGTTTTATTAGTTTATTATTAGTTTAGTTATTTAAAATATTTAGTTATTATTATTATTAGTTTTAAATTAGTTATCTAGTTAGTTATTATCTGTTAGTTATTAGTTTATTAGTTTAGTTATTATTAGTTAGTTAGTTATTAGTTTATTAGGTTATCAATTTAGTATTTAGGTTTATTATTAGTTTAGTTAGTTATTAGTTTTATTATTAGAAGTCCATTGGTTATTAATTAGTTATTAGTTTAGTTTTTATTTTTATGTAGTTATAAGTTTTTAGTTAGTTTATTAGTTTAGTTTATTAGTTAGTTTAGTTAATTATTTGTTTAGTAATTATTATTAGTTAATTATTTAATTAGTTTTTTAGTTTAGCAATTTGGTTTAGTTTAGTTATTATTATTATTATTAGTTTTATTTATTTTATTTAGTTAGTTATTAGTTAGTTTTAGTTTATTAGTTATTAATTATTAGTTATTAGTTAGTTTATTTAGTTATTAGTTAGTTATTAGTTTTAGTTTTTTAGTTTAGTTAGTTATTAATTATTTAGTTTTAGTTTTTAGTTTAGTTAGTTAGTTAGTTTTTTTTTAGTTTATTAGTTAGGTTATTTTATTAGTTTTAGTTAGTTTTATTAGGTTATTAGGTTTAGTTATTAGTTTATTAATTATTAGTTTTAGTTTAGTTATTATTAGTTTGTTAATTTTTTTAGTTAGTTATTAGTTAGATAGTTTAGTTTTTAGGTTTAGTTTAGTTATTTATTATTAGTTATAAGTTTTAGTTATTAGTTATTAGTTTTTATTTAGTTTTATTATTTATTTAGTTTATTTTTTAGTTAGTTTAGTTATTAGTTATTATTATTATTATTATTATTATTATTATTATTAGTTTTATTTATTAATTTATTTAGTTATTATTAGTTATTAGGTTTTATTTTATTAGGCTATTATTAGTTTATTATTAGTTTAGTTAGTTTAGTTAGTTTTTATTATTAGTTATTATTTTATTAGTTTTATTAGTTTTAGCTTTTAGTTATTATTATTTATTATTAGTTATTAATTATTATTATTAGTCAGATTTTAGTTTTATTATTCGTTATTAGTTATTATTACTATTTTATTATTATTTGTTTTACTAGTTTTAGTTTATTTATTAGTTATTATTATTACTTAGTTTTTTTTAGTTTATTAGTTAGGTATTATAGTTATTAGTTTCTTGTTATTAGTTTTAGGTTTTATTAGAATTTAGTTAGTTTAGTTATAAGTTTAGTTTTATTTTTAGATAGTTATTTAGTTTATTATTTAGTTATTAATATTAGCTTTATTAGTTATTCATTTTTTATCATTATTAGTTTTATTTATTATTTTAGTTATGAGTTATTAGTTTATTAGTTATTAGTTAATTAGTTATTTTTATTATTAGTTATTAGATATTAGTTTTAGTTATTATTCTTAGTTAGTTATTAGTTAGTTTTATTATTAATTATTTTTTATTAGTTTATTAATTTAGTTATTAAGTTTTATTAATTATTTAATTTAGTTATTTTTATTAGTTATTATTTATTAATTATTAGTTTACTTTATTTAGTTATTACTCATTTATTATTTTAGTTATTAGTTTATTATTATTAGTTATTAGCCATTATTGGTTTTTTAGTTTTAGTTAGTTTTATTAGTTATTATTTGTTGGTTATTAATTTATTAATTTATTAATTACCTATTTTAGTTTACTTATTATTTATTTATTATTATTATTTATTATTAGTTATTAGTTTTGTTATTTATTATTTAGTTTATTAGTTTAGTTAGTTTTATTAGTTTTTATTTAGTTTATTAGTTTATTATTAGTTTTAGTTTAGTTATTTTAATTTTATTATTATTATTTATTTTTTCTTTATTATTAGTTATTATTTTAGTTTTATTATTAGTTATTTATTTTAGTTTTATTATTATTATTTTATTTAGTTTTAGTTATTATTTTAGTTATTAGTTGGTTTATTATTAGTTAGTTTTTATTAGTTTATTATTATTAGTTAGTTTATTTGTTTTTTATTATTTTAGTTTAGTTATTTTTATTGTTTTTTATTTATTTTATTAGTTTAGTTATTAGTTATTATTTATTTTTATTATTATTATTTATTATTAGTTTTTTTTATTAGTTTTATTTATTATAGTTATTAGTTATTTATTAGTATTAATTTTAGTTTTTAGTTATATTATTATTGGATTTAATTATTTTATTAGTTAGTTATTTTAGTATTAGTTAGTTTTTATAGTTAGTTATTATTAGTTATTTGTTATTGTTTTATATTATTAGTTATTATTAGTTATTATTTTATTGTGGTTTTTTATAGTTATTAGTTATTTATTTAGTTTTATTATTGGTTTTATTGGTTATTAATTTCATTTATTTAGTTTTAGTTTATTATTATTAGTTATTATTATTATTTAGTTATAGTTTTATTAGTAGTTATTTTAGTTATTAGTTAGTTATTAGTTATTTTAGTTTTATTAGTTTTTTTTAATTTATTAGTTATTGGTTTTATTATTTAGTTATTAGGATTTATTAGTTTTAGTTATTAGTTATTAATTTAGTTAGTTTATTTTTTATTATTTAGTTTTAGTTATTAGTTTCAGTTTATTATTAGTTTATTAGTTAGTTATTATTATTAGTTAGTTTTTAGTTTTATTATTTTTATTATTTAGTTATTAAGTTTTATTATTAGTTATTAGTTAGTTTATTATTATTTTTTTATTAGTTTATTTTATTTTTAGTTATAGTTATTAGTTTTTTTAGTTATTATTTTAGGTTATTAGTTTATTATTTAGTTATGTTATTATTTAGTTAATTTTTATTATTTTATTATATTATTAGTTATTAGTTTATTATTATTGGTTTAGTTTATTAGTTTTTATTTAGTATTTTTTATTATTTATTATTGTTATTATTAATATTATTATTATTATTAGTTATTTATTTAGTTTATTATTAGTTATTAGTTATTAGTTTTATTTTATTAGTTATAGTTAGTATTATTAGTTTAGTTTATTTTAGTTAGTTTAGTTTTTATTAGTTTTATTAGTTTTATTTACTATATTATTTATTTATTTTATTATTAGTTTTTTTATTTAGTTTAGTTATTAGTTTATTATTATTAGTTATTATTTTAGTTTTATTTTTTAGTTTATTATTTATTTAATTTTTTTTTAGTTATTTTAGTTATTTTATTAGTTTATTTATTTTAGTTTTATTTATTGGTTATTTTTATTAGTTATTATTAATTAGTTAGTTATTAGTTATTATTATTATTAGTTATTTATTTTATTTTATTATTATTAGTTTAGTATTAGTTTATTATTAGTTTAATTAGTTATTAGTTATGTTTATTTATTTAGTTTATTAGTTATTATTTAGTTATTTAGTTTATTAGTTATTAGTTATTTAGTTATTATTAGTTTTTTTTAGTTTTTTATTTTAGTTATTAGTTTTATTATTTAGTTTTATTTAGTTTATTTAGTTTTTTAGTTTTATATTAGTTATTAATAGTTTTTATTTAGTATTAATTAGTTTATTTATTAGTTTTTTAGTTATTCATTTATTTTATTATTATTATTAGTTTTTTTAGTTTTATTAGTTTATTTTATTTATTTTATATTATTAATTATTTTAGTTTATTAGTTATTATTTATTAGTTAGTTATTATTAGTTATTAGTTAATTTAGTTATTTTTTTAGTTATTTTTTTTTTTTATTATATTTATTAGTTTATTAGTTTAGTATTATTATTATTGTTATTTTATTTATTAGTTATTAGTTTTATTTTATTTATTATAGTTATAGTTAGTTATTGGTTTATTTTATTATTAGTTATTAGTTTTATTTATTATTTATTAGTTTTAGTTTATTATTATTTTTATTTATTAGTTTTATTAGTTATTTTATTTAGTTAGTTATTAGTTTATTATTAGTTTTATTTTATTAGTTTATTATTTAGTTTATTTATTATTTTGTTTTTATTATTAGTTTTAGTTTTAGTTTATTTATTTTTAGTTTATTTGTTTATTTAGTTTATTATTTATTAGTTTTATTTAGTTGTTTTTAGTTTAGTTTTTTATTAGTTTTAGTTTTATTATTATTATTTAGTTTATTAGTTTTATTAGTATTATTTATTATTAGTTTTATTTTATTTAGTTTATTTTAGTTTATTATTTTTTATTTTATTTTATTTTATTACTTCATTATTATTAGTTTATTTTTAATATTTTTTTATTAGTTATTTTCATTATTATTTGTTTAGTTATTATTTAGTTTTTATTATTATTATTTATTAGTTATTAGTTTTAGTTTTTATTATTTATTATTATTAGTTTATTAGTTTATTAGTTATTAATTTATTATTATTATTTTATTAGTTATTATTATTATTAGTTTATTAGTTTTATTATTAGTTTTTTATTTATTTTTTAGTTTTTTTATTAGTTATATTTATTATTTTGTATTTTATTATTAGTTTTATTTATTTGTTGGTTTATTAGTTATTATTAGTTTTAGTTTTAGTTTTTATTAGTTTATTGGTATTTTTAGTTATTTGTTTTATTTTATTTTATTATTTAGTTATTATTTGGTTATTAGTTTATTTTAGTATTATTAGTTTTATTTAGTTTTTAGTTTATATTAGTTAGTTTATTAGTTTATTAGTTTTTATTTTTAGTTTTATTTAGTTTATTATTTTATTATTAGTTTTTTAGTTATTTATTATTATTATATTAGTTTATTATTATTTATTAGTTTTTAGTTTTGTTTATTTTAGTTTATTAGTTATTGTTATTGGTTTTAGTTTTTAGTTATTAGTTTTATTAGTTTTTTAGTATATTATTAGTTTAGTTATTTTAGTTTAGTTATTAGTTTTTTTTAGTTTATTTTATTAGTTATATTATTAGGTTATAGTTATTTATTAGTTTTATTATATTATTTATTAGTTATTTATTATTAGTTTTTTATTAGTTATTTATATTAGTTTTATTAGTTATTATTATTAGTTTAGTTATTTATTTATTATATTAGTTATATTTATTTTTATTATTATTATTAGTTTTTATTATTTTTTATTTATTATTATATTATTTATTGGTTTTAATTATTTATTTATTAGTTTTATTAGTTATTGTTTATTAGTATTATATTATTTTAGTTTTTTATTTATTATTAGTTAGTTTTATTTAGTTATTATTAGTTATTATTATTAGTTAGTTTATTATTATTAGTTATTATTACTATTAGTGTTTTTAGTTTTATTATTATTATTATTAGTTTTACTTTTTTATTATTTTATTTTATTTATTTATTATTTTGGTTATTAGTATTTTATTTATTATTATTATTAGTTTATTATTTATTTATTTATTTTTATTTTATTAGTTATTATTAGTTTTAATTATTATTAGTTTATTATTTTATTATTATTATTAGTTAGTTATTCTTTATTATTTTTTATTTTTTAGTTTTATTATTATTATTATTATAGTTTTAGTTATATTATTTATTTTATGTTTATTTATTATTATTTTAGTTTATTTATTATTTAGTTTTATATTTATTTTTTATTATTATTTATTATTATTAGTTATTTGTAGTTTATTATATTGTTTATTATATTTATTTATTATTAGTTTTTATTTAGTTTATTATTTTATTATTTTTTATTAGTATTATTGTTTAGTTATTATTTTATTATTTATTTAGTTAGTTTATTTTTTATTATTAGTATATTTTAGTTTTATTATTAGTTATTAGTTTTTAGTTTAGTTAATTATTAGTTTAATTATTATTATTAGTTATTATTATTATTAGTTAGTTATTATTATTTATTAGTTTTATTTTATTGGTTTTATATATTTATTATTATTATTTATTATTATTATTATTATTATTATTATTATTTATTATTATTATTATTATTAGTTTTTTAGTTTTATTAGTTTATTAGTTATTTGTTATTTTTTTTATATTATTTTATTAGTTTTATATTAATTTTTAGTTAATTAATTTTTTAGTTTAGTTTGTTATAGTTAGTTATTAGTTATTTTATTATTATTTAGTTTTTATTATTATTTTTTTTATTAGTAGTTTTTTTATTAGTTTATTATTATTATTTATTATTATTTAGTTTATTAGTTTTAATTAGTTTTTTTATTTTTATTTTTTATTAGTTTTTATTATTTTATTATTATTACTATTAATTTTACTAGTTTTGGCTTATTTATTAGTTATTAGTTTTATTATTTTAATTTTTTAGTTTTTAGTTGTTATTAGTTTAATTATTAGTTTACTTTTTAGATATTATTAGTTTAGTTATTAGTTTTTTTAGTTTTTAGATATTAGTTTTTATTGTTAGTTAGTTTATTTAGTTTATTATTTAGTTATTATACTTATTAATTTATTATTATTAGTTTTTAGGTTTATTAGTTATTAGTTTAGTTAGTTTAATTATTAATTTAGTTTTATTAGTTTTTAGTTAGTTATTTAGTTTATTATTTAGTTATTATTAGCTTTATTAGTTATTAGTTATTTATTATTATTAGTTTTATTTATTATTTTAGTTATTAATTATTAGTTTATTAGTTATTTTTATTATTATTTATTATATTAGTTTTAGTTATTATTAGTTAGTTATTAGTTAATTTTATTATTAATTAATTATTTATTAGTTTATTAGTTTAGTTATTTTGTTTAGTTATTTTTATTAGTTATTATTTATTGGTTATTAGTTTAGTTTATTTGTTTATTATTTTTTAGTTAATTTATTTTTATTATTATTATTTATTAGTTTAGTTATTAATTATTAGTTATTAGTTTTAATTAGTTATTTATTTATTTATTACTTATTATTAGTTAGTTATTATCATTAGTTAGTTATTAGTTTATTAGTTTATTATTAGTTATTAGTAGTTATTAGTTTTATTAGTTAGTTACTAGTTTAGTTTATTAGTTAGTTATTATTATTAGTTATTTGTTAGTTAGTTAGTTAGTTAGTTATTATTAGGTCATTTTTATTATTAGTTTTTATTTTTTTATTAGTTTTTTAGTTAGTTTTATTGGTTATTAGTTAGTTAGTTTATTATTAGTTAGTTATTAGTTTTAGTTTATTAATTTTTTTATTATTTAGTTTAGTTATTAGTTATTTATTTTATTATTAGTTATTAGTTTTAGTTTAGTTTATTATTATTATTATTATTATTAGTTTAATAGTTTTATTTTTATTAGTTAGTTATTATTATTATTTATTATTAGTTTAGTTATTTTATTAGTTTATTATTAGTTATTAGTTAGTTAGTTATTATTATTAGTTTTTTAGTTTAGTTATTAGTAATTAGTTTATTTAGTTTTACTAGTTTTATTATTAGTTTATTAGTTTAATTATTATTAGTTAGTTTTAGTTTATTAGTTATTAGGTTTAGTTATTAGTTTAGTTAATTTTATTACTTTATTATTAGTTTATTAGTTTACGATTTTAGTTTTTAGTTAGTTATTTAGTTATTATTATTAGTTATTAGGTTAGTTATTATTAGTTTAGTTATTTATTTGTTTATTATTATTAGTTATTAGTTATTATTAGTTAGTTATTTTAGTTTTTAGTTTAGGTTATTAGTTGGTTTATTAGTTATTTATTTTATTAGTTATTTTATTAGTTAGTTTTATTTTATTAATAGTTTATTAGTTTATTAGTTTTTTAGGTTTTATTAGTTATTAGTTTTTAATTTATTAGTTTAGGTTTAGTTTTGTTTTGTTAGTTTTATTATTAGTTGTTTAGTTATTTACTAGTTTTATTAGTTTTATTAGGTATTATTAGTTTATTAGTTTAGTTATTATTATTATTTAGTTATTATTATTAGTTTTAGTTAGTTATTTTAGTTTATTATTATTGTTATATTTATTAGTTATTATTAGTTAGTTATTAGTTTAGGTTTTAGTTTTTACTTAGTTATTATTAGTTTAGTTATTATTAGTTTTAGTTAGTTAGTTATTAGTTTAATTTTGTTAGTTTACTAGTTTTATTAGTTTTAGTTTATTAGTTATTAGTTTTAGTCATTTATTATTAGTTTAGTTATTAGTTATTTATTTATTAGTTTAGTTAGTTGTAGTTATTAGGTTTAATTATTATTAGTTAGTTATTTAATTAGTTTTAGTTTTTAGTTATTTATATTATTAGTTTTATTAGTTTTATTTAGTTAATTATTAGTTAGTTTTAGTTTAATAGTTAGTTGTTTATCGTTGTTAGTTTAATTATTAATTAGTTTATTAGTTTATTAGTTTTATTAGTTTTAGTTATTAGTTTAGTTTTATTAGTTTTATTTAGTTATTAGCTTATTAGTTTTTTTAGTTAGTTAGTTATTAGTTTATTAGTTTAGTTTACTATTAGTTAGTTGGTTTTTAGGTTTAATTATTAATTAGTTATTTAATTAGTTTTTAGTTTAGTTATGGTTGTTTAGTTATTAGTTATTAATGTTATTAGTTTTATTTAATTAGGTTATTAGTTAGTTTTAATTTATTGGTTATTAGTTAGTTAGTTTATTTAGTTATTAGTTTTAGTTTTTAGTTTAGTTACTTATTTGTTAGTTAGTTTTTAGTTATAGTTTTAGTTATTAGTTAGCTTTTTTTTATTAGTTATATTTTATTTTTAGTTGTATTAGTTTTAGTTAGTTTTATTAGGTTATTAGGTTTAGTTATTATAATAGTTATTATTAGTTTAGTTTTAGTTATTAGTTATTAGTTTATTTTTATTAGTTTAGTTAGTTATTTATTATTAGTTATTAGTTTTTTTTATTTAGTTTACTAGTTTTTAGTTAGTTTAGTTTTAGTTATTATTATTATTATTTATTTTATTTATTAATTTATTCTGTTAGTTATTAGTTTAGTTATTAGTTTATTAGTTTTTTATATAGGTTATTATTAGTTTTATTATTAGATTAGTTTAGTTAGTTTTTTTTATATCTATTTTATTAGTTTTATTAGTTTTAGTTTTTAGTTATTATTATTAGTTATTAGTTATTATTATTATTTAATTTTCATTTTATTATTATTATTATTAGTTTTTATTTTATTATTATTAGTTTATTTTATTGGTTATTTAGTTTAGTTATTATAGTTAGTTATTTTAGTTTTATTAGTTATTATTAGGTAGTTTTAGTTTTATTTAGTTTAGTTAGTTATTTAGTTATTGGTCTAGTTTTAGTTATTTTATTATTTAGTTTAGTTATTATTAGTTATTAGTTAGTTAATAGTTATTAGTCAATTTTAGTTATTATTAGTTTATTAGTTAGTTAGTTTTTAGTTTTATTAGTTTAGTTAGTTAGTTTAGTTTAGCTATTAGTTAATTAGTTTTATTAGTAAGTTTTGTTAGTTTTAATTTATTAGTTATTATTAGTAAAGTTATTAGTTTGCACATGCGAACATTACATCGTGGTAAGGCTTTGAAATAGTCGAAATCAAGATACGGTTGGCATCTCAGGTCGTGCACCATGGAGGTCTTTATCATAATGGTGAATCGACGATCGCACAAAAGTTATGGCGATTTGCATGCTCCACACGCAGCTTGAATCAATCGCGTGAGCCCTACGGCTCATATTTTTCAGTCCGAGGCATCCCATCGATGATGTTTTTAGAGTCGATCGCCGAGTTCTCCGACATCAACGATAAAATTAAAAAAAATTAAAGGAAATAAAATGAGCAGCATCCACAGATGGTTAAACACGATGACTTCCTAGGATGTCACCCATCATAATACGACTCTCGCCCAAGCACGCTTAACTGAAGAGTTCTCATGTTATCTGGTGTGTTGTCGAGATAGCGCCCGCTTGAGATTTGCCGTAAATTGTGCTCATACGGAACCCGTACGTGCCGGGATAAGGCTTCAAAATAGCCAAAATCGGAGATCCGTGTCCCGCCAGATGTGCCTATGACTCATCTGCGCGTCATGCGCCTCGCAGAAATCTTTCCGGATTGGGGTCATAATGGCCAATCAGACGATCGTGTACAAAGTTATGGCAATTTTTGTGCAGCCCCAACACGAGACACGTGGATCAGCCGCATGGTCCCCATGGCTCGTGTTTTTCTGTCTGAGACATCCCATCCACAACATTTTCAGAGTCAATTGTCGGGTTCTCCAGCGTCAACGACAAAATAAAATAAAAATAAATGAAAATAAAATGGATGGCATCAACAGATGGTTCCACACAATGACTTCCCAGGAGGTCATCCATCATAGTACTGCTCTGCCCAAGCACGTTTAACTGAAGAGTTCAAATGTGATCTGGTATGCTGGTGCGATCGAGCCCGCTGGAGATTTGCCGCAAATTGTCCTCATGCGGAACCCATATGTGTCGCGGTAAGGCTTCGAAATAGTCGAAATTAGAGATACGAGTCCCACCAGATGCGCCTTTGGCACATCTGCATGTCGTGCACCCTGCAGAGATCTTTCTGGATTGGGGTCGTAATGGCGAATCAGACGATCGTGCGTGAAGTTATGGCGATTTGCATGCGGCCTCACGCGGCGGATCGCCGTGGGCCCCACCGCTTATTTTTCAGTCCGAGGCATCCCATCGATGACGTTTTGAAGTCGATCGTCGAGTTCTCCGGTGTCAACCGTAAAATAAAATAAAAATTAAAGGAAATAAAATGGGCGGCATCAACAAATGGTTCAACACGACGACTTCCCAAGAGGTCACCCATCATAGTACGGCTCTCGCCCAAGCACACTTAACAAATGAGCTCACATATGATCTGGTGTGCTGGTGCAGTCACGCCCGTTGGAGATTTGCCACAAATTTTGCTCATGTGAAGCTCGTACGTGTCACGATAAGGCTTTGAAATAGC
Source organism: Cymbidium sinense (assembly GCA_021442155.1). Lineage (NCBI taxonomy): Eukaryota > Viridiplantae > Streptophyta > Magnoliopsida > Asparagales > Orchidaceae > Cymbidium > Cymbidium sinense. The sequence goes on from CM038218.1 coordinate 132,766,242, forward strand.
CGAAATAGGAGATACAGGTCCCGCCAAATGTGCCTTTAGCATATCTGCGTGTCGTGCGCCCCGCAGAGATCTTTCTGGATTTGGTCATAATGGCGAATCGGACGATCGTGCGTGAAGTTATGGCGATTTGCATGCGGCCTACACACGAGATGTGCGGATCAGCCACCTGGGCCCCACGGATCGTATTTTTCAATCTGAGGCAGCCCATCGACAACATTTTCAGAGTCGATCCCCGAGTTCTCCGGCGTCAACGGAAAAATAAAATAAAAAGTAAAGGAAATAAAATGGGCGGTATCAACAGATGGTTTAACACGATGACTTCCCAGGATGTCACCCATCATAGTACGTCTCTCGCCGAAGCACGCTTAACTGAAGAGTTCTCATGTTATCTGGTGTGATATTGCGGTCGCGCCCGCTGGAGATTTTCCACAAATTGTGCTCACGCGAACCCGCATACGCCGTAAGGCTTCGAAGAAGTTGAAATCGGAGATACGTGTCCCGCCAGATGCACCTGCGGTACATCTGTGCGTCGTGCACCCCGTAGAGATCTTTTTGGATTGGGGTCATAATGGCGAATCGGACGATCGCGGAAGTTATGGAGATTTGCACCTCCACACGATGCGTGGATCGCCACGCACTACCGTGCTTTTCACCGAGGCATCCCATCTATGACATTTTCGGAGTCGATCATCGAGTTCTCCGGCATCAACGGTAAAATAAAATAAAAATAAAAGGAAATAAATCGGCGGCATCAACAGATAGTTCAACACGACGACTTCCTAGGAGGTCACCCATCATAGTGTTACTCTCGCCCAAGCACGCATAATTAAAGAGTTGTCATAGGATATTGTGTGCTAGTGCGGTCGCATCAGCTGGAGATTTGTCACAAATTATGCTCATGCAGAACCCGTCCGTGCCGCGGTAAGGCTTCGAACTAGCCAAAATCGAAGATACGGGTCCCGCTTAGATGCACCTGCGGCTCATCTGCACGTTGTGCGCCCGGCAGAGATCTTTCCGGATTGGGGTCATAATGGTGAATCAGATGATCATGCGTGAAGTTATAGCGATTTTCGTGCGGCCTCCACACGAGACGCGCGGATCAGTAGCGTGGGCCCCACAGGTCATGTTTTTCAGTCTGAGGGATCCCATCGATGACATTTTCGGAGTCGATTGCCAAATTCTCCGACGTCAACGATAAAAGAAAATAAAAATAAAAGGAAATAAAATGGGTGGCATCAACAGATGGCTCAACACGATGACTTCCCAAGAGGTCACCCATCATAGTAGTGCTCTCGCCCAAGCACGCTTAAATGAAGAGTTCTCATGGGATCTGGTGTGCTGGTGGTCACACCTGCTGGAGATTTTTGCAAATTGTGCTCATATGGAACCCATCTGTGTCACGATAAAGCTTCGAAATAGCCGAAATTAGGGATAAGGGTCCCTCTAAATGCGACTTTGGCACATCTATGCGTCGTTCACCCCATGGAGATCTTTTTGGATTGGGGTCATATTGGCGAATCGGACAATTGTGTGCGAAGTTATGGTGATTTATGTCGCGAGACGAAGGATCGTCGGCCCCAGACTTGTGTTTTTAATCGAGGCATCCCATCGATGACATTTTTGAAGTCGATCACCAAGTTCTTTGGCTTCAATGGTAAAATAAAATAAAAATAAAAGGAAATGAAATGGGCGGCATCAATGGATGGTTCAACACGAAGACATCCCAAGAGGTCACCCATCATAGTACTACTCTCGCCCATGCTCGCTTAACTGAAGAGTTCTCATGGTATCTGGTGTGCTAGTGCAGTCGTGCCCGCTAGAGATTTTCCGCAAATTGTGCTCATTGGTACCCGTACGTGCCACGGTAATGCTTCAAAATAGCCAAAATCGGAGATATGAGTCCCGCTAAATGCGCTCACGGCTCATTACCGCGTTGTGCGCTCCACAGAGATCTTTCCAGATTGGGGTCGTAAGGGCAAATTGGACAATCGTGCGTGAAGTTATGGAATTTTCCATGTCCGGACGACGCGCTGATCAACCGATAGGCCACCGTGTTTTCTATCTGAGGCATCCAATCAATGACATTTTCGTAGTCAATTGCCGAGTTCTCTGCATCAACAAAAAAATAAAATAAAAACATAAGGAAAAAAATGGGCTACATCAATAGATGATTCAACACGACGACTTCCTAGGAGGTCACCCATCATAGTACTGCTTAACTGAAGAGTTCTCATAGGATGTGGTGTCGGTGCGCCGACGCCAGAGATTTGTCGCAAATTATGCTCATGTGGAACCGGTCCGTGCCGTGGTATAGCTTCGAAATAGCTAAAATCGATGATACAGGTCCCACCAGATGCTCCTCGCGACTTCGTGGCACCCCGGAGATTTTTGTGGAATCATAATGGCAAATTGAACGATGCACGGTTATGGCAATTTCGCGCGGCTCCACACGACGCGCGATCGCACGTGGCCCCATGGCTCGTTATAAAGTCTGAGGCATCCCATCGATGACATTTTTGGAGTCGATCCCCGAGTTCTCCTTTGTCAATGGTTAAAAAAATAAAAATAAAAGGAAATAAAATGGGCGGCATCAACAGATGGTTCAACACGACGACTTTCCAGGAGGTCACCCATCATACCATCGCTTCACGCCACGCTTAATCAAGAGTTCTCATGGGATCTAGTTTGGTATGGTCGCTACCGAAGATTTGCCGCAAATTTTGCTCATGTGGAACCCATCCGTGCACGGGGTTTTTAAAATAGTCAAAATCGAGATAATTCGGATGCACTTATGCATGCCACATCATGCCCCACGAAGATCTTTCCGAATTAGGGTCATGATGGTGAATCAGACGATCGTGCGCAAAGTTTTGGCATTTTCTGTGCGGCCTCCACACGAGACGCACGGATCAGCCTCGTGGGCCCCACAGTTCATGTTTTTCAGTCCGATGCATCCCATCTACGTCATTTTCGGAGTCAATCGCTGAGTTCTGCGACATCAATGCTAAAATAAAATAAAAATAAAAGAAAATAAAATAGTCGACATCAACCGATGATTCAACACGAGGACTTCCCAGGAGGTCACCCATCATAGTGCTGCTCTCGCCAAGACCGCTTAACTGAAGAGTTCTCATGAGAACTAGTGTACTGGTGTTGTTGCGCCCGCTGGAGATTTGCCTTAAATTGTGCTCATGCGGAACCCATCCGGTGTCACCGTAGTGCTTCAAATAGCAAATCGAGATGGGGTCCCAGATACTCACTGATTGCGCAGCGCCCGCAAAGATCTTTTCGATTGGGGTCATAATGGCGAATCGGACGATCGCGCGCATGAAGTTATGGCGATTTTCATGCCTCCCTCACAAGATGCGCGATCACCGCGGCCCCAAGGCTCGTTTTTCCCCAGGCATCCCATTTATGACTTTTTTTCGAGTCAATCGCCACGGCCAACAAAGAAAATAAAATAAAAATAAAATAAAATAAAATGGGCGGCATCAACAGATGGTTCAACACGATGACTTCCAAGAAGGTCACCCATCATAGTGCTGATCTTGCCCAAGCATGCTTAACTGAAGAGTTCTCATATGATCTAGTGTGCTGGTCCGCTACAGAGATTTTCGCAAATTGCTCATGCGAACCCATACGCGCACGAAGGCTTCAAAATAGTCAAAATCGAAGATACGGGTCCCGCCAGATGAGCCTGCAGCACATCTGTGCATCGTGCAACCCGTGAAGATCTTTCCGGATTGGGGTCATAATGGTGAATCCAACGATCGTGCGCGAAGTTATGGTGATTTTCGCGCCTCCACAGACGACGCAGACGCCCGCAGGGCCCCATGGCTTTGTGTGTTTTCGCCCATCCCCATCTACGACATTTTGATCGATCACCGAAGTTCTGGCCAACTAAATAAAATAAAAATAAAACGAAATAAAATGGTCGGCATCAACAAATGGTTCAACACGATGACTTCCCAGGAGGTCACCCAACATAGTACTGCTCTCACCCAAGCACGCTTAACTGAAGAGTTCTCATGAAATCTGGTTTGCTTGTGCTGTCGTACCCGTAGAAGATTTTCCATAAATTGTGCTCATTCGGAACCCATCCGTGCTACGGTAAGGCTTTGAAATAGCCGAAATCAGAGATACGGGTCCCGCCAAATGCACTTCATGCATCGAAGCGCCATCCGCAGAGATCTTTTCGATTGGGTCATAATGGCAATCGACGATCATGCAAAGTTATGACAATTTCCTGCGACCGCACGACGCTGGGATCGTACATGGGCCCCACGGCTCATGTTTTTCAATCCGAGGCATCCCATCTACGACATTTTCGGAGTCAATCGTCGAGTTCTCCGGCATCAACAATAAAATAAAGTAAAAATAAAAGGAAATAAAATGGGCGGCATCAACAGATGGATCAACATGACGACTTCCCAGGAGATCACCCATCATAGTACTGCTCTCGGCCAAGAACACTTAATTGAAGAGTTCTCATGTGATCCGGTGTGCTGGTGTGGTCATGCCCGCTGGAGATTTGCCGCAAATTATGCTCCTATGGAACCCGTTCGTGCAACGGTAAGGCTTCGAACTAGCTGAAATCAGAAATATGGGTCCCGCTAGATGCGCATGCGGCTCATCTCCGCGTCATGCGCCCCGCGAAGATCTTTCCGGATTGGGGTCATAATGGCGAATCGGACGATCGGCGCGTGAAGTTAAGCGATGCGGCTTCGCATGACGCTAATCACCGTGGGCCCCATGGCTTGTGTTTTTTAGTCCGGGGCATCCCATCTACAATATTTTCGAGTTGAGTTCGCCAATGATAAAATAAAACAAAAATAGTAGGAAATAAAATGGGCAGCATCAACAGATTGTTCCACACAATGACTTCCAAGATGTTACCAATCATAGTACTGCTCTGGCCCAAGCACGCTTAACTGAAGAGTTCTCATAGGATCTGGTGTGCTAGTGCGGTCGCGCCCGCTGGAGATTTTCCACAAATTATGCTCATGTGGAACCCGTCCGTGGTGCTAACTAGCCGAAATTGAGATACGGTCCGCCATGCGCGCCATCATCCGACGTTGTGCTCCCCGCGGAGATCTTTCTAGATTGGCGTCATAATGGCGAATCAGACGATCATGCGTGAAGTTATGACCATTTTCGTGCGGCCTCCGCACAAATGTGCGGATCAACCGCGTGGGCCCCACTGCTCATGTTTTTCAGTCCAAGGCATCCCATCAACGATATTTTCGGAGAAGTTCTGCGATGTCAACAGTAAAATAAAATACAAATAAAAGGAAAGAAAATGGACAGCATCAACTGATGGTTCAACACAACGACTTCCCAAAAGGTCACCCAACATGTTTCGCTTCACACTTAAAGAGTTCTCATAGATCGGTGTTGGTGCACTCCACGGAGATTTGCCATAAATTGTGCTCATGCGAAACCCTTCCATGCTATGGTAAGGCTTCAAACTAGCGAAATCGGAGATATAGGTCCCGCCAGATGCGCCTGCTGCTCATCTGCACGTCATGCGCCCTGCCGAGATCTTTCTGAATTGGGGTCATAATGGCGAATCAGACGATCGTGCGTGAAGTTTTGGCGATTTCCGTGCGGCATCCCCTAGAGATGCGTGAATCAGCCTCGTGGGCCCCACGGCTCGTGTTTTCATTCCGAGGCATCCCATCGATGATGTTTTAAGAGTCGATCGTTGAGTTCTCTGGCATCAACATTAAAATAAAATACAAATAAAAGGAAATAAAATACGCGGCATCAACAAATGGTTCAACACGACAAGTTCCTAGGAGGTCACCCATCATAGTACTTCTCTCGCCCAAGCACGCTTAACTTAAGAGTTCTCCTGGGATCTAGTGTGTTGGTGCGATCATGCCTGTTGGAGATTTTCTGCAAATTGTGCTCATGTGGACCCCGTTCGTGCCGCGATAAGGCTTCGAACTAGCCAAAATCAAAGATATGTCTCTTGTCAGATGCGCTTTGCTCATCTGCACGTCGTCCTTCCTGGGGAGATCTTTCTAGATTAGAGTCATAATGATGATCGCGAAGTTATGGCGATTTTGCGGCCTCCACTAGAGCATGGATCCGAGACCCACGACTCGTTTTTTCATAAGGCATCTCATCGACGATAGTCGAGTCTTAGTTCCAACGCAAAATAAAATAAAATTAAAAGGAAAATTGGCAGATAGATGGTTCAACACAATGACTTCCCGAGATCACCCATCACAAGATCGCTTCATCGCTTAAGAAGAGTTCTCGTGGTATCAGTGCGCCGCGCGGCCGTTGGAGATTTACCACAAATTATGCTCATGTGGAACCCATACGTGCTGTGGTAAGGCTTCGTATTAGCCAAAACCGGAGATAGAGGTCCCGCCAGATGCACTTGTGGCTCATCTGCCGATCTGAGATCTGGATTGGTCATAATGGTGAATCGATGATCGCGGCGCGTGAAGTTATGACAATTTTCATGCGTACCGCACGATGCGCAATCGCGACGGGCCCCACGCTCAAGGCATCCCATCATGACATTTTCTAGAGTCGACACGGTCAAAAAAAAAAAATAAAAAATAATGGTGAGAATCAACAGATGGTTCAACACAACAACTTCACAAGAGGTCAGATCATAAGATCGCGCGCACGCTTAACTAAAGAGTTCTCACGGGATGGCCGGCGTCGACTCGCCGCTAAAGATTTGTCGCAAATTGTTCATACGCCGCTGCGGCTTCATAGTCGAAATGAAGATACGGTCCCGCAGATACGCCGCGCTGCGCGAAGATCTTTCGATTGGGGTCATAATGGCAACGGATCATGCGCGTGAAGTTATGATTTTTCGCCTCCACACAAGATGCGATTTGAGCCCCACTCATGTTTTTAGTTCAGGCCATCGATGACATTTTCGAATGTGCGGCGTCAGCGGATGGTTCAACAACCGACTTCTGAAATCACCCATCTTAGTGCAGCCTCTCCAACGCAGCTTAGCAGAGATCTCATTGGATGCGGTGTCTTGTGCGATCCGGCGCCCGTTAGAATTTTTATGAAATTATGCTCCTGGGCGTCCATCGCGGTGGAAAGGCTTGAACTAGCCAAAATCGGTGATCACGGGACCATTAGATGTACTGCTGACTTATCCGCTTTCGTCGTCGCGTCCTGAGATCTTTCCGAATTGGGGTCATAATGGTGAATCGAACGATTGTGCGCAAAGTTATGGCGATTTCCATGCGGACTCGCATGAGACACGTGGATCAGCAGAGTGGCCCCATAGCTCTTGTTTTTCTGTCCGAGGCATCCCATCGATGACATTTTCGGAGTCCATCGTCGAGTTCTCTGGTGTCAACGGTAAAATAAAATATAAATAAAAGGAAATAAAATGGGCAGCATCAATAAATCGTTCAACCGCGGCGACTTCGAGATCACCCATCATATGCTTGCTCGAAAGCTTAGCGAAGAGTTCTCATAAGATGCGGTGTCTTTGGCGGTCACGCTTGCTAGAGATTTTGAAATTGAGCTCATCTAGAACCTGTTTGTGCCGCGGTAAGGCTTCAAAATAGCCGAAATCGGAGATACGGGTCCCCCCCAGATGCACCTGCAACACATCTGCGTGTCATGCGCCCCGCAGAGATCTTTCCGGATTGGGGTCATAATGGCGAATCAGACGATCGTGCACAAAGTTACAGCGATTTCTGTGCAGTGTCCACACGAGACAAGCGGATCAGCCGTGTGGGGCCCACTTGTGTTTTGATCGAGGCATCATCATGGCGTTTTGAAGTCGATCGTCGAGTTCTCGCGTCGGCGATAAAATAAAATAAAATACAGGAAATAAAATGGGCGGCATCAGCGGATGGTTCAACACGGCGACTTCCCGAGGTCACCCATCATAGTTCTCCTCTGCGCAAAACGCTTAAGAGTTCTCATGTGATGCGGTGTCTTTGGTGCGGTCGCACTAAGATTTCGCAAATTATGCGGAACCCATCATGTGCGGTAATGCTTCGAACTAGTTGAAATCGGAGATAAGGATCCCATCAGAAGTGCATGCGGCGGCACATCGCGGCGTCGTCGCGGAGATCTTTTGGATTGGGTTCATAATGGCCATCGGTATCGGGTGTGAAGTTATGGTGGTTTCCATCTTTGCCTCGCCGCGAACATCGGATCGTGGAGCCCACTCGTGTTTTCGATGCGAGCATCCCATCGATGACATTTTAGTCGATCTCAGTTATCGGCGTCAGCGGTAAAATAAAATAAAAATAAAAGGAAATAAATGGGTGACATTAACAGATGGTTCAACACTACGACTTCACAGAAGGTCACCCATCATAGTGATGCTCTCTCCCAAAGCGCTTAGCAGAGTTCTCATGGGATCGGTGTCTTGATGCGATTGTGTCGGGAGATTTGCCACAAATTGCTAATCGAAACCCTTAGTGCGCGGTAAGGCTTCAAAATAATCAAAATCATAGATATGAGTCTGGCTAGATGCGCCTACGACTCATCTGCGTGTTGTGCACCCCACGGTGATCTTTCCGAATTAGGGTCATAATAGCGAATCGGACGATCGTGCCCGAAGTTAGAGCGATTTTCGTGTGGCCTCCGCACGAGACGCGCAAACTAGCCGCGTGGACCCCACTACTCGTGTTTTTCAATCTGAGGCATCCCATCAATGACGTTTTAGTCGATGTGAGTTCGTCAACGGTAAAATAAAATAAAAATAAAAATAAGTAAAATAGGAGGCATTAATAGATCCCATGAGAATTCTTCAGATAAGCGTGCTTGGGCGAGAGCAGTACTATGATGGGTGACCTCCTAGGAAGTCGTTGAGTTGAACCATTTGTTGATGCTGCACATTTTATTTCCTTTTATTTTTATTTTATTTTACCGTTGACCGGAGAATGATCGACTCTAAGATGATGTCAAACTAAAACATGACGAGGGCCACCGGTACGTCCTCTCGTGTGGGCCGCGAAAATAGCCATAAATTTATGCGATCGTTGATTGCCGTATGACCCCAATCCGAAGATCTCGTGATGCAGATGGCCGTAGGTGCATCACGTCATATCTCCGTTGGCTATTTTGAAGCACCATCGCGAAGCATGAGCTTGATGCAAATCTCCGGTGCGTAACCGCACACAAGATCCAAGTCTTCAATTAATCGTGCTTGGCGGCGATTGATGGGTGACCTTCGAAGTTGTCCAACCGCTGTTGATCGCCCATTTTATTTCCTTTTGTTTTATTTTATCGTTAACGTTGAAAACTTCGGTGATTAACTCGACGTCGTTGATGGGATGCCTCGGTTCGCTTTGCCACATGGTTGATCCGCGTGTCGTGCGATAGCGAAATCCATAACTTCCGCGCCGCGATCGTCCGATTCACCATTATGACCTCAATCCAGAAAGATGTTCGCGGGATGCATGACGCGTAAATGTGTCGCAGGAGCATCTGGGGGGACCCATATCTCTGATTTTGGCTATTTCAAAGCCTTACCACCACACAAACGGGTTCGCGAGCGCATTTCTTTGCAAATCTACGGGCGTGGCGCACCGGCACATATCCCATGAGAACACTTCATTTAAGCGAGCATGGGAGAGAGCAATATTATGATAGGTGACCTCCTGGGAAGTCATCGTGTTGAACCATCTATTGATGCCGCACATTTTATTTCCTTTTATTTATTTTATTGATAATGGAGAACTTCGGCGTTATTTCGTCGTTGATGGAATCTGAAAAACATGAGTCGTGGGGCCAGTGATCGCTCTGTGCGGGCGCCGAAAATCACCATAACTTCCGCAAGATCATCCGTTAGCCATTATGAGCCCAATAAGATCTCCAGATACAAGATGGCGAGCGCGCTAGCGGTCGATCTCCCATTTTGGCTATTTGAAGCCTTCGCATACGGGTTCGGGATGAGCACAATTTCGCAAGCTCCATCTCGGCGGCTCACCGCGCACCGGATCATGAGAACTCTTAAATTGGCGTGCGGGCGTCGTTATGATGGGTGACCTTGTATGTTGAACCATTGTTGATGCACATTTTATTTCCATTTTATTTTAGTTGATCAGAAAATCGACTCCAAAACATGATCGATGGGATGGCTTTAAAAACCGCGATCCATGGGGTCCCTGACTCGGTGATCGTGTGAGCGCCGAAATCACCATAACTTCCGCGCGATCATGGATTCTCTATGACCCCATATGAAAACATCTCGGGATACGACTTGCAAATGGCGTAGGCACATCACGGACTATATCCCGGTTTTGATTATTTTGAAGCCTTACTGTGGCACGGAATGGTTCAACATAAGCAAAATTTGCGGCAAATCTCCGGTGAGCGGCACCACAGATCCCATGAGAACTCTTGATTATCGTGCTTGGGCGAGCGATTATGATGGGTGACCTCCTGGGAAGTCGTCGTGTTGAACCATCTGTTGATGCCGCCTATTTTATTTTCTTTTATTTTTATTTTATTTTATAGTTGATGCCAGAGAACTCGACGATCAACTCCAAAAACATCATAGATGGGATGCCTCAGATTGAAAAACATGAGCCGTGGGGCCCGCGGCGATCCACATGTTGTGCGAGGCCGCGTAAATAGCATAACTTTATGCGATCGCGTCGATTTGCAATTATGACAATCGAAAGATCTCCGCGGGGCGGCGCGATGTGCCGTGCATCCGGGGACCCATATCTCCGATTGTGGCTATTTCGAATCCTTACCGCTGCACGGACGGGTTACGGATGAGCACAATTTGCAGGAAATCTCCAGCGGGCACGGCTGCACCAGCACACGAGATCACATGAGAACTTTTAAGTTAAGCGTGCTTAGGCGAGAGCAGTACTATGATGGGTGACCTCCTAGGAAGTCGTCGTGTTGAACCATTGTTGATGCCGCCCATTTTATTTCCTTTTTTTATTTTTTATTTACCATTGAGGTCGGAGAACACGACAAATGACTTCAAAAACATCATCAATGGGATGCCTCGGACTGAAAAATGTGTGTCGTGGGGCCCATGCGGCTGATCTATGCATCTCGTGCGAAGGTCACACAAAAATTGCCATAACTTCACCCACGATCATTCGATTCGCCATTATGACCCCAATCCGGAAAGGTCTCCGCGGGGCGCATGATGTGCAGATGAGCCGTAGGCGCATTTGGTGGGACCCGTATCTCCGATTTTGTCTAGTTCGAAGTCTTATTACGGTACGGATGGGTTCCACATGAGCACAATTTGCGGCAAATCTCCAGCGGGCCCGATCATACCAGCACACCAGATCCTATGAGAACTCTTCAGTTAAGCGTGCTTGGATAAGAGCAGCACTATGATGAGTGATCTCTTAGGAAGTCATCGTGTTGAACCATCTGTTGATGCCGCCCATTTTATTTATTTTTATTTTTATTTTATTTTACCGTTGACGTTAGAGAACTCGACGATCGACTCTGAAAACGTCGTCGATGGGATGCCTTGGACTAAAAAATATGAGCCATGGGTCCCACGCGGCTGGTCCGCACCTCTCGTGCGGAGGCCGCACAGAAATCACCCTAACTTCGCGCAAGATCGTCTTATTTGCCATTATGACCCCAATCCGAAAAGATCTCCGTGGGTCGCACGAAATGCAGATAAGCCACAGGCGCATCTAGCGGGACTCGTATATTCGATTTTGGCTATTTCGAAGCTTTATCGCGGCATGGAAGGGTTTCAAATGTGCACAATTTGCGGCAAAGCAACAGTAAGACCGCACTAAAGAACCGGATCCCATGAGAACTCTTCGCTAAGCGTGGGCGAGAACATGATAGACCTCTGGAAGTCATCATTAAAGCATCTGATGCCGCCCATTTATTTTATTTTATTCTTATTTTATTTTACTGTTGACGCCATAGAACTTGGCGATCAACTCTGAAAACATTGTTGATGGGATGCCTCGGACTAAATAATACAAGCCGTGGGACCCACGTGGCTAATCCACGTATCTCGTGTGGAGGCCGCAAGGAAATCACCAAAACTTCGCGCTCGATCGTATGATTCGTCATTATGACCCCAATCCAGAAAGATCTTTGCAGGGCGCACGATGCGTAGATGTGCCCCGATGCACCATAGGACCAGATCTGATTTGGCTTTTTTAAGCTCTAATGTGACGGTTTCGCATGAGCACAATTTTACTATTGACGCCGAGAACTTAGTGATCGACTCCGAAAACATCATCGATGTGATGCCTCGGATAGAAAAACACAAGCTGTGGGGACCACACTGCTGATCCATTCGTTTCGTGCACAGGACGCATGCAAATCGCCATAACTTCGCACGCATCGCCCTGACGGCCATTATGACCTAACCAAAAGATCTTTGGTGGGTGACGACGCTAGATGTGCAAAGATCTGGTGACCCATATCTCGATTTTGCTACAAACCTTACCATGGCACGACGGTTTCAGATGAGCACAATTTATGCGAAATCTCAGGCGACCGCCAAAGATACAAGATCCCGAGAATTCTTTCGCTAAGCGTGCGAGAGTAAGATTATGGTGGGTGACCTCGGAAGCTCGTTAACCATATGTTGATGCCGCCCATTTTATTTCCTTTTTTATTTTATTTTACCGTTGACGCCAGAGAACTCGACGATCGACACTAAAAATGTCGTAGATGGTATGCCATGGACTGAAAAACACGAAATGTCCACACACGATCCGCTCTCGGTGGCCGCATCTAAAATTCCATAACTTCGCATGATCTTCCGATTATTATGGCCCCAATCCAAAAGATCTCCCCGCCCATGACGATATGCCGCAGCGCATCCGGGCTAAACCCGTGATCTCCATTTCGCTATTTGAAGCCTTACCACGGCACCGACTGGTTCCGCATGAGCACAATTTGCGGCAACTCTCTAGCAGGCATGACTTCGCCAGCACACCAGATGTCATGAGATCTCCTCAATTAAGCGTGCTTGGGCAAGAGCAGTACTATGATGGGTGACCTCTTGGGAAGTTGTCATTTTGAACCATCCATTGATGCCGCCCATTTTATTTATTTTTATTTTTATTTTATTTTAATGTTGACGTCGGAGAACTCAGAGATCAACTCCAAAAATGTCGTCGATCGGATGCCTCAGGCTGAAAAACACGATTTGTGAAAAATGTCCAGTGGGTATGACTGCACAAACACACAATATCCCAAGAGAACTCTTCATTTAAGCATGCTTGGGCGAAAGCAGTACTATGATGGGTGACCTCCTAGGAAGTCACTATGTTGAACCATTTGTTAATTCAGCCCATTTTATTTCCTTTTATTTTTATTTTATTTTATCGTTGATGCCGGAGAACTCGACAATCGACTCCGAAAACATCATCGATGGGATGCCTCGGAATGAAAAACACGAGCCGTGAGGCCCACGCAGCTGATCCTCACGTCTCGTGTGGAGGCCGCACGGAAATTGACATAACTTCACGCACGATCATCTGATTCACAATTATGACCCAAGTCTGGAAAGATCTCCGCAGGGTGCACAATGTGCAGATGAGCGCATCTGGCAGGACCCGTATCTCCGATTTCGGCTATTTTGAAGTCTTACCGTGGAACGGATGGGTTTTAGATGAGCACAATTTGTGACAAATCTCAAGCGGACGCGATCGCAGCAGCACACCAGATCTCATGAGAACTCTTCAGTTAAGTGAGCTTGGTCGAGAGCAGTACTATGATGGGTGACCTCTTGGGAAGTCATCGTGTTGAACCATCTATTGATGACATCCATTTTATTTCCTTTTATTTTTTTTATTTTTTCATTGATGCTAGAGAACTCGGCGATCGACTCTGAAAACGTCATCGATGGGATGCTTCAGACTGAAAAACACGAGCTGTGGGGCCCACGCGGCTAATCCGTGAGTCTCGTGTGGAGGCCGCACAAAAATCTCCAAAACTTTGCTCACGATCATCCGATTCACCATTATGACCCCAATTCAGAAAGATCTCCGTGGGGCGCATGACGAGCAGATGACTTGCAGGCACATCTGGCGGGACACGATTCGATTTCGACTAGTTCGAAGCCTTTCCGCGGCATGGACGGGTTCCTTATGAGCATAATTTGTGGAAAATTTCTAACGGGCGCGACCGCACAAGCACCTTAGATCCCATGAGAACTCTTCAATTAAGTGTACTTAGGTGAGACCAGTACTATGATGGGTGACCTCTTAGGAAGTCATCGTGTTGAACCATCTGTTGATGCCACACATTTTATTTTCTTTTATTTGTATTTTATTTTAACGTTGACACTGGAGAACTTGGTGATCGACTCTAAAAACGTCAACGATGGGATGCCTCAGACTGAAAAACAAGAGTCGTGGGGCTCACTCGATTGATTCATGCGTCTCGTGTGGATGCCGCACGAAAATTGCCATAACTTCGTGCATGATCATCCGATTCGCCATTATGACCCTAATTCGGAAAGATCTTTATGGGGGGCATGATGCAAAGATTTACTGCAGGCGCATCTGGTGGGACCCGTATCTCTGATTTTGGCTATTTTGAAGCCTTACCGTGGCATGTACTGGTTCCGCATGAGCATAATTTGCGGCAAATTTCTAGCGGGCACGATCGCAACAGCACACTAGATAACATGAGAACTTTTCATGTAAGCGTGCTTGGACGAGAGCTGTACTATGATGGGTTACCTCCTGGGAAGTCGTCGTGTTAAACCATCTGTTGATGTTGAGCATTTTATTTCCTTTTGTTTCTATTTTATTTTAACATTGATGCCGGAGAACTCGACAATCGACTCCCAAAACTTCATCGATGGGATTCCTTGGACCAAAAAACACGAGCTATGGGGCCCACTCGGTTGATCCACACATCTCGTACAGAGGCCGCACAGAAATCGCCATAACTTCGGACACGATCGTCCGATTCGCCATTATGACCCCAATCTGAAAAGATCTCTACGGGGCACACGACGCGCAGATGAGCCACAAGTGCATCTAGCGGGACCCACATCTCTGATTTCAGCTATTTCGAAGCCTTCCCGCGACACGGTCTGGTTCCGGATGAGCACCATTTGGGGCAAATCTCCAGTGGGCCCAACCGCACCAACAAACCATATCCCATGAGAACTCTTCGATTTTGAGAGCAAGACATGATGGGACTCCTCGAAAGTCGTCGTGTTGAACCATCCGTTAATGCCGCCCAATTTATTTTCTTTTAATTTTATTTTATTTTACCGTTGACGCCACAGAACTCAAAGATCGACTCTAAAAATGTCATCAATGGGATGCTTCAGACTGAAAAACATGAGCCGTGGGGCCCACGCGACTGATCCGCGCATCTCGTATGGAAGCCACACGGAAATCGCCATAAATTTGCGCACGATCATCTGATTTACCATTTTGACCTCAATCCGGAATGATCTCTAAATATGCGCGTAGATGACCGCAAGATCTGTGGGACCCATATCTCCATTATATTTGAAGCCTTATAGCAATAAAGGGTTCCTGATGAGCATAATTTGCAAATCTCCAGGACCGCAAGACACACTAGATCCCATGTGAGAATCTTTAGTTTAAGCTTGAGCAAGCGATTTATGATGGTGACCTCCGGAAGTTGTCGTGTTGAACCATCTATTTATATCGGGCATTTTACTTCCTTTTATTTTTATTTTATTTTACCGTTGAAACCGGAGAATTTGGAGATCGACTCCGAAAGTGTCATCAATGAGATGCCTCGGACTGAAAAACCCGAGCCATGGGGCTCACTCTACTGATCCGTGCATCTCGTGTGGAAACTGCATGGAAATCGCCATAACTTCACGCACGATCTTCCGATTCACCATTATGACCACAATGAAAGATCTCGGCATCACGCTAAATGAACCGCAGATCTAGTGGGACACGATCTTCGATTTCGCTATTGAAGCCATACCGCAGACGGTTCGCATGAGCACAATTTATGAAAATCTCCAACGGGCACGCAGAGCACACCATCCCATGAGAACTCTTCGCTAAATGTGCTTGAGAGCACTACTATGATGGGTGACCTCGGGAAGTCATTGTTGAACCATCTAGATGTCGCCATTTTATTTCTTTTTATTTTATTTTATTTTAACGTCACGCGGAGAACTGAGATTGACTCAAAAATGTCATCGATGGGATGCCTCGACAAAAAACACCGTGGGGCCCACGCGATCTCGATCTCGTGGGAGGCTACATAAAATCGCCTAACTTCACGCACGATCGTCGATTCGCCATTATGACCCCAACCAAAGATCTCCGGGGGCAATGACGCAGATGAGCGCAGAAACTTACGGACATGTATCTCGATTTTGGCTATTTCAAGCCTTACCGCACATGTACGGTTCCGATGGCACAATATGCAAATCTCCAACGGGGCATCGACCAAGACACCAAATCCTATGAGAACTCTTCAGTTAAGCGTGCTTGAGTGAGAGTAGTACTATGATGGGTGACCTCCTAGGAAGTTATCGTGTTGAACCATCTATCAATGCCGCCCATTTTATTTAATTTTATTTTTATTTTATTTTACAGTTGACGGCGGAGAACTCGATGATCGACTCCTAAAATGTCGTAGATGGGATGCCTTGGACTAAAAAACATAAGTCGTGGTGCCCACGCAGCTGGTTCGTGTGTCTCGTGTGGAGGCTGCACGAAAATCGCCATAAATTCGCGCACGATCGTCTGATAAGCCATTATGACCCCAATCCGAAAGATTAAGACGCACAGATGAGCTGTGCATCCGCCGGACCAGAATCTCGATTTTGCAAGCCTACCATGGACGGTTCCGCATGAGTAAATGTGGCAAATCTCCGTGTGACCGCACAAAGACACTAGATCCTATGAGAACACTTCAGCTAAGCGTGCTTGGGCGAGAGCAAGATGATGGGTGACCTAGAAGTCATCGTGTTGAACCATCTGTTGATGCCGCCTATTTTAATTCCTTTTATTTTTTTATTTTATCATTGACATCGGGGAACTAGACGATCGACTCCGAAAACATCGTAGATGGGATGTCTCGGACTGAAAAACATGAGCCATTGGGCCCACGCAACTAATATGCGCAAATCGTGTGGAGGCCACACGAAAATTTCTTTCACGCACGATTGTCCGGTTTTCCATTATGACCCCAATCCGGAAAGATCTCCTCGGGCGCACGACGAGCATATGTGCTAAAGGTGCATCTCGGACACGATCTGATTTTTATTTTGAGCTTTACCGCATTACGTGCACCGCAAGAGCACAATTACGAAATTTCACGGTGCCACCCGCCAAAGACTAGATCACATGAGAACTCTTCAGTTAAGCATGCTTGGGCGAGAGAAGTACTATGATGGGTGACCTCTTGGGAAGTCGTCGTGTTGAATGATCTGTTGATGCCGCACATTTTATTTCCTTTTATTTTTTTTTATTTTATCGTTGATGCCATAGAACTCGGCAGTCGACTTCGAAAATGTCGTTGATGGGATGCCTCAAATTGAAAAACACAAGCCGTGGGGCCCACGCGGCTGATCTGCCCGTCTCGTGTGGATGCGGCACGAAAATCACCATAAATTTGCACACGATCATCCAATTCGCCATTATGACCCCAATCCAAAAAGATCTACGGGTGAACGAGCCATATGTGCAACATTTGGCGACCCCAGATTCTCGATATGACTATTTTGAAGCCTTCTGCGATGGGCCGTTGAGCACAATTTGTAGCAAAATCATTAGCGGGATCACACCAAAGACACTAGATCACATGAGAACACTTCGCCGCTTGGGCGAGCAATGATGAGACCTCCTTGGAAGGCGTCACGTTGAACCACATATTGATGCCGCCCAATTTATATCATTTTATTTTTATTTTATTTTACGGTTAACAGAGGAGAACTCGGCAATTGACTCTGAAACTGTTGTCATTGGGATGCCTGGGATTGAAAAACATGAGCCATGGGGCCCACACGGCTAATCCGTGCGTCTCGTGTGGAGGCCGCACGAAAATCGGCATAACTTCATGCACGATCTTTTGATTCGCCATTATGACCCCAATTTGGAAAGATCTCCGTGGGACACACGATGCGCAGATGTGCCGCAAGCACTTTTGGCTGGAACCGTATCTCCGATTTTGGCTAGTTCGAAGCCTTACCACAGCACAGACGGGTTCCACATGAGCACAATTTGTGGCAAATCTCTAGTGGACACGACCGCACCAACACACCAGATCCTATGAGAACTCTTCAGTTAAGCGTGCTTGGGCCAGAGCAGTACGATGATGGGTGACCTCTTGGGAAGTCATCGTGTTGAACAATCTATCGATGCCACCCATTTTATTTATTTTTATTTTTATTTATTTTACCATTGACGACGGAGAACTCGGTGATCAACTCCGAAAATATCATAGATGGGATGCCTCGGACTGAAAAACACGAGCCGTGGCGCCCACGCGGTTGATCCGCGCATCTCATATAGAAGCCGCACGAAAATCACCATAAATTAATGCACGATCGTCCGATTTGCCATTGTGACCCCAATCCGGAAAGATCTCCGCGGGGCGCACGACACAAAAATGAGATGTAGGTGCATCTTGTGGGACCCATAACTCCGATTTCGGCTAGTTCAAAACCTTACCACGGCATGGAAGAGTTCCACATGAGTATTATTTGCGACAAATCTCCAGCGGTCGCGGCCGCATCAGCACATTAGATCCTATGAGAACGCTTCAGATAAGCATGCTTGGGTGAGAGCAATAATATGATGGGTGACCTCTTGAAAATTCATCGTGTTGAACCATCTGTTGAAGACGCCCATTTTAATTCCTTTAATATTTATTTTATTTTATCATTGACGCCAGAGAACTCCGCGTGGCGTACGACACATAGATGAGCTGCAGGTGTATCTGGAGGGACCTGTAACTCAGACTTCGGCTAGTTCGAAGCCTTCCGCGGCATGGAGTGGTTCCTCTTGAGCATAATTTGCGAAAAATCTCCAACATGAGCTACCGCACCAGCACCCCAGATCCCATGAGAACTCTTCGGTTAAGCATACTTGGTCGAGAGCATTACTATGATGGGTGACCTCCTGGGAGTCGTCGTGTTGAACGATCTGTTGATTCCCCCCATTTTATTTTCTTTTATTTTTATTTTATTTTATCGTTGACACCAGCGAACTCGGTGATCGACTCTAAAAATGTCGTCGATGGGATGCCTCGGATTGAAAAACAAAAGCCGTGGGCCCCACTCGGTTGATCCGTGCATATAGTGTGGAGGTCGCACATAAATCGCCATAACTTCAAGCACGATTGTTCGATTCGCCATTATGACCCCAATCCGGAAAGATCTTCATGGAGCGCATGACGCGTAGATGTGCCAAAGGCGCATCTGGAGGTACCGTATCTCCGGTTTCATCTATTTCGAAGACTTACCGCGGCACGAACGGGTTTCACAAGAGTATAATTTATGGCAAATCTCCAGCGGGCACCATCACACCAGCACATCAGATCCAATGAGAACTATTCCGTTAAGCAGCAAAAGAGGCGATTGGTGACCTCTTGGAAGTCATCGGGTTGATCCATCTGATGCCCATTTTATTTCTTTTATTTTTATTTTATTTTAGTTGACGCCGGAGAACTCGAATCGACCAAAATGTCATCGATGGGATGCCGATAAAAAATATGAGTGGTATAAGACCGAGCGTGCATCTCGGTGGAGGCTACACATAAATTGCCATAACTGCATAATCATCCGATTTGCCATTATGACCAATCCAAAAGATCTCACGGGTGCACGACGCTAGATGAGCCGCAAGCGCATTCAGCGAACCCGACTGATTTCGCTATTTCAATCCTTACTAGGCACGATGTTCCACATGAGCACAATTTGCAGAAAATCTCCAATGGGAGTGACTGCACCAGCACACCAGATGCCATGAGAACTCTTCAGTTATGCGTGCTTGGGCGAGATCATTATTATGATGGGTGACCTCTAGGAAGTCGTCGTGTTAAACCATCTATTGATGCCGCCCAATTTATTTCCTTTTATTTTATTTTATTTTACCGTTGACGCTGGAGAACTTAGAGATCGACTCCAAAAACATCGTCGATGGGATGCCTCTGACTAAAAAACATGAGCTGTGGGGCCCACGATCCGCGCATCTCGTGTGTAGGCCACATGGAAATTGCCATAACATCACCCACGATCTTCCGATTCGCTAATATGACCCCAATCCGAAAAGATCTCGCGGGCATGACGACGATGATGCAGCGCATCCAGGACGATCTCATTTGCTTTTATCGAAGACCTAAAAGTTCCGCATGAGCACAATTTGAGGAAATCTCCACAACGACTTCACCAAAGATACCATTCATGAGAACTCTCCACTTAAGCGTGCTTGGGCGAGAGTAGTACTATGATGGGCGACCTTCTGGGAAGTCAAAGTGTTGAACCATCTGTTGATGTCGTCCATTTTATTTACTTTTATTTTATTTTATTTTATTGTTAACGCCAAAGAACTCGGTGATCGACTCTGAAAACATCGTAGATGGGATACTTCAGACCGAAAAACATGAGGCTTGGGGCCCACGAGGCTGATTCGCACGTCTCGTGTGGAGGCCGCACGAAAATTGACATAACTTCGTGCACGATCGTCCGATTCGCTATTATGACCCCAATCCGGAAAGATCTCCACGGGGCGCACGATGCGCAGATGTGCCTAAGGAGCATCTAGTGGGACTCATAACTCCGATTCGCTATTTCTTACCGACGGACGGTTCACGAGCAATTTGCGAAATCTCTGGAGCGACACCAGACACGATCACCATGAGAACACCCCGCTTAAGCTGCAAAAAGCAAGATTATGATGGGTGACCTCGGAAGTCATCGGAACCATCTCGCTGATGCTGCCCATTTTATTTCCTTTTATTTTTATTTTATTTTATCGTTAACGCTGGAGAACTCAGCGATCGACTCTGAAACCATCATCGATGGGATGCCTCGAGCTGAAAAACATGAGCATGGGGCCCACGCCACTAATCCACGCATCTAGTGTGGAGGCCACAAGAAAATCACCAATACTTCATGCACGATCGTCCGATTCGCCATTATGACCCCATTCCGGAAAGATCTCGAAGCGACGACGCACATGTGCCAAAGCGCATTTGACTCAGATCTGATTTTGGTTATTAAGCCTTACGCAACGCACGGTTCCGCATGAGCATGATTTGTGTCAAATCTCAGCGACCGCATCAGACACCATCACATGAGAGAACTCTTCACTAAGCATTCGCGAGCAAGATTTGATGGGTGACTCCTGGAAGTCTCGTGTTGAACCATCTCTGATGCGCCATTTTATTCCTTTTATTTTTATTTTATTTTACGCTTGACGCCATAGAACTCATCGACTCAAAAAATGTCATCGATGGGATGCCTCAACTAAAAAAAACACGAGCCGTGCACCGGTCGATCCGTATCTCGTGGAGGTCGCATGAAAATCGCCATAACTTCACTACATCATCCGCTTGCCATTATGATCTCAATCCAAATATCTGGTGACCGCAAATGAGCCGCGGCGCATCGCGGGACCCAGATCTCCAACCATATCAATGCTTTTTCAGAAGTACGGGTTCCACATTAGCACAATTTATGGCAAATCTCCACCAGGGGCGACCGCACCAGCACACCAGATCCCAAGAGAACTCTTTAGTTAAGCGTGCTTGGGCGAGAGGAGTACTATGATGGGTGACCTCCTAGGAAGTCGTCATGTTGAACCATCTATTGATGCATCCTTTATTTCTTATATTTTATTTTATTTTAACGCTGATGCCGAGAACTCGGATCGACCAAAACATCATCATCGATGGGATGCCTCAAAAAAAACACGAGCCGCGGGGTCCATCGACCGCACGCCTCGCGGTCGAGGCCGCATGAATCACCAAAAATTCAAGCACGATCTTCTGATTCGCCATTATGACCCCAATCCGAAAAAAGAGTGCGACGCATGACGAGCGCAAAGTAATATAAGAAGCGATCCCATTTTGGCTATTTAAAGCTTACCACGAGAGGGTTCCATGAGCACAATTTGCGAAAAATCTCCAGCAGGCGCGACCGCACCAACACACCAGATCCTATGAGAACTCTTTAGTTAAGCGTGCTTGAGCGAGAGCAGTATTATGATGGGTGACCTCTTGGGAAGTCGTCGTGTTGAAGCATCTATTGATGCCACCCATTTTATTTCTTTTTATTTTTATTTTATTTTACTATTGACACCGGAGAACTCGACGATCGACTCCGAAAAACGACGTCAATGAGATGCCTCGCATAAAAACACGAGTGGGATCCACGCAGTTCGCGATCTCGTGTGAGGCCGCAAAAATCGTAATATCTTCGCAGCACCGCCTCAATCGCCATTATGACCCAACCAAAGATCTCGTTACACGCGCGATGAGCCGCAGCGATCGGCAAGACCTCTCCATATCTTCTAGTTCAAGCGGGTACTGCATGAGCACATATAAATCTGGCGCAACCGCACTCAACACACAGATCAATGAGAACTTTAGTTAAGCGCTTGGGCGAGCAAGATTATGATGGGTGACCTGTGAACCGTGAACCATCTCTGCTAATGCCGCATTTTATTTATTTATTTTATTTATTTTACCGCTGACGGAGAACTCGATATCGACTCAAAACGCCATCAATAGGGATGCCTTAGATTGAAAAACGAGTCGGCCCACGTGGCCGGTCGCGATCGTGCGGAGGCAACAAAATCGCTAACTGCATGATCGTCCGATTCGCCATTATGACCCTAATTGAAAAGATCGGGCGACGATGACGCCGATGAGTAGAAGGCGGCAACTCATATATCGACGGCTATTTCAAAGACTTACCGCACGAAAGGGTCCAGATAGCACAATTTTGGCAAATCTGGGAGCGACCGCAAGACACCGATCTCGAGAACTCTAAGTTGCGCGGCGAGCATTACTATGATGGGTGACCTCCTGGGAAGTCGTCGTATTGAACTATATGTTGATGTCGCCCATTTATTTCAGTTTATTTTTATTTTATTTTACCGTTGACACCGTAGAACTCGAAGATCGACTTCGAAAACGTCATCGATGGAATGCCTTGGACTGAAAAACACGAGCCGTGGTGACCACGCGACTGATAAGGGCGTCTCATGCGGAGGCCGCACGGAAACCACCATAAGTTCATGCACGATCCGATCAATATGACCCAATCCAAAAGATCTCGGCACAGACGCGACGATGATGGCAGCCGGGTCCTTATATTCGATTCTATAGTTCAAAGCCTTATCGCGACACGGGTTCCGATGAACATAATTTGCGAAATTCCGTGCCGCCGCACTGCGACACCGATCATATGAAAACTTTAATTGCTGCGTTGGGTGAGAGGAGTATGATGGGTGACCTGGAAGTCATCGTTGAACCATCATTTGATGCCGCCATTTTCTTGTATTTTATTTTATTTTATTAACGAGAACTTGGAGATCGACTCAAAAACGCTGATGGATGCCTGGACTAAAACACGATGGGGTCCACGCTTGATCCGCGATGCGGAGGTCGCATAAATGGCCATAACTTTGCATGATCGTCCGCCATTATGACCCCAACCAAAGATCTTCACATGACGCGAGATGACATGCGATCTAGCGGACTTATCTTCTATTTCGATAAGCCTTACCGTTGCAATGGGTTCATGAGCATAATTTGCAGCACGCACCGCACAAGATTAGATCACATGAGAACTCTTTAGTTAAGCATGCTTGGCGAGCAAGATATGATGGGTGACCTCCTGAAGTCATCGTGTTGAACCATCTGATGCCATTTTATTTCCTTTATTTTTATTTATTTTATCATTGATGCCGAGAACTCGACGACTAAAAAACTGTAGATGGGATTCCTCGGACTGAAAAACACAAGTGGTGGAGCCCACGTGGCTAATCCATGCATCTCATGCAGAGGCCGCATTGAAATCTTCAAAACTTCATGATCGTCCGATTCGCCATTATGACCCCAATCCAAAAAGATCTCGGTACAACATGTGCGAATCAAAGCATTTGGGACGATCTCCGATTTATTGGCTATTACCGCGACATAACGTTCAATGAGCACAATTTAAGGCAAATCTCGGACGCATAAAGACACTGATCTATGAGAACTCTTCGCATATGCTTGGCGAAAAGATATGATGGGTGACCTCTGAAGTCGTCGAACCATCGTGATGCCATTTTATTTCCTTTTATTTTATTTTATTTTTCATTAATGCTGAGAACCCGACGATCGACTCAAAACGCCATCAATGGGATGCTGACAAAAAACACGAGCCGGGGGCCAATGCATCGCTGCCTCGCATTTAAGGCCGCACAAATTCGCCATAACTTAACGCCGACGCCCATTCACCATTATGACCCCATTCAAAAGATCTGGCGTAAAAGTGCGATGAGCCGTAGACGCATCATCCAGATCTTTGATTTCGCTATTTTGAAGCCTTATCGCGACACGGGTTCCACATGAGCACATAACAAATCTCCAATAAAATGACGCGCACCAAAGACACCATCATGAGAACTCTTCGCTGTTTAGCAGCAAGATCGTGATGGGTGACCTCCGAAGTTATCGTGTTAAACAATCGATGACGCACATTTTATTTCTTTATTTTATCGTTGTCGCCGGAGAACACGACGATCGATCAAGACGCCATCGATGGGATGCCGGATGAAAAAAACACAAAGCCGTGTCTAATGCCGACCCGAAGTCTCGTGAGGCCGCACAAATCGCCATAACCACGATCATCGATTTGCTATTTATGACCAATCTAAAGATCTCCACGCAGCGACGCATACACGTGAGCGCGCATCTGAGGGACCAGTATCTCCAATTTTGACTATTTCAAGCCTTACCGCTGCACGACGGTTCCGCATGAGCACAATTTGCGCAAATCTCATGATCGCACGACACCATATCACATGAGAACTCTTCGCAAGTGTGCTGGGCAGAGAAATCACATGATGGGTGACCTAGTTGGAAGTCATCGTGTTGAACCATCTATTGATGCCGCCCATTTTATTTCCTTTTATTTTATTTTATTTTATTGTTAACGCCGCAGAACTTGGCGACGACCAAAAATATCGTGGGATGCCTCGACAAAACACGAAGCCATGAGGCCCACGGCGATCGCGATCTCGCGGCGGAGGCCGCACGGAAATCACCATAACTATGCGCACGATCGTCCGATTCACCATTATGACCCCAATCCAGAAAGATCTTCGCGGGGTGCACAACGTGCAGATGAGCTGCAGGTGCATCTGGAGGGACCCGTATCTCTAATTTCAGCTATTTCAAAGCCTCTCCGCGACATGGACGGTTTCGCATGAGCATAATTTGAGGCAAATCTCCATCGCTACCGCATCAAAGACACCCGCCTCATGAACTCTTCGCTTAAGCGAGCTATGATGGTGACCGAGAAGTTCTCGGGTTGAACCATCGCTGATGCCTATTTTATTTCCTTTATTTTTTTTTTTATTTTACTATCGATGTCGCAGAGCTCATTGACTCAAAATGTCGAGATGGGATGCCTCGACATGAGCCATGGGGCCCACGCGTTGATCGGATCTTGTGGAGGCCGCATAAAAAATTGCCAAAACTTTGCACACGATCGTCCAATTCGCCATTATGACCCTAATCTAGAAAGATCTTCGTGGGGGCGCAATACGCGTAGATGTGTCGCAAGTACATCTAGCGAAACTCGTATCTCCGATTTTGACTATTTCGAAGCCTTACTGTGGCACAGACGGGTTCTGCATGAGCACAATTTGTGACAAATCTCTCGCGTGATACACCGCACCAAATCCCATTAAAACTCTTCGAAGCGTTTGGGAAAGAGACATGTGTGACCTCCTGGAAAGTCGTCGTGTTGAACCATCTGTTGATGCCGTCCAATTTATTTATTTTTATTTTTATTTGTTTTACCGTTGACGATGGAGAACTCGGCGATTGAATCCAAAAATGTCATCGATGGGATGCCTCAGACTTTATAACATTAGCCGTGGGGCCCACGCGCCGGCTCGTGGAGCCACGGAAATTACCATAACTTTGACGCATCGTCCGATTAGACCTATTCCGCAAAGATCTCCAGTATGCGATGCTGCAAAGTCGCAGCATCCTGGTAAGCGTATCTCGATTTCATTTCAAACCAATACCACGGCACAAACGGGTTCCATATATAATTTATGTAAATCTCCGCGGATGCGATCGCATCCGACACCGATCCCATGAGAACTCTTCGCTAAGCTTCTTGAGCGAGTAGTCATGATGGGTGACCTCTTAAGTCGTGTCAATCGCCTATTGATGCACCCATTTTGTCCTTTATTTTATTTTATTTTTCGTTGACGGAGAACTCGCATCGACTAAAACGTATCCATGGATGCCTCGACGAAAGAACATCGAAATCACACGGGTCGATCCACATGTCTCGTGCATAGGCCACATGAAAAATGCCATAATTTCACGCACGATCATCCGATTTGCCCTTATGACCCCAATCCAAAAAGATCTCTATGGGGCACACATAATGCAGCGAAAGGGATGGATTCTATTCATTTATTCAAGCTACGACATACGTTCCACATGAGCATAATTTATGGCAAATCTCCAAAGATAATAAATAAAAGAAATAAAATGGGCGCATCAACGATGGTTCAACACGATGACTTCCTGGAGGTCACCCATCATAGATTTTCGCCAAGAACGCTTAACTAAAGACTTCTCATGTGATCCGTGCTGCGCGTCATGCACCTAAGATCACAGATATTATGCTCATGTGCCCCCCGCGCACGAACCAAAATCGAGATAGGGTTCCGCCAAATGCTCTTGCGGCACATCAACGCGTTGTGCAACTCGCGGAGATCTTTCCAGATTGGGGTCATAATGGTGAATCGGACGATCCTGCACAAAGTTATGGTGATTTATGTGCGGTCTTCGCACAAGACGCACAGATCAGCCGTGTGGGCCCTATGGATCATATTTTTCGGTCCGAGGCATCCCATAGATGATGTTTTCAGAGTCGATCTTCAAGTTCTGCGGCGTCAATGATAAAATAAAATAAAATAAATAGGCGGCATCAACAGATGGTTCAACACGACGACTTCCTGAGATCACCTATCATAATATCGCTTCGCCAAGCACGCTTAATCAAGAGTTCTCATGATCTGGTGTATGCGCGCGCTCAGGAGATTTGCCACAAATTGTGTTCATGCGGAACCCGTCTGTGCCGCGGTAAGGTTTCGAGCTAGCCGAAATCGAAGATACGGGCCCCGCCAAATGCGCCTTTGGCCATCTACACATCATGTACCCCACGGAGATCTTTCTAGATTTGGGTCATAATGGCAAATCGGACGATCGTGTTTGAAATTATGATGATTTTTGTGCGGCCTCAACACAAGACACGTGTACCAGCTGTGTGGGCCCCACGACTCCTGTATTTCAGTCTAAGGCATCCCATCGATGACATTTTCGGAGTCAATCTCTGAGTTCTGCGGTGACAACGATAAAATAAAATAAAATGGTCGGCATCATCAGATGGTTCAACAAGACGACTTCCTAGGAGGTCACCAATCATAATACTGCTCTCATCCAAGAACGCTTAACTAAAGAGTTCTCATGGGATCTGGTGTGCTGGTGCATTTACGCCCATTGGAGATTTATCACAAAATTATGCTCATCCGGAACCCGTCCGTGCCGCGGTAAGGCTTCAAAATAGCCGAAATTAGTGATACGGGTCACTCCAGATGTGCCTACGGCTCATCTACGCATCGTGCGCCCCATGAAGGTCTTTCCGGATTGGGGTCATAATGGTGAATCGGAGGATCGTGCATGATGTTTTGGCGATTTTCGTGTGTCCTCCGCACGAGATGCACGGATCAGCCGCATGAGGCCCACGGCTCGTGTTTTGAGCATCCCATTAATGACGTTTTCGGAGTTGATCGTCAAGTTCTCCGTCGTCAACGGTAAAATAAAATTCTAATTAAAGAAAATAAAATGGGCGGCATCAACAAATAGTTCAACACGATGACTTCCCAGGAGGTCACCCATCATAGATCGCCCCGCCGCACGCTTTAATCAAGAGTTCTCATGATCTGGTGCGTGCGTCACGCCGAGAGAGATTTGCAAATTATGCTCATGCGAACCCGCCCGTGCCGCTGAACTTCAAATAAAATCGGCGGTGCAGTCCACTAGATGCGCCCGCTTATCTACATCGTTGCCCACGTGAGATCTTTCGATTGGGCTCATAATGGCAATTGGACATCGCATGAAGTTATGGTCATTTTCGTGGCCTCCACGATGCGCGACGCCCTAGTGGGCCCCATCACTATTTTTCACCGAGGCATCCCATCGATGACGTTTCGAGTCGACCGATGAGTTCTCCGTGTCAACGCTAAAATAAAAAAATAAAAGGAAATAAAATGAGGCATCAAAAGATGGTTCAACATGATGACTTCGGAGGTCACCCATCATAAGATCGCTTCGCCAAACACATGCTTAATTGAAGAGTTCTCATCGACCGCCGGTACCTGCCTCATGAAGATTTGCCGCAAATTGTGCTCATGTGGAACTCGGTGCTCAGCTTCAAATAGCTAGTGGGCCCCACCGCCCAATTTAGTCCGAGAATCATCGATGACTTTTTTGGAGTCGATCAAGTTCTTCAAGGCCAACATTAAAATAAAATACAAATAAAAGGAAATAAAATGTGAGGCATCAAAGGATGAGTCAACATGACGACTTCCTGAGGTCACCCGTCATAGTACTACTCTCGCCCAAGCACGCTTAATCAAAAGAGTCGGAATGGCGATGTCATGCCCGCTGGAGATTTGCCACAAATTGTGCTCATGCGAAATCCGTTCGTGTCGCGGTAAGGATTCGAAATAACCAAAATTGGAGATACGGGTCCCACAAGATGCTTCTACGACTCATCTACGCGTCGTGCGCCCCGCGGAGATCTTTCTAGGTTGGGATCATAATGGAGAATCGGACGATCGTGCGCGAAGTTATGATAAATTCTATGCGCCTCACAGGCACGTGGATCGCCCACTGGCACCACGCTTGTATTTTTTCACTCGAGGCATCCCATCGATGATGTTTTCAGAGTCGATCACCGAGTTCTCTAGCGCCAACAGTAAAATAAAATAAAAATAAAAATAAATATAATGGGTGGCATCAACGGATGGTTCAACACGATGACTTCCTAGGAGGTTACCCATCATAGTACTACTCTCGCCCAAGCATGCTTAACTGAAGAGTTCTCATGGATCTCGGTGTTGGGGCCGGGAGATTTATCACAAATTGCTGCGAACCCGTCCGCCCGCTGTAAGTAAGCTTCAAATAACCAAAATTGAGATACGGGTCCCACAGATGCGCCGCCATCTATCGCCGCCGCGAGATCTTCCGATTGGGGTCATAATGGTGGAATCGACGATCGCGGTTATGGCGCAATTTTGCGGCCTCCACACGAGATGTGAGGATCAGCAGCGTTGGCCCCACGGCTCATGTTTTTTAGTCCGAGGCATCCCATCATTGATGTTTTCGAAGTTGATCGCTGAGTTCTTTCGCCAACGGTAAAATAAAATAAAAATAAAAATAAATAAAATGGGCGATATCAATGGATGGTTCAACACAGTTCCGAGTCACCCATCATCATCTCTTCAAGCACGCTTAATCAAGAGTTCTCATGGGATCTTGTGTGTGCGTCGCGCTACCGGAGATTTGCTCAAATTATGCTCATGCGAACCCATCCGTGTCGCAAAGACTAACCAGCCAAAATCGAGATACGGTTCGCCAAATGCTGCGACATTTGCATCATGTGCTCCACAGAGATCTTTTCAGATTAGGATCATAATGGCAAATCAGATGGTCATGCGCGAAGTTATGGCGATTTTTCGCGGCCCTCAGACGACACTAGATCGCCGGGCCCCACCTCATATATTTTTTTGTACGACGCATCACTTCGATGATGTTTTTGTAGTTGATCTCCGAGTTCCATGGCATCAACGGTAAAATAAAATAAAAATAAAAAGAAATAAAATGGGTGGCATCAACATATGGTTCAACACGATGACTTCATAGGAGGTCACCCATCATAAGATCGCCCTCGCCAAGCACGCTTAAATCAAGAGTTCTCATGATCGGTGTTGTGCGGTTGCCGTGAGATTTGCTCCAAATTATGCTCATGTCGAACCCGCCGCTCGCTAAGGCTTCAGCAACGAGATAATGGTTCAAGATGTATGGCACATCATCTAAGGCCGTGCCCCGGAGATCTTTCGATTGGGGTCATAATGGTAAATCGAATCGCGGCGCGTGAAGTTATGGTGATTTCGCGCTCCCGAGACGGCGATTAGCACGGGCCCCACGGCTCAGGTTTTTCTGTCTGAGGCATACCATTGATGATGTTTTTAGAGTTGATCTCCGAGTTCTGTGATGTCAATGATAAAATAAAATAAAAATAAAAGGAAATAAATGGGCGGCATCAACAAATGTTTCAACACGATGACTTCCCAAGGGGTCACCCATCAAAGTACTACTCTCGCCCAAGCACGCTTAACTGAAGGGTTCTCTTGAGATCTTGTGTCCTAGTGCGGTCGCACCCACTAGAGATTTTCCATAAATTGTGCTCATGCTGAACCCATCCGTACCGTGATAAGGCTTCGAATTAGCCGAAATTGGAGATACGGGTCCCGCTAGATGCGCCTTTGGCACATCTATGTGTCGTTCGCCCCACAGAGACCTTTTCTGATTGGGCTCATCATCGCCAATCGGACGATCGTGCGGTAAGTTATGGTGATTTTTATGCGGCCTCTGCACGAGACTTGCGGATCAGCCGCGTCGGCCCCACGACTCATGTTTTTCAGTCCGAGGCATCCCATCAACGACATTTTCAGAGTCAATCTCCGAGTTTTACGGCATCAACGGTAAAATAAAATAAAAATGAAAGGAAATAAAGGGGCGGCATCAACAGATGGTTCAACACGATGACTTCCAGACCCATCATAATATCGCTTCGCCCAAGCAGCTTAACTAAAGAGTTCTCATGGATCTGGTGTCGGTGTCACGCTCACCGGAGATTTTCGCAAATTGTGCTCATCCCGAACCTTCCGCGGGTAAGGCTTCAAATAGCTAAAATTGAGATACGGTCTCACCAGATGCGCCGCATTATCTCGCGTTGTATGCCCTGAGATCTTTCCATTGGGGTCATAATTTGAATCGGACGATCATGCGAAGTTAGGTGATTTGGCGGCTCGCAGAGAAAGTGATAGCCGCTGGGTCCCACGGCATTTTTTAGTCCAAGGAATCCCATCGACGACATTTTCGGAGTCCATCATCGAGTTCTTCGGCGTCAATCGTAAAATAAATAAATAAAATGGGTGACATCAACAGATGGTTCAACACGACAACTTCCCAAGAGGTCACCCATCATAAGATCGCTTCTCGCCCCAAGCACGCTTAATCAAGAGTTCTCATGGATCTAGTGTCGGTGCGGTCGCGTGCAGATTTGCAAAAATTGTGCTCATGCGGAACCCTTCCGTGCCAAGTTAAGACTTCAAACTAGCCAAAATCGGAGATACGGGTCCCGCTAGATGCGCCTTTGGTACATCTGTGCATCGTGTGCCCCACGGAGTTCTTTCCGGGTTGGGGTCATAATTTTGAATCGAACGATCTTGTGTGAAGATTGCGGCGATTTATGAGACGCCGCTGATGCCCGCATGTGGGCCCCACGACTTGTCCGGTGACATCCCATCGACGAAATTTTCAGAGTCGATCTCTAAGTTCTTCGGCATCAATGGTAGAATAAAATATAAATAAAAGAAAATAAAATTGGCGGCATCAACAGATGGTTCAACACGATAGCTTCCAAGGAGATCACCCATCATAATACTACTCTCACCCAAACACGATTAACTGAAGAGTTCTCATAGGATCTGGTGTGATGGTGCGGTCATGCCTACTGGAGATTTTTCGTAAATTGTGCCCATCCGGAACCCGTCCGTGCTGAGGCAAAGATTTGAAATAGCTGAAATCAGAGATACAGGTCCCGCCAGATGCCCCTGTGGTGCATCTAAGCGTCGTGCGCCTCACCGAGATCTTTCTGGATTAGGGTCATAATGGCGAATCGGACGATCGTGCATGAAGTTTTGGCGATTTTAGTATGGCATCCACACGAGAAGCGTGAATCAGTCGGCTGGGCCCCACGGTGCATGTTTTCAGTCCGAGACATCCCATCAATGACATTTTCAGAGTCGATCTCCAAGTTCTCCGGCATCCACGGTAAAATAAAATAAAAATGAAAGGAAATAAAGGGGCGGCATCAATAGATGGTTCAACAAGATGACTTCCTAGGGGGTCACCCATCATAATAATGCTCTCGCCCAAACACGCTTAACTGAAGAATTCTCATGGGATTTGTGCTGGTGCGGTCACGCCCGCTGGAGCTTTGCCACAAATTGTGCTCATCCGGAACCCTTCCATGTCGCGGTAAGGCTTCGAAATAGCCAAAATTGTAGATACGAGTCTCACCAGATTCTCCTGCGGCTTATCTACGTGTCATGCGCCCCGCGGAGTTCTTTTCGTGTTGGGGTCTTTTGAATCAGACGATCTTACGTGAAGTTAGGGTGATTTTTGTGCGGCCTCCGCACGAGATGCGCGGACCAACCTCGTGGGCCCCACGACTCGTGTTTTTCAGTCCAAGGAATCCCATCGATGATGTTTTCGGAGTCGATCATCGAGTTCTCCGGCATCAACAGATGGTTCAACACGATGACTTCCCAAGAGGTCATCCATCATAGATCGCTTCCTCGCAAGCATGCTTAATAAAAGTTCTCATAGGATCTAGCAGGGGGTCGCGTAGATTTGCCATAAATTATGCTCATGCGGAACACATCTGTGCCGCAGTAAGACTTCGAACTAGCCAAAATCAGAGATACGGGTTCCGCTAGATGCACCTTTGGCACATCTGTGCATCGTGTACCCCGCGGAGTTCTTTCTAGGTTGGGGCCATAATTTTGAATCGGACAATCTTGTGTGAAGTTAGGGCGATTTCTGTGCGGCCTCCACTCGAGACGTGCGGACCAGCCGCATGGTCCCCATGACTTGTGTCTTTCAGTGCAAGATATCTCATTGACGATATTTTCGGAGTCGATCTCCAAGTTCTTCAGCGTCAACGTTAAATAAAATATAAATAAGAGAAAATAAAATTGGCGACATCAACAGATGGTTCAACACGATAACTTTCCAGGAGATCACCCATCATAATACTACTCTCGCTCAAACACCCTTACCTGAAGAGTTCTCATAGGATCTGTGCCGGTGCACACCGCCGAGATTTTCCAAATTGTGCTCATCCGAACCGCCTGCGCTACTAAGGCTTTGAAATAGCCAAATCGAGATACCCGCTAGATGCTCTACGGCACATCTGCGCTATGCTGCCCCACCGAGATCTTCCTGATTAGGGTCATAATGGAATCGACGATCGCATGAAGTTTGGCGATTTTAGTATGGCATCCGCACGAGAAGCGTGAATCAGTCGGCTGGGCCCCTCGATGCATGTTTTTCAGTCCGAGGCATCCCATCAACGACATTTTTGGAGTCGATCTCCAAGTTCTCCGGTGTCAATGCTGAAATAAAAAAATGTAAAAGGAAAAAAAATGGGCGGCATTAACACATGGTTCAACACGACAACTTCCCAAGAGGTCACCCATCATAGTACTGCTCTCGCCCAAGCATGCTTAACTGAAGAGTTCTCATGGGATCTAGTGTGCTGGTACGGTCATGCCCACTATTGCTTGGTCACAAATTATGCTCATCTGAAACCCTTCTATGTCACGGTAAGGTTTCAAAATAGCCAAAATCGGAGATACAAGTCCCGCTAGATGTG
Source organism: Cymbidium sinense (assembly GCA_021442155.1). Classification (NCBI taxonomy): domain Eukaryota; kingdom Viridiplantae; phylum Streptophyta; class Magnoliopsida; order Asparagales; family Orchidaceae; genus Cymbidium; species Cymbidium sinense. The sequence goes on from CM038218.1 coordinate 132,800,137, forward strand.
CCTACATCTCATCTGCTTGTCGTGCGGCCCGCGGAGATCTTTCTCGATGGGGGTCATAATGGCGAATCGTATGATCGTGTGCGAAGTTAGGGCAATTTTCATGCGGCCTCCGTACGAGACTTGCAGGCCAGCCGCGTAGGCCCCATGACTCATGTTTTTCAGTCCAAGGCATCCCATAGATGACATTTTTGGAGTCCATCATTGAGTTATCTAGCATCAACGGTAAAATAAAATAAAATTAAAAATAAATAAAATGGGCGACATCAACAGATGGTTCAACACGATGACTTCCCAAGAGGTCACCCATCATAGTAATGTTTCAAGCACGCTTAATCAAGAGTTATCGTAGGATCTGTGCCGGTGCGCCGCGTTCCAAGATTTGCCGCAAATTGTGCTCATGCGGAACCCGCCCGCGGCGTAAGAAGACTTCAGATGAAATCGAGATACGCCAGCGCCTGTAATTTCATCTACACATCATGCATCCCACAGAGATCTTTCTGGATTGGGGTCATAATGGTGAATCAATGGGTTGTGGCGATTTTCATCGGCATGAGATGCGTGATCACCGCATACCACGCTCGTGGTACCGAGGCATCCCATCAGGACATTTTGAGTCGATCGTCGTTCTGATCAATTAAGAAAAAGAAATAAAATGGGCGGCATCAACAGATGGTTCAACGCGATGACTTCTGAGGAGGTCACCCATCATAGTACTGCTCTCGCGCAAGCACACTTAACTTAAGAGATATCATGTGATATGGTGTGCTGGTGTGGTCACGCCCGCTGGAGATTTGCCGCAAATTGTACTCATCTATAACCCATCTGTGTCACAATAAGGATTCGAAATAGCCGAAATAGGAGATACGGGTCCCACCAGATGCAACTTTGGCACATCTACACGTCGTGCGTCTCGTAGAGATCTTTCCAGATTGGGGTCATAATTACAAATCGGACGATCATGCTCGAAGTTATGGTGATTTCTGTGTGGGCTTCGCACGAGATGCGCATATCAGCTGCAGATGCCTCACGGCTCATGTTTTTCAGCAAGCATCCCATCGACAATGTTTTCGGAGTCGATCGCCAAGTTCTGTGGCGTCAAAACTAAAATAAAATAAGAATAAAAGGAAATAAATGGGCGGCATCAACAAATGGTTCAACAAGATGACTTCCTAGGAGGTCGCCCATCATAATACCGCTCTTGCCCAAGCACACTTAAATGAAGAGTTCTCATGGGAACTGGTGTGCTGGTGCGATCGCTCCCGCAATAGCTTTGCCGCAAATTGTGCTCATCCGGAACCCTTCCGTAACGTGGTAAGCCTTCGAAATAGCCAAAATCAGAGATACGGGTCTCGGCGCGGCTTTATCTCACAAGATCGTGCCTGCGGAGATCTTTCTGGATTGGTGTCATAATCGCGAATCGAACGATTGTGCACGAAGTTATGGCAATTTCGATGCGGCCTCCACACGAGACGCACAAATCAGCCGCGTTGGCCCCACGACTCGTGTTTTTCAGTCTGAGGCATCCCATCAATGATATTTTTGGAGTCAATCTCCAAGTTCTACGGCATGAATGGTAAAATAAAATAACAAAAGGAAATAAAATGGGCGGCATCAATAGATGGTTCAACATGATGACTTCCCAGGAGGTCACCCATCATAGTACTGCTCTCACCCAAGTTCTACGGCGTCAATGGTAAAATAAAATAATAAAAGGAATTAAAATTGGCGGCATCAACAGATGGTTCAACATGATGACTTCCTAGGAGGTCACCCATCATAGTACTGCTCTCACCCAAGTTCTATGGCGTCAATGGTAAAATAAAATAACAAAAGGAAATAAAATGGGCAGCATCAATAGATGGTTCAACATGATGACTTTCGAGGAGGTCACCATCATAGCTTCGCTTCAAGCAAGCATGCTTAATCAAGAGTTCTCATGGGATCTCTGTGCGGACCTCACCGGAGCTTTGTCGCAAATTATTCTCATCTTAAACCCGTCTGCCGTGGGGCTTCAAAATTGGAAATCGGAGATCCACCAGATACGCATCGACTGCATCATGCGCCTACGGAGATCTTTCCGAATTGAGGTCATAATGGTAAATCGGATGATCGTGCGCAAAGTTATGGTGATTTCCTTGCGGCCTCCACCCAGACATTCAGATCAACTGCGTGGGACCCACGACTCGTGTTTTTCAGTGCGAGACATCACATCGATGATATTTTTTGAGTTGATCTTCGAGTTCTGCGGCGTCAATGGTAAAATAAAATAAAAATAAAGGGAAACAAAAAGGGCGACATCAACAAATGGTTCAACACGACGACTTCCCAGGAGGTCACCCATCATTGTACTACTCTCGCCCAAGCATGCTTAACTAAAGAGTTCCCATGAGATTTGGTGTGCTAGTGCGGTCACACCCACTTGAGATTTGCCACAAATTGCGCTCATCGAGAACCTATTTGTGTTGCTATAATGCTTCGAACTAGCCAAAATTGGTGATACGATACGCTAGATGCGCTCGAGCACATAGCGCGTCGCGCCTGGAGATTTTTCCGAATCATCATAATCGGACGAACGCACGGGTTATGGCAATTTTGTACACACGAGATGCACGGATCAGTCATGTGGGCCCCACGACTCGTGTTTTCAGTCTAAGGCATCCCATCGATGACATTTTCGTAGTCAATCTTCGAGTTCTCCGACGTTAACAGTAAAGTAACATAAAAATAAAAGGAAATAAAATGTGTGGCTTCAATAGATGGTTCAACATGATGACTTCCCAAGAGGTCACCCATCATAGTATTGCTCTCGCCCAAGCACGCTTAATTGAAGAGTTCTTATAGGATCTGGTGTGCTGGTGCGGTCGCACCCGCTAGAGATTTGCCGCAAATTGTACTCATGTGAAACCCGTTCGTGCCGCGGTAAGGCTTCAAACTAGCCGAAGTCGGAGATATGAGTCCCGTTAGATGCGCCTATGGCACATCTGTGCGTCATGCGCCCCATAGAGATTTTTTCAGATTGAGGTCATAATGGCTAATCGGACGATCGTGCGCGATGTTATGGCGATTTCCATGCGGGCTCCACACGAGATACGCGGATCAACCAAGTGGGCCCTATGGCTCGTGTTTTTCAGTATGAGGCATCCACTCGACAACATTTTCGGAGTCCATCGCCGAGTTCTTCGGCGTCAACGATAAAATAAAATAAAAATAAATGAAAATAAAATGGGTGGCATCAATAGATGGTTCAATACGACAACTTCCCAGCCGGTCGCCCATCATAGTAATGCTCTCACCCAAGCACGCTTAACTGAAGAGTTCTCATGGATCTGGGCTTGCCGCCTCAAAACTTTGCTACTTTCATATGGAACCCATCTGCGTAGCTTCCAACTAGCAAATCGAGATACCTATTCCAAATGCGCCAAAGACATCTCTACGCGTTCACCTGAAAATCTTTCCGGATTGAGGTCATAATGGTGAATCGGACGATCATGCATGAAGTTATGGCGATTTTCGTGCGGCATCCGCACGAGACGCGCAGATCAGCCGAATGGACCCATGACTCGTGTTTTTCAGTCTGAAGCATCCCATCGACGACGTTTTCGGAGTCAATTGCTGAGTTCTCCAGCATCAACGGTAAAATAAAATAAAAATAAAAGAAAATAAAATGGGTGGCATCAACAGATGGTTCAACACAATGACTTCCCAGGATGTCACCCATCATAGTACTGCTCTCGCCCAAGCATGCTTAACTGAAGAGTTCTCATGGGATCTAGTGTGCTGGTGCGATCGCGCTAGCTGGAGATTTGTCGTAAATTGTGCTCATTGGAAACCCGTCTGTGCCGCAGAAAGGCTTCAAACTAGCCAAAATCGGAGATAGGGGACTTGCCAAATGCGCCTATGACACATCGTTTGTCGTGCGCCCCGCGGAGATCTTTCTAGATTGGGGTCATAAGGACGAATCGGACGATTGTGCGCAAAGTTATGACAATTTTCGTGCGGCCTCCGCATGAGACATGCGGATGAGTTGTGTGGGCCCCACGACTTGTGTTTTTCAGTTCGAGGCATCACATTGATGACATTTTCTGAGTCGATCTCTGAGTTTTACGGCATCAACGGTAAAATGAAATAAACATAAAAGGAAATAAAATGGGCGGCATCAACAGATGGATTAACACAACGACTTTCAAGGAGGTCACCCATCATAGTACTACTCTTGCCTAGGCATGCTTAACTGAAGAGTTCTCATGGGATCTCGGTGGTGCGCGCGTTCACCGGAGGTTAGCCTCAAAGAGCTCATCCGAACCCGCCCATGCATCTTCAAAGACGTAAATCGGAGATACATCCGTTAGATGTGCCTGGCACATCTGGACGTTAAGCGCCTACGAGATCTTTCCGATTGAGGTCATAATGGCAACCCAACGTCGAAAGTTATGGTGATTTCCTCCGCACGAGATCGACCGCATGGGCCCCACGGCTCGTGTTTTTCTATCCGAGGCATCCAATCGACGACATTTTCGTAGTCGATCGCCGAGTTCTCCAACATTAACGGTAAAATAAAATAAAAATAAAAGAAAATAAATTGAGCGGCATCAACATTTGGTTCAACACGACAACTTCCCAAGAGGTCACCAATCATAGTACTGCTCTCGCACAAGCACGCTTAACTGAGGAGTTCTCATGGGATCTGGTGTGCTGTGGCGGTCGCTCCCGCTAGAGATTTGTCATAAATTGTGATCATGCGGAACCCATCATTGCCACGGTAAGGTTTTGAAATAGCCTAATCGGAGATACGAGTCCTACCAGATGGGCTGATATCTGCGTCGTCGCTATGGAGATCTTTCCAATTGGGGTCATAATAACGAATTATCAAAGTTTTGGTGATTTCCTTCACACGAGATGCGCGTACCACGGCCCCATGACTCGTGTTTTTCTGTCCGAGGCATGACATTGATGACATTTTTGGAGTCGATCTCCGAGTTCTGCGGCGTCAACGGAAAAAAAATTAAAAAAAAGAAAAAGAAATAAAATGGGCGGCATCAACAAATGGTTCAACACGATGACTTCCCTGGAGGTCACCCATCATCAGATCGCTCAAGCATGCTTAATCAAGAGTTCTCATGGGATCTGGTAGTGCGTCACCGGAGATTTGTCATAAATTGTGCTCATCCAGAACCCATTCGTGCTGTGGTAAGGCTTCAAACTAAAATCGAGGACATCTGCATCGCCATGAGATCTCGATTGTAGTAATGGCAATGACGATCGTGAAGTTATGATGATTTCCGTGCGACCTCCATAAGAGATGTGTGGATTAGCCAAGTGGGCCCATGGCTAGTGTTTTTCAAACTGAGGCATCCCATCGACGATGTTTTTAGAGTCGATCTCCGAGTTCTTTAGTGTCAACGGTAAAATAAAATAAAAATAAAAGGAAATAAAATGGGCGGCATCAACAGAACGTTCAACACGACGACTTCCCAGGAGGTCACCCATCATAGTATTGCGCTCGCCCATGCACGCTTAACTGAAGAGTCCTCATGGGATTTGGTGTGCTGGTGCGGTCGCGTCTGTTGGAGATTTTTCAAATTTTGCTCATACAGAACCCGTCCATGCCGCGGTAAGGCTTCAAACTATCCAAAATTGGAGATATGTTTCTCGCCAAATGCGCTTGCGGTTCATCTCCGTGTCGTATGCCCCGCAGAGATATTTTCGGATTGGGGTCATAAAGGAGAATCGAATGATCTTGCACGAAGTGATGGCGATTTCCGTGTGGCCTCCGCACGAGATGCACGGATAAGCCCCGTGTGCCGTAAAATAAAATAAAAATAAATGGAAATAAAATAAGCGGCATTATCATATGGTTCAACATGACGACTTCCCAAGAGGTCATCCATCATAGATCGCACTCGCAAGCACGCTTAATCAAGAGTTCTCATGTAGCGTGCCGAGCCTGGAGATTTCCGCAAATTGTGCTCATGCGGAACACGTCCGTGCCGCGGTAAGGCTTCAAACTAGCCGAAATTGGAGATACGGGTCCCGCCAAATGGGCCTGCGACACATCTGCGCATCGTGCACCCCATGGAGATCTTTTCAGATTGAGGTCATAATGATGAATCGGATGATCGTGCGCAAAGTTATGGCGAGCGGCCTCCACATGAGACGCACGGATCAACCGTGTGGGCCCCACAGCTCGTGTTTTTCATTACGAGGATTCATCGATGACATTTTCGAAGTCAATCTCCGAGTTTTGTGGCCTTAATGGTAAAATAAAATAAAAAGAAAAGGAAATAAAATGGGCGGCATCAACAGATAGTTCAACGCGAAGACTTCCCAAGAGGTCACCCAACATGATCGCTCGCCAAGCACCCTTTATCAAGAGTTCTCATGTAACTGTCGGGTGTGGATACCGGAGCTTTGGTACAAATTGTGCTTATCTGGAACCCGTCCATGCCACGGTAAGGCTTTGAAAATCAAATCGAGATACAGTCTGTTTACTCGGCATCGACGCGCGCCCGAGATCTTTCCGATTGGAGTCATAATGGCGAATCGGATGATCATGCCAAAAGTTATGGCGATTTCCGTGTGGTCTCCACAAAAGATGCGTGGATCAACCATGTGGTCCCCACGACTCGTGTTTTTCAGTCCGAGGCATCCCATCAATGATGTTTTCAAAGTCAATCTTCGAGTTCTGCGGTGTCAACGGTAAAATAAAATAAAATTAAAAGGAAATAAAATGGGCGGCATCAACAGATGGTTCAACATGATGACTTCCGAGGAGGTCACCCATCATAAGATCTGCCTCACGCATAATCAAGAGTTCTCATAGATGGGGTGCGGCCAGGAGATTTGCGAAATCATGCGGAACTCCGTCGCTAAGGTAAGGCTTCAACTAGCCGAAATTGAGATATGGGACAGACGCCACAAGACATCCGTGCATCTCTAAGATCTTTCCGGATTGGGGCCATAATGCGAAAGACGATGCGCCGTTATAGCGGATTTTCGTGGCCTCCACATGAGACACATCGACGCGCGTGGGCCCCATAGCTCGTGTTTTTCAGTACGAGGCATCCCATCGACAACGTTTTAGAAATCGATCTTCGAGTTTTGCAGCGTCAAAAATAAAATAAAATAAAAATAAAAGGAAATAAAATGGGCGGCATCAATAGATGGTTCAACATGACGACTTTCTAGGAGGTCACCCATCATATTACTGCTCTCACCCATGCACGCTTAATTAAAGAGTTCTCATGGAGTTTGTTGTGTTGGTGCGGTCACGCCTGCTGGAGATTTACCGTAAATTGAACTCATTTGAAACTCGTCTGTGCCACGGTAAAGCTTCGAAATGGTTGAAATCAGAGATACGGGTCCCACCAGATGCTCCTGCAACATATTTATGCATCGTGCAACCCACGAAGATCTTTCTGAATTGGGGGTCATAATGGTGAATCGGATGATCATGTGAAGTTATAATGATTTTCGTGCAGCCTCCACACCAGACGAGCAGATCAACCGAGTGGGCCCCACGACTCATATTTTTTTAGTCCGAGGCATCCCATCGATGATGTTTTTGGAGTCGATTGCCTAGTTCTCCGTCGTCAACATTAAAATAAAATACAAATAAAAAGAAATAAAATGTGTGACATCAACAGATGGTTCAGACGACTGGAGGTTACCCATCAAGATCGCTTCTCCCAAGCACTTAATCAAGAGTTCTCATGTGATCTGGTGTGTGCTAGTCCGGTCATGCTCGCTGGAGATTTGCCATAAATTTTTCTCATGTGGAACCCATTCGTGCCGCAGAAACATTTTGAAATTGCCAAAATCGGAGATACGAGTCTCGCCAGATGCGCCTTTGGCACATCTGCGCGTTGTGCTCCCTACGGAGAACTTTTCGGATTGGAGTCATATTGGTGAATCGATCGATCATGCTCGAAGTTATGGCGATTTCTGTTTGGCTTCCTCACGAGACACGCGGATCAACCGTGTGGGCCCCATGACTAGATTTTTTAGCCCGAGGCATCACATCGATGACATTTTAGGAGTCGATCGCCGAGTTGTCCTGCGTCAAAGTTAAAATAAAATAAAATTAAAATGAAATAAATTGTGTGGCATCAACAAATGGTTGAACATTACCACTTCTTAGGAGGCCACCCATCATAGTACTGTTGTCGCCCAAGCGTGCTTAATTGAAGAGTTCTTATAGGATCTTGTGTGCTGATGTGGTCGCGCCTGCAACCACACCTGTTGGAGATTTGCCGCAAATTGTGTTCAAGCGCAACCCGTCTGTTCTACGGTAAGGCTTCAAACTAGTCGAAATCGGAGATACGTGTCCCACGAGATGCGCCTACGGCACATCTATGTATCGTGCGCCTCGCGGAGATCTTTCTGAACTGGGCTCATAATGGCAAATCAGACGATTTTGTGCAAAGTTACGGAAATTTTTGTGCGACCTCTGAACGAGATGCTCGGATCAGCCACGTGGGCCCCACGTCTCATGTTTTTCACTCTAAGGCATCCCATTGACCACATTTTCGAAGTCGATTGCCGAGTTATCCAGCGTCAATGGTAAAATAAAATAAAAATAAAAGGAAATAAAATGGGCGGTATCAACAGATGGTTCAACACAACGAGTTCCCAAGAGGTCACCCATTATTGTACTGCTCTCACCCATGCACGCTTAACTGAAGAGTTCTCATAAGATCTGGTGTGCTAGTGTGGTCGCGCCCATTGGAGATTTGCCATAAATTGGTCTCATGCGGAACTCGTCCATGCCGCAGGAGGCTTCTGGGAGATATGGGTTACAGTACGCACGACATCGCGATCGGTGCCCGACGGAGATCTTTCTAGATTGGGGTCATAATGGACAATCAGATGATCATGCGCGAGCTTATGACGAGCAGCCTCCACACGAGATGCTCAGATCAGTCACGTGGGCCCCACAACTCGTGTTTTTCTTTACGAGGTATCCCATCGATGACATTTTCAGAGTGGATCACTGAGTTCTGCGGCGTCAACGGTAAAATAAAAAAAAATAAAAGGAAATAAAATGGGCGTCATTAATAGATGGTTCAACACGACGACTTCCCAAGAGGTCACCCATCATAGTACTGCTCTCGCCCAAGCACGCTTAACTGAAAAGTTCTCATGTGATCCGTGCTCGCGCGGTGAGTTTGCCACAAATTGTGCACATCCCGAACCCGCCTTCGCAATAAGGCTTTGAAATACCGGAAATCGAGGTCCTACCGATACTGCACATCTGCAGTGCCTCGCGGAGATCTTTTCGGATTGTGGTCATAATGGCGAATCAGATGATCTTGCCTGAAGTTATGGCGATTTTATTACAACGAGTCGCGTGGATCGCCGTTTACCAGATTTTTTCCCCAAAACATTCCATCGACGATGTTTTCGGAGTCGATCTCCGAGTTCTGCAACGTCAATGGTAAAATAAAATAAAAATAAAAGTAAATAAAATGGGCGGCACCAATAAATGGTTGAACACGATGACTTCCTAGAAGGTCAGCCATCAAAGTACTGCTCCCGCTCAAGCACGCTTAACTGAAGAATTCTCATGTGATCTGGTTTGTTGGTGCGGTCGCGCCCACTGGAGATTTGCCATAAATTGTGCTCATGCAGAACTAATATGTAACCCGGTAAGGCTTCAAACTAGCCGAAACCGGAGATACGGGAACCGCTAGATGCGCCTGCAGCACATATGCGTGTCGTGCGCCCCGGGGAGATCTTTCCGGATAGGGGTCATAATGACGAATCGGACGATCAAGCACGAAGCTTTGGCGATTTTCGTGCAGCCTCCACACGAGATGCACGATCCTGTCGCGTGGGCCCCACGACTCGTGTTATGCAGTCCGAAGCATCCCATCGACGGCATTTTCAGAGTCGATCTCCGAGTTTTGTGGCATCAATGGTAAAATAAAATAAAAATAAAAGAAAATAAAATGAGAGGCATCAACAGATATTTCAACACGATGACTTCCAGGGAGATCACCCATCATGGTACTGCACTCGCCCAAGCACGCTTAACTGAAGAGTTCTCATGGGATCTGGTGTGCTGGTGCAGTGGCATCGGCTGGAGATTTGCCACAAATTATGCTCATGCAGAACCCGTCCATACATCGGGAGGGCGTCAAAATAGCCAAAATTAGAGATACGGGTCCTGCCATATGCGCCTGCGACACATTTGCCCTTCGTGTGCCTCGCGGAAATCTTTTTGGATTGGGGTCATAATGGCAAATCGGGCGATCATGCGCGAAGTTATGGTTATTTCCGTGTGGCCTCCGCACGAGACACGCGGACCAGCTACGTGGGCCCCACTACTTGTATTTTTTAGTACGAGGCATGCCATCGATGACATTTTTGGAGTCGATCGTCGAGTTCTGCGGCGTCAACGGTAAAATAAAATAAAAATAAAAGGAAATAAAATGGGTGGCATTAACAGATGGTTCAACACGATGATTTCCAAAGAGACCACCCATCATAGTACTGTTCTCACCCAAGCATGCTTAACTGAAGAGTTCTCATGGGATCTAGTGTGCTAGTGCGGTCGCGCCGGCTGGAGATTTAGCCCAAATTTTGCTCATTGTGGAACTCGTCCGTGCTGCGGTAAGGCTTCAAAATAGTCAAAATCGGAGATATGGGTCCCGCCAGATGTGCCTTTGACACATCTACGCATTGTGCACCTCGCAGAGATCTTTCTAGATTGGGGTCATAATGGTGAATCGAACGATCGTACGCGGAGTTATGGCGATTTCCGTGCAGCCTCCACATGAGACGTGTGGATCAGTCGAGTTGTCCCAATGACTCGTGTTTTTCAATCCAAGGTATCCCATCGACGGCATTTTCGGAGTCGATCTCAGAGTTCTTCGGCGTCAACGGTAAAATAAAATCAAAATAAAAGGAAATAAAATGGGGGGTATCAACAGATGGTTAAACATGATGACTTCCCAGGAGGTCACCCATCATACTACTTGCCCAAGCTTTTAAGCGAAGAGTTCTCATGAGATATGGTGTCGGCCATTCACGTAGATTTGCCACAAATTGTGCTCATGCGTAACCCGTCTGTACCACAATAAAACTTCGAAATAGCCAAAATTGGAGATACGGGTCTCGCTAGATGCACCTGCGATTAATCTATGCATCGTGTGCCCCGCTGAGATCTTTCCAGATTGGGTCATAATGGTGAATCGGATGATCGTGCACAAAGTTATGGTGATTTCCGTGTGGCCTCCCCACAACACGCGTGGATCAGCCGAGTGGGCCCCACGACTCATATTTTTCAATACGAGGCATCCCATCTAAGACATTTTCGAAGTCGATTACCGAGTTCTTCGGTGTCAATGATAAAATAAAATAAAAATAAATGAAAATAAAATGGCCAGCATCAACATGATGACTTCCCAAGAGGTCACCCATCATAGTACTGCTCTCGCCCAAGCATGCTTAACTGAAGAGTTCTCTTGTGATCTGGTACGGTCACGCCTGCTGGAGATTTTCCGTAAATTGTGATCATACGAAACCCGTACGTACCACGGTAAGGCTTCGAAATAGCCTAAATTGGAGATATAGGTCCCGATGAGCTTACGGCTCATTCATGCACCCCATGGAGATCATTTTGTATTTTGGTCATAATGGCGAATCAGACGATCGTGCTCGAAGTTATGGTGATTTTCGTGCCACATGACGACGCGGATCGAGTGAGCCTGAGTGTTTTTCAAGATACAAGGCATCCCATCTACGACATTTTCAGAGTCGATCACCGAGTTCTCCGGCGTCAATGATAAAGTGAAATAAAAATAAAAGGAAATTAAATGCATGGTTCAACACGACGACTTCCCAGGTGGTCACCCATCATAGTACCGCTCTCATCCTAGCACACTTGACTGAAGAGTTTCACATGGGATCTAGTGTGCTGGTGCGGTCACGCCCTCAGGAGATTTCCCGCAAATTGTGCTCATTCGGAACCCGTCAATTCCGTGATAAGGCTTCAAAATTGTCGAATTCAGAGATATGGGTCTCGCCAGATACGCCTGAAGCTCATCTGTGCGTTGTGCATCCTGTAGAGATCTTTTCGGATTGGAGACATAATCGCGAATTGGACGATCGCGCATGAAGTTATAGCAATTTTTGTGCGGCCTACAAACGAGATGCGCAGATCAGCTACGTGGGCCATACGACTCGTGTTTTTCAGTCCGAGGCATCCCATCTAAAATATTTTCGGAGTCAATCACCGAGTTCTCCGATGTCAACAATAAAATAAAATAAAAATAAAAGGAAATAGAATGTGAGGCATCAACAGATGGTTCAACATGATGATTTCCAGGTCGCCCATCATAGTCGGCCACCTAAGCAGTTAATCGAAGAGTTCTCATGGATGAGTCGGTGCATCGCACTGCTGGAAATTTTTCGCAAATTGTGCTCATGCGATACCTGTCCATTCCACGGTAAGGCTTCAAACTAGTCAAAATTGGAGATACGTAACCCGCCAAATGTGCCTGTGGCTTATCTACGCATCGTGCGCCATAGAGAGATCTTTCCAGATTTGGGTCATAATGGATCGATTCCCACGGGTCCTATTTTTCAGTCTGAGGCATCACATCGAAGACATTTTCAGAGTCAATCGCTGAGTTCTCCGGCATCAATGTTAAAATAAAATACAAATAAAAGGAAATAAAATGCACGGCATCAACAGATGATTCAACATAACGACTTCCCAGAAGGTCACCCATCATAGTACTGCTCTTGTCCAAGTACGCTTAACTTAAGAGTTCTCATGGGATCTTGTGTGCTGGTGTGGTCATGCCCGTTGGAGATTTTCTCCATATTGTGCTCATACGGAACCCATCCGTACCGCGGTAAGGCGTCGAACTAGCCGAAATCAGAGATGCGTGTCCCGTTAGATGGGCCTGCAACTCATCTACGTGTCATGTGCCCCACAGAGATCTTTTCGGATTGGGTTCTAAATGGCGAATCGGACGATCGTGAATGAAGTTATGGCGATTTCCGTGCGGCCTCCACATGAGACGCGTGGATCAGTCGAGTGGGCCCAATGGCTCGTGTTTTCTAATTCGAGGCATGCCATCGATGATGTTTTCAGAGTCGATCTCCGAGTTCTCCGGTGTCAACGATAAAATAAAATAAAAAAAGGAAATAAAATGGGCGGCATCAACATATTGTTCAACACAACTACTTCCCAGGAGGTCACCCATCATAGATCGCTCTCGCCAAGCACGCTTCTCATGGATTCTCATGGGACCGGTATGCGTCGAGATTTACCACAAATTATGCTCATGCGGAACCCGTCCGTGCCGCGGTAAGGCTTTGAAATAGCCAAAATCGGAGATAGGTCTTGCTAGATGCTTTTGCGGCTAATCTGCGCATCATGCCCCTGCGAAGATCTTTCCGGATTGGGTCATAATGGCGAATCAAACGATCGTGTGCGAAGTTATGACAATTTTCGTGCGGCCTCCACACGAGATGCACGGATCGGATGCATGGGCTCCACGGTTCGTATTTTTCAGTCTTAGGCATCCCATCGATGACATTTTTGGAGTCAATCTCTGAGTTTTCTGGCATCAAAGATAAAATAAAATAAAAATAAAAGAAAATAAAATAGACGACATCAACAGATGGTCCAACATGACGATTTCCAGTTCACCAATCATAGTACAGCTCTCGGCCAAGCACGCTTAATTGAAGATTTTTTATGGGATCTTGTGTGCTGGTGCAATCGGGCCCGCTAGAGATTTGTCGCAAATTGTGCTCATCCGGAACCCATCCGTGCTGCGGTAAGGCTTCAAAATAGCTGAAATAAGAGATATGGTTCCCGGTCGTCGTGTTGAACTATCTGTTGATACCGCCCATTTTATTTCCTTTTATTTTTATTTTATTTTACTATTGACGCCGGAGAACTCGGTGATCTACACTGAAAATGTCGTTGATGGGATATCTCGGACTGAAAAACATGAGCCATGGGGCCGATGCGGCTGATCCGTGCATCTCGTGTGGAGGCCGCACGAAAATCACCATAACTTCGTGCACGATCGTCCGATTCGCCATTATGATCCCAATCGGGAAAGATCTCTGCGGGGTGCATGACGTACAGATGAGCTGCAGGCACATCTGGCGGGATGAGTATCTCCGATTTTGGCTATGTCAAAGCCTTACCACAAAGATCGGGTTCATGAGCATAATTACGACAAATCGCCGCACGCAGACACTAGATCGCATGAGAACTCATCTAGTAAGCGTGCTTGGGTGAGAGCAAATGATCGGTGACGTTCTGCGAAGTCATCGTGTTGAACCATGTGTTGATGCTGCCCATTTATTTCCTTTTATTTTTATTTTATTTTACCGTTGATGCCGGAGAACTCGGCGATCGACTTCGAAAACGTCGCTGATGGAATGCCTCAGACTGAATAAAAGAGCAGTGGGACCCACACATCTAATCTGCGCATCTCGTTCAGAGGGCACACAAAAATCACCATAACTTCACGCACGATCGTCTGATTCACCATTATGAGCCCAAACGATCTGCGCGATACGCGACGATGCGAGATGAGCGCAGGCACATCTACGGTCCCAAATCGATTTCTATTTCGGTTTTACCGCCGACCCAATGATGGCAAATCTCTAGCGAGCATGACTGCACCAGCACACTAGATCCCATGAAAACTTTTCAGTTAAGCGTGCTTACACGAGAACAGTACTATAATTGGTGACCTCCTAGGAAGTCGTCGTGTTAAACTATCTATTGATGCCGCCCATTTTATTTCCTTTTAATTTTATTTTATTTTACTATTGATGCTGGAGAACTTGGCGATCGATAATGAAAATGTCGTTGATGGGATGGCTCGACTTAAAAACACGAGCCGTGGGGACCATGCGATTGATCCGCGCGTCTCGTGCGGAGGCCTCACGGAAATCACCATATCTTCGCGCACGATCGTCCAATTAGCCATTATGACCCCAATCCGAAAAGATTTTCATGGGGCGCACGATGCGCAAATGAGCCATAGGCACATTTGGCAGGACCCGTATCACTGATTTTGGCTATTTCAAAGCCTTACCGCAGCATGGACGGGTTCTACATTTGCACAATTTGAGGCAAATCTTCAGCGGGCGCGACCGCACGCATCGAGAACTCTTCGCTGCTGGGGAGAGCGATTATGATGGGTGACCTCCTGGAAAGTCGTCGTGTTGAACTATCTGTTGATGTTGTCCATTTTATTTCCTTTTAATTTTTTTTATTTTACAGTTGACACCGGAGAACTCGACGATCGACTCTGAAAGTGTTGTTGATGGGATTCCTTGGACTGAAAAGCACGAGCCGTGGGGACCATGCGACTGATCTGTGCATCTCGTTTGGAGGCCGCACGAAAATCGCCATAACTTTGCGCACGCTCGTCTGATTTGCCATTATGTCCCCAATCCAAAAAGATCTCTGCGGGGCACATGATGAGCAGATGAGCCGCAGATGCATCTGGATGGACCCGTATCTCCGATTTCAACAATTTTGAGCCTTACCGCGGCACGGACGGCTTCTGCATGAGCATAATTTGTGGCAAATCTTCGCGGCACCGCACAAGTACACCGATACCTGAGAACTCTTCGCTTAAGCGTTGGGCGAGCGAATGATGGGTGATCTCCTAGGAAGTCATCGTGTTGAACAATCTATTGATGCCGCCCATTTTATTTCCTTTTAATTTTATTTTATTTTACCATTGACGCCACGGAACTCGTAGAACGACTCCGAAAATGTCATCGATGGGATGCATCGATTGAAAAACACGTGCTGTGGGGCCCACACGACTGATCCGTGCGTCTCGTGTGGAGGCCGCATGGAAATCGCCATAACTTCTCGCATGATCATCCGATTCACCATAATGACCCTAATCCAGAAAGATCTCCGGGCGACAATGCGTGATAAGCCGCAGTAACGCCTTCGCTTATTTTGAAGCCTTACCGTGCACGACGGTGCCGAGCATAATTTATGACAAATTTCCGTGCGACGCAGACACCGATCACATGAAAACTCTTCAATTAAGCGTGCTTGGGCGAGGGCAGTACTATAATGGGTGACCTCTTGGGAGGCCATCGTGTTGAACCATCTGTTGATGCCGCCCATTTTATTTTCTTTTATTTTTATTTTATTTTAACATTGACGCCGGAAAACTCGATAATCGACTCCATAAATGTCATTAATGGGATGCCTCGGACTGAAAAAAAAGAGTCGTGGGGCCCATACGGCTGATCTGCGCATCTAGTGCGGAGGCCGCATGAAAATCGCCATAAGTTCGCGCACGATCATCCAAATCACCATTATGACCCCAATCCGGAAATATCTCCGTGGGGTGCATTACAAGCAGATGAGCCGCAGCGATCTAGACCCAGATCTCGATTTGGATATTTTGAAGGCTTAGGCACGTAACAGTTCGATGAGCACGCTTGCGAAATCTCCAAGCGACCGCACTGACAAAAAAGATCTCATGAGAACTCGTAGTTAAGCGTGCTTGGGCGAGAGCAGTATTATGATGGGTGTCCTCCAAGGAAGTCTTCATGTTGAACGATCTATTGATGCCGCCCATTTTATTTTCTTTTATTTTTATTTTATTTTACAGTTGACGTCGCAGAACTCGGAGATCGACTCCGTAAATGTCATCGATGGGATGTCTCAGACTGAAAAACACAAGCTGTGGGGCCCACGCAGCTGGTCCACGCGTCTTGTGCGGAGGTCGCATGGAAATCACTATAATTTTGTGCACTATCATCCAATTCCCCATTATGACCCCAATCCAGAAAGATCTCCATGGCAACAACGCAGATGAGCCATGACGATCCGGCGAGACCCAGATTCTGATTTTCATAAGCCTTGTGGTACGGAAGGGTTTCGGATGTGCATAATTTGCGGGGAAAGCTCCAATGGGAGCGACAGCACCAGCACACCAAATCCTATGAGAACTCTTCAGTTAATTGTGCTTAGGAGAGAACAGTACTATGATGGGTGACCTCCTGGGAGGTCGTCGTGTTGAACCATCTTTTAATGCTGCCCAATTTATTTCCTTTTATTTGTATTTTATTTTAACGTTAACGCTAGAGAACTTAGCGATCAACTCCAAAAACGTCGTTGATGGGATGCCTCAGGCTGAAAAACACGAGTCATGGCGCCCACAAGGCTAATGCACGCATCTCGTGTGGAGGCCACACGAAAATCACCTTAACTTCGCGCACGATTCTCCGATTCGCCATTATGACCTCAATTTGAAAAGATCTCTGCGGGGAGCACGACCCATAAATTTGCCATAGGCGCATCTGGCGGGACCCGTATCTCTAATTTCTGCTATTTCGAAGCCTTACCACGGCACAGATGGGTTTTAGATGTGCAAAATTTGCGGGAAATCTCTCACGAGCGCGACCGCACCGGCACACCAAATCCCATGAGAACTCTTTAGTTAAGCGTGCTTGAGTGAGAGCAGTACTATGATGGGTGACCTCCTGGAAGTCATTGTGTTGAACGATTTGTTGATGCCGCCCATTTTATTTACTTTTATTTTTATTTTATTTTACCGTTGTCGCTGGAGAACTCAGTGATCGTGATATAAACCCAAATACAGAAACACATCTCAGAAGTACCAGAGAAAGAAAAACACCACAATGGCTCAAGGATTTTATACACTATTAAGCATTACTGAAAAATAGAGAAGAAGACTATGAAATAAGAAGTTACAAGAAGCAAAGTCACTGTAAGATAAAATAAAGACAGACTGATAATAGATAAAGCTATAAAGATGCTCAGATCAATAGAATATATGAGAAATTATAGATACAAAGACTAATATCACAGTACAGAACAGCCTTCAACAAAGTTGACCACATAACACTACAAATGGCCAGAATAATAGAAGTATTTGCTCTTCCAGAATAAATCCTGCAATAATATCTAGAGACAGAAGCCATTCAAACTTCAAACAATAATAATAACTCTACACAGAGCTAGATTAGCTACAAGAAACAATAGGTAACTGAAAACAGGAATCAAGAAGGAATCTTGACAAGTGCAGAGAAAAATACAACTAGTTTATAACTGAATAACAAGAAAGAAACCAACTTCCGACCAAAACAAAAAGAGATCGACAAACTGTAACAGAAATAACGGCTCAAACAGAAGGAAGATTCTTGAAATATGTAAAGAAGTCTTAGATCTAGGATAGAAAAGAAGGTAGAGAGTATAAATAGAGTTAGAAGGAACAAACAGAGAATGTAATCCATATTTCTGAAATTAAAACCTATTTTTCTCTGCTCCTTCATCTTCTCCTTCTTCCTCTTACATTTTCTTCTTATTTACTCGCCGGAAGCCCCGTCTTCTCCGGCATGAAATCCTAGGGTTTCCCCTCTGCTTCCCTCAGCCTCCCCTCCTCTCTAGAGCCAATTCGGCTGCTCGAAGAGCCGAGAACCAAACTTATCCTTTCCCTTCGAATTCGATGCGTTTCTTCCCCCGGAAGCTTCATCTGACGTTGGAGAGACGACCATTTGGATCCCACTATCTCAATCAGATGGCTCCTAGGCAATCAAGATCCACCGAGTTCGAGGTTAAGATCAACGGCCAAGGTTATTCTCTGTAAACCGGCTCCCGGTTTAAGCAAGTGTGAACTCGGTTCTTATCATTGGTGCTCTCGTTGATTTCCTGCAAACATCAATGGCAGAAGGAACAAGGCACATAGCAAAAACTCTAGAAGAATGTGTTGGAAGATTAAACAAAAATGATGAACAAATGACATCTATTACTCTAATCTTGAATGAAGTTTCAAGAAGATTATCTGCAATTGAAGCCAAACTGGACAATTCAATTCAAGAACAATCATAAGGCAGCAGGGATTCACAGGTATGTAATTCCAATCCTGTAGAATTTAATCCCTAACCTAAAAACTACAATCAAAATGCTAGACCAGTTAAAGTAGATATGCCAAGATTTAATGGTGAAAATCCAAGAGGCTGGTTATTCAAGGCAGATCAGTTTTTTCGATATTACAATCTGTCTAAAGATCAGAAGTTTATCATAGCCTTAGTCTATATGGATGGACCTGCCTTAAGTTGGTATCAATGGATGCATTTAAATAAATAATTGCATTCATGACAATAATTCAAATATCAGGTCATTCAGAGGGTTGGACCTTCTCTTTCTACAGAGATTTAAGAGGAGAATTAGCCAAATTACAATAGAAAACAACAATACAAGACTTCTATAATGAGTTTGAAGAATTGGCTAACCAGATTTAGGAATTCCTCCTGAATTCTTACAAAGCTGCTTTGAATCCGAGTTAAGACAAGACATTAAGAGAGAAGTTAGAGCTTTACAGCCAAATTCACTGCAACAGGCTTTCCAGTTAGCTAAACTAATGGAAGACAGGTTAGCAGTTGAGGTGTTTATGAAAAGAACCTCAAGATTCAATCAAATACCAGAAATAAAACATCAACAGCCATATCAACAACCTCTGCTTCCGACTCCAACAATGCCAATTCACAACAACAATATTAACAACAAACCAACTATTCTAATACAAAGACTCACACCAACATAGTTAGAAGAAAGAAAGAAAAAGGGATTATGTTTTAACTGTGATGAGAAATTCCATAGGGGCCACATATGTAAATCAAAGTTATTTGCCCTCATGGTGATCAATGAGGAGCAGGATTACAACCTACAGCAGGAAAATCAAGAAGAAAACCTTGACATACAAGAAGATATTCCAGAAATCAGTTTCAATGCTTTCATAGGTCAGTCAAATCTTAGAACCCTAAGACTACAAGGGATGATTGGAAATAAAAAAAGTGCAAGTACTTATTGATAGTGGTTCAACACACAACTTTATTCAGTCCAAATTAGCCAAGTTTATAGACCACACAGTAACACCTGCATCAATTTTCAAAGTGTTAGTAGGAAATGGTGAAACTTTAAAATGTTCAGGAATTTGCTCTAATATTCCTATCCAACTACAAGGATACACCTTCATCACTGATTGCTATTTGCTGCCAATGCAAGGAGCAGATGTGGTATTAGGTGTTCAATGGCTAGAACAATTGGGAGAATGTACAACTGATTACAAAAAGCTCACTATGAAATTCCACTATAGTGACAGACTAGTGTAACTGCAAGGGGATACATCCTCCAAGGTGGACAGCATTACTTTCCATCAGTTCCAAGTTACAAGACAAGGAGATAGTATCATACTTACTGATTAGAGAAATGAGGAGAGATTTCCTACAAAAGAATTCAATTTACCCAAGGCATACAACATGTATTATCTCAATAAGAGTTATTTCAAGTTCCATGAAACTTACCTCCAAAGAGGGATATAGACCACCAGATTCACCTTCCACTTGGAACTCAACCAATCAAAGTTAAAAATTATAGATATCCACTTTTTCAAAAAATAGAAATTGAAAAATTAATTAAAGAAATGTTGGATATAGACATAATAAGGGAAAGTATTAGCCCTTTTTCTTCTCCAACTCTACTAATAAAAAAAAGATGAAACTTGGAGATTCTGTATTGATTACAGGGCCTTAAACAAAGTGACTATCCCTGATAGATTCCCCATCCCAACTCCAGAAGAGTTAATGGATGAATTATATGGAGCCACTATTTTTTCTAAACTTGATTTATGCTCGTGATATCATCAAATAAAATGGCGAAGAAGACATTTACAAACAAATTGAACACATGAAGGACATTATGAATTTATAGCAATGCCATTTGGATTAACCAATGCACCATCAACCTTTCAAGCACTAATGAATTCAATGCTTAAACCATTTTTAAGGAAATTCGTATTAGTATTTTTTGATGATATACTCATATATAGCCAAACCTTGGAACTACACCAAAGACATCTACAAGCAGTTTTAGAACAACTAAAGCAACATACTTTGTTTATCAAACCATCCAAATGTTCTTTCATTCAAGACAAAATAGAGTATTTAGGCCACATCTTGTCTGCACAAGGGATAGAAGTGGATCCCAAAAAAATTCACGCAGTGCAATCATGGCCTATGCCAAATTTAGTTAAACAATTAAGAGGCTTTTTGGGCTTAACATGATATTACAGAAAGTTTGTTAAAAACTATGCAACAATTGCATCTCCTTTAACTTTAATGCTAGCTAAACAACATTTCCAGTGGACAGAAGAATCAAAAGCAGCATTCACACAACTGAAATAAGCTATGGTATCTTTACCAGTTTTAACATTCCCAAATTTTTCTATACCTTTTATTTTGGAAACAGATGCTTGAAAATCGCAATAGAGCGATTAATTCAAAACAGTCACCCTCTTGCCTATTTCAGTAAGAAATTATCTCCCACATTACAGAAAACATCAACTTATGCAAGAGAACTTTATGCTATAACAGAAGCAGTAGGGAGATGGAGGCAGTATTTGTTAGGCAACAAGTTTACTATAAGAACATATCAAAAGAGCATTAGAGAACTTATGCAACAAACAGTTCAGACTCCTGAACAGCAAAGATTTTTAATCAAACTCCTAAGATTTGACTATACTATTGAATATAAACCAGGGGTTACACAAACAAAGCATGATGAAAAATTTACAATTGAGCAATCTACATCGACATCTCAAATCCCTACATATCAAAGTTTATATGCTTACACTCAACACTTCTTTAGTACAAAAATCAAAGAGGAAACACAAACCAGAATTACAAAGAATCAGATAAGGAAATATCAGAAGACTCAAGTTTTCTCCCAAAGCACAAAGTTTCCAATGGTTTAGTGTACTATAAAGAAAAAATTGTCATAGATAAAGAGTCAGAAGTAAGAAAAATCATTATGAGAGAACTACACTCAACTCCAGTAGGAGGCCACTGTGGGATTAAAAGAACATTGGCCAAAATTAGTCAACAGTTCTACTGGAAACAGATGAAACAAAATATACAACACTTTATAACCACTTGTCCTTTATGTCAATAAGTTAAATATGATACACAGAAACCTGCAGGTTTATTACAACCCCTACCTATATCAACAGCCATTTGGGAGGAAGTATCAATAGATTTTATCACAGGACTACCCAGGTCTCATAATAAAACCACTATACTAATAGTGGTAGACAGACTATCAAAGTATGCACATTTCTCAGCCCTTCCAGCCAGTTTTACAGCTACCTATATAGCTCAGATTTTTACTTCAGACATAGCCAAACTACATGGAATACCACAGGGCATAGTTTCAGATAGAGATCCTATCTTTATGAGTAATTTTTGGCAAGAACTATTCAAATTAAGTGGGACAACATTAAGCCACAGCAGTGCCTACCATCCTCAAACAGATGGCCAAACAGAGGTCACAAATAGAATACTAGAACAATATCTAAGGAGTTTTGTATTAGAGACACCAAAGAAGTGGTTACAATTTCTTTCATGGGCAGAATTATCCTATAATACATCCATCAATACTTCCACAAAAATGACTCCTTTTCAAATAGTGTATGACAGATTTTCACCTACAATTATACCCTATAATGGTAATACAGCTATCAACATAAAGGTAGAAACAGTATTACAACAGAGGGACAAGATCCTACAACAACTTAAAACAAATTTACAGGAAGCTCAAAATAGAATGAAGCAAATGCCTAATAAACACAGAAGGGAGCTTCAATTCAAGGTAAATGATTTAGTATTAGTAAAACTATAGCCCTATAGACAGCTTCTTCAGCCGGGGAACCATTATACAAAACTAGAGGAAGTATTATGGTCCTTTTAAAATTTTACGTAAAAAATAGGACAAGAGTATATGAGTAGAACTTAGAGAAAGGATCCACAATGTGTTTCATGTCTCCAGACTTAAATAATACAGACAAGATTCTACATTACACCCAGTAATATTACCAACTTAATTCATAGAAGGGCAGCCATTAGTCAGACCTATCAAAGTCTTAGACCACAGAACCATACTACAAGCAGATAAACTAATTAAAGAAGTATTAGTATAATGGGATGGACTACTATCCACAGAGGCTTCTTAGGTATCAATTGAAGAAATCCAGAAGACATTTCCTAAGTTTGACTTTGAGGACAAGGTCAATCTTTGGAGGGGGAGTAATGATATAAACCCAAATACAAAAACACATCTCAGAAGCACCAGAGAAAGAAAAACACCACAATGGCTCAAGGATTTTATACACTATTAAGCATAACTAAAAAACAGAGAAGAAGACTTTACGAAATAAGAAGTTACAAGAAGCAAAGTCACTGTAAGATAAAATAAAGACAGAATGATAATAGACAAAGCTATAAAGATGCTCAGATCAATAGAATATATGAGAAATTATAGATACAAAGACTAATATCACAGTACAGAACAGCCTTCAACAAAGTTAACCACATAACACTACAAATGGCCAAAATAACAGAAGTATTTTCTCTTCCAGAATAAATCCTGCAATAATATCCAGAGACATAAGCCATTCAAACTTCAAACAGCAATAATAACTCTACACAGAGCCAGATCAGCTACAAGAAATAACAGGTAACTGAAAACAGGAAGCAAGAAGAAATCTTGACAAGTGAGCAAAAAAATACAACAAGTTTTAAGCGAATAACAAGAAAGAAATCAACTTCACCAAAACAAAAAAAGAGATCGACAAACCGTAAATGAAATAATGGCTCAAACAGAAGAAAGATTCTTGAAATATGTAAAGAAGTCTTAGATCTAGGATAGAAAAGAAGGTAGAGAGTATAAATAGAGTTAGAAGGAACAAACAGAGAATGTAATCCATATTTCTGAAATTAAAATATATTTTTCTCTGCTCCTTCATCTTCTCCTTCTTCCTCTGACATTTTCTTCTTGTTTACTTGCCGGAAGCCCCGTCTTCTCCGGCATGAAACCCTAGGGTTTCTCCCCGCCTCCCTCCCCCCTCCTCTGAGCCAATTCACCAAAGAGCCGAGAACCAAACTTATCCTTTCCCTTCAAATTTGACGTGTTTCTTTCCCCGGAAGCTTCATCCGATGTTGGAGAGACGGCCATTTGGGTCCCACTATCTCAATCAGGCGGCTCCTAGGCAATCAAGATCCACCGAATTCGAGGTTAAGATCAACGACCAAGGTTATTCTCTGTAAATTGGCTACCGGTTTAAGCAAGTGTGAACTCGATTATCAGATCGACTCCGATAATGTCGTCGATGGGCTGCCTTGGACTGAATAACATGAGTCATGGGGCCCACTAGGTTGATCCACACATCTCGTGTGGAGGCCGCACGGAAATCACCATAACTTCGAGCATGATCGACCGATCCGCCATTATGACCCCAATCCGAAAAGATCTCCGCGGGGCGCACGACTCGCAGATGAGCCGAAGGTTCATCTAACGGGACTCATATCTCCCATTTCGGCTATTACGAAGCCTTACCGTGACACAGACGGGTTCCACATGAGCACAATTTGCGACAAATCTCATGCGGGGGCGACCGCACTAGCATAGCATATCCATGAGAACTCTTCAGTTAAGCATGCTTGCGTGAGGGCAATGCTATGATGGGAGACCTCTTGGGAAGTCATCATGTTGAACCATCTATTGATGTCGTCCATTTTATTTCCTTTTATTTTTACTTTATTTTACCGTTGATGCCGGAGAACTCGTCGATCGACTCCGAAAATGTCATAGATGGGATACATCGGACTGAAAAATATGAGTCATGGGGCCCACATAGTTGATCCGTGCATCTCGTGTGGAGACCACATAGAAATCGCCATAACTTCAAGCACGATCATCCAATTTTCCATTATGACCCCAATCCAGAAAGATCTCTGCGGGGCGCATGATGCGCAGATGTGCCAAAGTCATATCTGGTGGGACCTGTTTCTCCGATTTTGGTTATTTCGAAGTCTTACAACGTTAGGGACGGGTTTCACATAAGCACAATTTGCTTCAAATCTCCAAAGGGCGTGATCGTACCAGTACACCACATCAAATGAGAGCTCTTTAGTTAAGCGTGCTTGGGCGAAAGAAGTACTATGATGGGTGACCTCTTGGGAAGTCATCGTGTTGAACCATTTGTTGATTCCACCCATTTTGTTTCCTTTTATTTTTATTTTATTCTACCGTTGACGCTGGAGAACTCAAAAATCGACTCTGAAAATGTCATCAATGGGATGCCTCGGACTGAAAACACGAGCTGTGGGGCCCACGCCGCTCATCTGCATTTCTCGTGCGAAGGTCGTACAAAAATCACCATAACTTTGCGCACAATCATCCGATTCGCCATTATGATCCCAATCCGGAAAGACCTCCGTGGGGCGCACGATGCGTAGATGTGTCGCAAGCGCATCTAGCGGGACCGGTATCTCTAATTTTGACTAGTTCGAAGCCTTACCATGGCATGGACATCTTTCACATGAGCATAATTTGCAGCAAATCTCCAGCAGGCGTGGTCGAACCAGCGCAACAAATCCTATGATAACTTTTTAGTTAAGCATGCTTAGGCGAGAGCAGAACTATGATGGGTGACCTCCTAGGAAGTCATCATGTTGAACCATCTATTGATGCCGCCCATTTTATTTTCTTTTATTTTTATTTTGTTTTATCATTGATATTGCAGATCTCGGCGATCGACTCTGAAAATGTGTCAATGGGATGCCTAAGACTGAAAAGCACGAGCTTTGGGGCCCACACAGTTGATCTGTGTGTCTCGTGTGGAGGTCATACAGAAATCACCATAACTCTGTGCACGATCGTCCGATCCTCCATTATGACCTCAATCTGGAAAGATCTCCGCGGAGCGCAAGACACGCAGATGTGGTGCAGGCGCATCTGGCAGGACTCGTATCTCCGATTTTGGCTATTTTGA
Source organism: Cymbidium sinense (assembly GCA_021442155.1). Taxonomy (NCBI): domain Eukaryota; kingdom Viridiplantae; phylum Streptophyta; class Magnoliopsida; order Asparagales; family Orchidaceae; genus Cymbidium; species Cymbidium sinense. Next base: position 132,826,002 of record CM038218.1, read on the forward strand.
AGCCTTACCGTGACACGGACGAGTTTCGGATGAGCATAATTTGTGGCAAATCTCCAACGGGCATGACTGCACTAGCAGACAAGATCACATGAGAACTCTTCAGTTAACCGAGTTTAGGCGAGAGCAGTGCTATGATGGGTGACCTCCTAGGAAGTCGTCGTATTGAACTATGTGTTCATGCCACCCATTTTATTTCCTTTTATTTTTATTTTATTTTATCATTGACACCGGAGAACTCGGTGATCTACTCCAAAAATGTTGTAGATGGGATGCCTCGGACTGAAAAATATGAGCCGTGGGGCCCACGTGGCTGATTCGTGTGTCTCGTCTGGAGGCCGCATGGAAATCGCCATAACTTTGCGCATTATCATCTGATTTGCCATTATGGCCCCAATCCGGAAAGATCTCTGCATGGTGTACGACATGAAAATGTGCCAAAGGCGCATCTGGTGGGACCCATATCTCCGATTTTGACTATTTTGAAGCCTTACCGCGGGCACGACGCGCCACATGAGCACAATTTGTTTGCAAATCTCCGGGGCAGCAACGCACATCACACATGAGAACTCTTCAGTTAAACATGCTTGGGTGAGAGCAGTACTATGATGTGTGACCTCTTGGGAGGTCATAGCATTGAATCATCTGTTGACGCCGCCCATTTATCTCCTTAGATTTTTATTTTATCTTACCGTTGACGCCGGAGAACTCGAATATCGACTCCGAAAATTTCATCAATGGGATGCCTCGGATTGAAAAACACGACCCTTGGGCCCACGCAGCTGATCCGCTCATCTCGTGTGGAGGCTGCACGAAAATCGCCAAATCTTCAGTGGGCGTGACCGCACCAGCACACCAGATCACATGAGAACACTTCAGTTAAGCTTGCTTGGGAGAGAGCAGTGCTATGATGGGTGTCCTCCTAGTAAGTCGTCATGTTGAACTATCTGTCGATGCCGCGCATTTTATTTTCTTTTATTTATATTTTATATTATCGTTGACACTGGAGAACACGGCGATTGACTCCGAAAATGTCATTGATGGGATGCCTCGGACAGAAAAACACAAGCTGTGGAGCCCATGTGATTGATCCACGCATCTCGAGCAGACGCCGCACAGAAATCACCATTATGACCGATTCACCATTATGACCCCAATCTAGAAAGATCTCCGCGGGGCGCACGACGCGTAGATGTGCCAAAGGCGCATCTAGCAGGACCTATATCTCCGATTTTGGCTAGTTAGAAGCCTTACCATGGCACAAACGATTTTCGCATGACCACAATTTACGGAAATCTCTGGTGGGCGCGACCACACTAGCACACCAGATCTTATGAGAACTCTTCAGTTAAGCTTGCTTGGACGAGAGCAGTATTATGATGGGTGACCTCTTGGGAAGTCGTCGTGTTGAACCATTTATTTATGCCCCCCATTTATTTCCTTTTATTTTTATTTTTTTTATCATTGACGTCGCAGAACTCGAAGATCAACTCCGAAAACGTCGTCGATGGGATGCCTCGAACTGAAAAACACGAGCAATGGGGCCCACGTAGCTGATCCGTGTATCTCATGCGGAGGTTGCACGGAAATCACCATAACTTTTCACACGATCGTCCGATTCGCCATTATGACCCCAATCTGGAAAGATCTCCACGGGGGGCACAACGTGCAGATGTGCTGCAGGCCCTTCTGGCGGGACCCTTATCTCCGATTTTAGCTAGTTTGAAGCCTTACCGTGGCACAGACGGGTTCAACAAGAGCATAGTTTGAGCAAATCTCCACTGGGTATGACCGCACTAGCACAGGAGATCACATGAGAACTCTTTAATTAAGCATGCATGGGCGAGAGTAGTACTATGATGGGTGACCTCCTACGAAGTCGTTGTGTTGAGCCATCTGTTGATGCCGCCCATTTATTTCCTTTTATTTATTTTTATCGTTGACGCTATAGAACTCGAAGATCGACTCCGAAATCGTCGTCTATGGGATGCCTCAGACGAAAAAAGCACGAGTCGTGGGGCCCACGCGGTTGATCCGTGCGTCTCGTGCAGATGCCGCATGGAAATCACCATAATTCACGCACGATCGTCTGATTTGCTATTATGACCCCAATCCGGAAAGATCTCTGCGAGGCACGCGATGCATAGATGTGCCACAAGTGCTTCTGGTGGGACCATTATCTTCGATTTCAGTTCAAGCCTTACCGCGTAGCATGTGTTCCACAAGAGCATAAAAAGTCTCTGGTGCGACTGCACCAACACACTAGATCAAATGAGAACTTTTTAGTTAAGTATGCGTGCAAGAGCGAATCCATGACGTCTGTTTGTGTTGAACCATCTGTTGATGCCGCCCATTTTATTTCTTTTTATTTCTATTTTATTTCATCATTGGTGCTTGAGAACTCAAAGATCGACTCCGAAAATGTCGTAGATGGGATGCCTCGGACTGAAAAACATGAGCTGTGGGGCCCACACAGTTGATCCAGTCGCCTCGTGTGGACGCCGCATGGAAATCCCCATAACTTCATGCCCGATCGTCCGATTCGCCATTATGACCCCAATCTAGAAATGTCTCTGTGGGGCGCAAGATGCGCATATGAGCCCTAGGCGCATCTGGCGGGACTTGTTTCTCCGATTTTGGCTAGTTAGAAGGCTTACCGCGGCACATATGGGCTACAGATGAGCACAATTTGTGAGAAATCTTCAGCAGGCATGACCGCACCAGCAGACCAGATCATATGAGAACTCTTCAGTTAAGCGTGCTTGGGCGAGAGCAGTATTATGATGGGTGACTTCCTGAGAAGTCATCGTGTTGAACCATCTGTTGATGCCGCTCATTTTTTTCTTTTATTTTATTTTATTTTACCGTTGACGCCGTAGAACTCAGAGATCGACTCCAAAAATGTCATCGATGGGATGCCTTGGACTGAAAAATATGAGCCATGAGGCCTACGCGGCTGGTCCGTGCGTCTCATGCGAAGGCCGCACGGAAATTTCCATAACTTCACGTACGATCATTTGATTCTCCATTATGACCCCAATCCGGAATGATCTCTACGGGGCGCACAACGCGTAGATGAGCTGCAGGGTTATCTAGCGGTACCCGTATCTCTGATTTCGGCTATTTAGAAGCTTTACCGAGGCACAGAAGCGTTCCGGATGAGCCCAATTTGCGGCAAATCTCCAGTGGGCGCGACCGCACCAGCACACCAGATCCCAAGAGAACTCTTCAGTTAAGCATGCTCGGGCAAGAGCAGTATTTTGATGGGTGACGTCCTGGGAAGTTATCTTGTTGAACCATCTGTTGATGCCGCCTATTTTATTTTCTTTTATTTTTGTATTATAATTTTTGTTGATGCCGTAGAACTCGAAGATCGACTCCGAAATCATCATCGATGGGATGCCTCAGACTGAAAAACACGAGTCAGGGGGCCCACGCAGCTGGTCCGCACGTCTCGTGCTGAGGCCGCAAGGAAATTGCCATAACTTCGCCCACGATCCTCCGATTCTCCATTATGGCCCCAATTTGAAAAAATCTCTGCGGGGCACACGACGCACAGATGAGCTGCAGGCTCATCTAGCCGGACCAGTATCTCCGATTTTGGCTATTCCGAGGCCTTACTACGGCACGGACGGGTTCTGCATGCGCACAATTTGCGGCAAATCTCTAACGGGCACGATCGCACCAGGACACCAGATCCTATGAGAACTCTTCAGTTAAGCGTGTTTGGGCTAGAGCAGTATTAAGATAGGTGACCTCATGGGAAGTCATCGTGTTGAATCATTTATTAGTGCTGCCATTTATTTCCTTTTATTTATATTTTATTTTATCGTTGACGCCACAGAACTCGGAGATCGACTCCAAAATTGTCGTCTATGGGATGCCTCAGACTGAAAAACGCGAGCTGTGGGGCCCACATGGCTGATCCGCGTGTCTCTTGTAGAGGCCGCATGAAAATCACCATAACTTCATGCAAGATCATCCGATTCACTATTATGACCCAAATTCGGAAAGATCTCTGGGTGTAGATGCGGTGTGGCTGCGGACCCGGGATTTCATTTTGCTAGTTCGAAGCTTTACCACCGTACGGACTGGTTTTGCATGAGCATAATTTGCGGCAAATCTCCAGTGGGCATGACTGCACCAGCACATAAGATCACATGAGAACTCTTTAGTTAAGCGTGCTTGGGCTAGAGCAGTACTATGATGGGTGACCTCCTAGCAAGTCGTCGTGTTGAACCATCTGTTGATGCCGCCTATTTTATTTCTTTTTATTTTTATTTTATTTTATCATTGACGCCAAAGAACTCGGCGATCGACTTCAAAAACGTCGTAGATGGGATGCCTCAGATTGAAAAACACGAGCTGTGGGGCCCACATGGCTGATCTGCTCATCTTGTGTGGATGCCGTATGGAAATCGCCATAACTTCACGCACGATCGTCTGATTCGCAAATATGACCCCAGTCCGGAAAGATCTCCGCGGGGAGCACGATGCGCAGATGACTGGCTGGACTCGTATCTCTGATTTTGGCTATTTCGAAGCCTTATCACGGCACGAGAAGGGTTCCACATGAGCACAATTTGCGGCAAATCTCTTGCGGGTGTGACCGGGTGTGACCGCACCATCACACCAGATCCTATGAGGACTATTCAGTTAAGCGTGCTTGGGCGAGAGCAGTACAATGATTGGTGACCTCTTGGGAAGTCGTGTTTAACCATCTATTGATGCTGCCCATTTATTTACTTTTATTCTTATTTTATTTTACCGTTGACGCCACAGAACTTGGCGATCGATTCCGAAAATGTCATCGATGGGATGCCTCGTACTGAAAAACTAGAGTCGTGGGGCCCACGCGGTTGGTCTGTGCGTCTCGTGCGGAGGCAGCATGAAAATTGCCATAACTTCACGCACGATGGTTAGATTTGTCATTCTGAACCAATTCAGAAAGATCTTTGTTGGACGCACGACGCGCAGATGTGCCAAAGGCGCATCTGGAGGGACCCGTATCTTCGATTTCGGCTAGTTAAAATGCTTACCGCGGCATAGATAGGCTACTGATGAGCACAATTTATGGCAAATCTTTAGCGGGCGCGACCGCACCAGCACACCAGATCACATAAGAAATTCTTTAATTAAGCGCGCTTGGGCGAGAGCAATACTATGATGGGTGACCTCATGGGAAGTCATCGTGTTGAACGATCTACTGATGCCACAAATTTTATTTCTTTTTTTAATTTTGTTACCGCTGACGCCGCAGAACTCAGAGATCGACCCCAAAAACGTCCTCGATGGGATGCTTCGTACTGAAAAACACGAGCTGTGGGGCCCATGCGGCTGGTTAGCGCATATCGTGCGGAGGCCGCACGGAAATCACCATAACTTCACGCATGATCATCTGATTCGGCATTATGACACCAATCTAGAAAGATCTCCGGGCGACGACGCGGTGTGCAACCAGATATCTCGATAGTTTGAACCATTACAGGACGTGACGGGTTCCACATGAGCATAATTTGCGGAAAATCTCCAGCGGGTGCTACCGCACCAGCGCACCAGATCCTATGAGAGCTCTTCAGTTAAGCATGCTTGGGCGATAGCAGTATTGTGATGGGTGACCTCCTGAGAAGTCGATGTGTTGAGCCATCTGTTGATGCCGCACATTTTATTTTTTTTTATTTTATCGTTGACGCCGGAGAACTCAGCGATCAACTCCGAAAACATCATTGATGGGATGCCTCAGACTGAAAAACACGAGTCGTGGAGCCCATGAGACTGATTCACGCATCTCGTGTGGGCGCCGCATGAAAATCGCCATAACTTCGTGCACTATCGTCGCCATATGACTATGACAATCCGGAAAGATCTCGCCATGATGATGAGATGAGCCACGATGACGATCTGGACACGTGTATCCAATTTCGGCTATTTCAAAGCCTTACCATGGCACGGATGGGTTCTGCATAAGTTCAATTTGTGGCAAAACTCCAGTGGGCGCGACCGCACCGGCACACCAGATCACATGAGAACTCTTAAGTTTAGCATGCTTGGGCGAGAGCAGTATTATGATGGGTGACCCCTTGGGAAGTCGTCTTGTTGAACCATCTGTTGATGTCGACCATTTTATTTTCCTTTATTTTTATTTTATTTTACTGTTGACACCACATAACTTAGAGATTGACTCCGAAAATGTTATCGATGGGATGCCTTAGATTAATAAACACGAGACGTGGGGCCCACACGGCTGGTCCATGCGTCTCGTGCGGAGGTCGCACAAAACTCGCCATAACTTTGCATGCTGATCTTGCTAATATGACCCCAACCAAAAGATCTCCGCTCATGATACGTAGATGCGGCGCATCTAAGGGACCAGATATCTCCATTTCTTTGATTTTCCTTACCGCGCATAGAAGGGATCGGATGAGCACAATTCCAAAGCTCCAGTGGACGCGACCGCACCATCACACCATCACATGAGAACTCTTCAGTTAAGCGTGCTTGGGCGAGGGTAGTACTATGATGGGTGACCTTCTGGGAAGTCGTCGTGTTGAACCTTCTGTTGATGCCTCCCATTTTATTCATTTTATTTTTATTTTATTTTACCGTTGACGCTGAAGAACTCGGTGATCAACTCCGAAAATGTCATTGATGTAATGCCTTTGATTGAAAAATAAGAGTCGTGGGGCCCACACGGCTGATCCACACATCTCGTGCAGAGGCCGCATGGAAACCACCATAACTTCGTGCATGATCGTCCGATTCACCATTATGAGCCCAATCTAGAAAGATCTCGTGGGCATGACACGTATATAAGCCAAATGCGCATCTAGCCAGACCTGTATTTCCAATTTCGGCTATTTCGAAGCCTTACCGGGGCACGGATGGGTTCCACATGAGCACAATTTGTCACAAATCTCCAACGAGCGCGATCATACGAACACACCAGATCACATGAGAACTCTTTAGTTAAGCATGCTTGGGTGAGAGTAGTACTATGATGGGTGACCTCCTCGAAAGCCGTCGTGTTGAACCATCTATTGATGCTACCCCTTTTATTTCCTTTTATTTTTATTTATTTTACTGTTGATGTCGGAGAACTCGGCGATCGACGCCGAAAACTTCATTGGTGGAATGACTCAGACTGAAAAACACGAGCCGTGGGGCCCACACGGTTGATCCACGCGTCTCGTTCGGCGGCCACATGAAAATTGCCAAAATTTCACGTACGATCATCCGATTCGTCGTTATGACCCCAATCCGAAAAGATCTCCACAGAGTGCTCGACACGCAAATGAGTCGCAGGCGCAACTGGTGGGACCTATATCTCTAATTTTGGCTATTTCAAAGCCTTATCGGGACACGGACGGGTTCCAGATGAGCATAATTTGCATCAAATCTCTAGTGGGTGCGACCACACCAGCACATTAGATCCCATGAGAACTCTTCAGTTAAGCGTGCTTGGGTGAGAGCAGGATTACGATGGGTGACCTCCTAGGAAGTCGTCGTGGTTAACCATCTGTTGACGCCGCCCATTTTATTTTCTTTAGTTTTTATTTTATTTTACCGTTGACGCTGTTGAACTCGGAGATGATCTCCAAAAACATCGTCGATGGGATTCCCCAGACTGAAAAACACGAGCCATGGGCCCACACGGCTAGTCTGCGCGTCTCGTGTGGAGGCTGCATGAAAATCGCCATAACTTCACGCACGATCGTTCGATTCGTCATTATGACCCAATTCGAAAAGATCTCCACGGGGCGCATGATGCGCAGATGTGCCAAAGGCACATATAGCGGACCCGTATCTCCGATTTTGGCTAGTTAGAAGCCTTACTGCAGCATGGACAGTTTATATGACCACAATTTACGGCAAATCTCCAGTTGGAGTAACCGCACCAGCACACCAGATCTTTTGAGAACTCTTCGGTTAAGTGTGCTTGGGCGAGAGCAGTATTATGATGGGTGACCTCTTGGGAAGTCGTTGTGTTGAACCTTCTGTTGATGCCGCCCATTTATTTTCCTTTATTTTTATTTTATTTTACTATTGATGCCGTAGAACTTGAAGATCGACTCCGAAAATGTCATCGATGGGATGCCTTTGACTGAAAAACACGAGCCGTGGGGCCCATGCGGCTGGTCCGCGTGTCTCGTGAGGAGGCCGCACCAAAATCGCCATAACTTTGTACATGATCATCCGATTCATCATTATGACCAAATCCAGAAAGATCTCCATGTGGTGCACGACGCATAGATGTGCCAAAGGCGTATTTGGCGGGACTTGTATCTCCGATTTCGGCAAGTTAGAAGCCTTACCGCGGCACGGACGGTTTTCACATGAGCACAATTTGCGGTAAATCTCCAATGGGCGAGATCGCACCAGCACACCAGATCCTATGAGAACTCTTCAGTTAAGCGTGCTTGGGCGAAAGCAGTAATATTATGGGTGACCTCCTGGGAAGTCGTCGGGTTGAACCATCTATTGATGCCACCCATTTATTGCCTTTTATTTTTTTTATTTTACCATTGACGCCACAGAACTCGAAGATCGACTCTGAAAACTTTGTCGATGAGATGCCTCAGACTGAAAAATACAAGCTGTGGGGCCCACGCGGCTGATCCGCGAGTCTCATGCGGAGTCCGCACGAAAATCACCATAACTTCATACACGATCGTCTGATTCGCCATTATGAGCACAATCTAGAAAGATCTCTGTGGGGTGCACGACGCGTAGATGTGCCGCAGGAGCTTTAACGGACCCTTCTCCATTTCGTTTGAAGCACGACACGCACGGGTTCTACAAGAGCATAATTTGTGACAAATCTCCAGTGGGTGCGACCACACTAGCACATAAGATCACATGAGAACTCTTTAGTTAAGCGTGCTTAGGCGAGAGCAATACTATGGTGGGTGATCTCCTGAGAAGTCGACGTGTTGAACCATCTATTGATGCCGTCCATTTTATTTCCTTTTATTTTTATTTATTTTACTGTTAATGCTGGAGAACTCGGCGATCGACTCCGAAAATGTTGTATATAGGATACCTCGGACTGAAAAATATGAGCTGTGAGGCCCACGTGGCTGATCAACTCGTCTCGTGTGGATGACGCACGAAAATTGCCATAACTTTGTGCACGATCTGATTCGGCAATGTGACCCCATTCCAGAACGATCTCCGCGGGGAGCATGATGCACAGATGAGCCGCTCGTAGGACCGGTATCTCCGATTTCTGCTATTTCGAAGCCCTATTGCGGCACGAACGGGTTCCACATGAGCAAAATTTGCGGCAAATCTCTTGCGGGCGTGATTGCACCAACACACCAGATCCTATGAGAACTTTTCAGTTAAGCGTGCTTGGGCGAGAGCAGTACTATAATGGGTGACCTCTTGGGAAGTCGTGTTGAACCATATGTTGATGCCGCTCATTTATTTACTTTTATTCTTAATTTATTTTACCATTGACGCCACAGAACTTGGCGATCAACTCTGAAGATGTCATCGATGGGATGCCTCGGACTAAAAAATGTGAGCCGTGGGGCCCACGCGGTTGGTTTGCGCATCTTGTGCGGAGGCCGCACGAAAATTGCCATAACTTCGAGCACGATCTTCCGATTCGTCATTATGAACCAATCCGGAAAGATCTCTATGGGGCGCACGATGTGCAGATGTGCCAAAGGCGCATCTGGCAGAACCCGTATCTCCAATTTTGGCTAGTTATAAGGCTTACCGTGGCACATATAGTCTATAGATGAGCACAATTTGCGACAAATTTTCAGCGGGCGCGACCGCATCAGCAGATCAGATCATATGAGAACTCATTAGTTAAGCGTGCTTGGGCGAGAGCAGTACTATGATGGGTGACCTCCTGGGAAGTCGTCGTGTTGAACCATCAGCTGATGCTGCTCATTTTATTTTATTTTTTTTATCGTTGATGCCACAGAACTTAGAGATCGCCCCCGAAAACATCCTCGATGGGATGCTTCGGTATTCAAAACACGAGCCATGGGGCCCACGCAGTTGGTTCGCGCATATCGTGCGGAGGCCTCACGAAAATCGCCATAACTTCGCACACATGATCGTCCGATTCGGCATTATGACCCCAATCCCGAAAGATCTCCGTAGGGCGCACGACACGTAGATGTGCTAAAGGCACATCTGGAGGGACTCGTATCTCCGATTTCAGCTAAGTCGAACCCTTACTAAGGCACGGACGGGTTCCACATGAGCATAATTTTTGGAAAATATCCAACGAGTGCTACCGCACCAGCGCACCAGATCCTCTGAGAACTCTTTAGTTAAGTGTGCTTGGGCGAGAGCAGTATTATGATGGGTGACCTCCAGGGAAGTCATCGTGTTGAACCATATGTTGATGCCGTGCATTTTATTTCCTTTTAATTTTTTTATTTTATCGTTGACGCCGGAGAACTTAGCGATCGACTCTGAAAACATTGCTGATGGGATGCCTCGGACTGAAAATGGGAGTCGTGGAGCCCATGCGACTGATCTGCGCATCTCGTGCGGACGCCGCACGAAAATCGCCATAACTTCATGCATTATTGTCCGATTCGCCATTATGACCCCAATCCAGAAAGATCTTCACGGGGCGCATGATGCGTAGATGAGCCACAGGTGCATTTAGAGGGACCCATATCTCCAATTTCGGCTATTTCGAAGCCTTACCACGGCATGGACGGGTTCTGCATGAGCCCAATTTGTAGCAAAACTCCAGCGAACGCGACCACACCAGCACACCATATCACGTGAGAACTCTTCATTTTAGCATGCTTGGGCGAGAGGAGTTTTAGAATGGGTGACCTCTTGGGAAGTCATCATGTTGAACCATCTGTTGATGCAGCCCATTTTATTTTCTTTTATTTTTATTTTATTTTACCATTGATGTTGCAGAACTTGGAGATTGACTCTGAAAATGTCGTCGATGGGATGCCTCAGATTAAAAAACACTAAACGTGGGGCCAACACGGTTGGTCCGCGCATCTCGTGCGGAGGTCGCACGAAAATCACCATAAATTTGTGCGATCATCCGATTCGCTAATATGACCCCAATCTAGAAAGATCTCCGCGGGGTGCATGGCCCGTAGATGTGTCGCAGGCGCATCTAGCGGGACCGATATCTCCAATTTTGACTATTTCAAAGCCTTATCATAGCACGAAGGGATCCGAATAGCACAATTTGCGACAAAGCTCCAGTGGACGTGATCGCACCAGCACACCAGATCTCATGAGAACTCTTCAGTTAAGCATGCTTGGGCGAGGGTAGTACTATGATGGGTGACCTCTTGGGAAGTCGACATGTTGAACCATCTGTTTATGCCTCCCATTTGATTTCATTTTATTTTTATTTTATTTTACTTTTGAAGCCAGAGAACTCGGCGATCGACTTCAAAAATGTCATTGATGTAATGCCTCAGATTGAAAAACACGAGCCATGGGACCCATGCGGCTGATCCGCACGTCTTGTGTGGAGGCCGCATGGAAATCACCATAACTTCACGCACGATCGTCTGATTCTCCATTATGAGCCCCATCTGAAAAGATCTTCGCATGGCGCATGACACGTAGATGAGCAAATGACGCATTTGGCCGGACTTGTATCTCCAATTTTGGCTATTTCGAAGCCTTATCGCGACACAGATAGGTTCCGCATGAGCACAATTTGCCTTAAATCTCTAGCGGGCGCGACCGCACCAACACACCAGATCACATGAGAACTCTTCAGTTAAGCGTGCTTGGGCATATGATGATGACCTCACGGAAGTCATCATGTTGAACCATTTGTTGATGCCACCCATTATTTTTCTTTTTCTTTTTATTTTATTTTACCATTGACGCCGGAGAACCCGACGATCGACTATGAAAACGTCATCGATGGGATGCCTTGGACTGAAAAACACGAGCCGTGGGGTCCACATAGTTAGTCCGCGCATCTCATGCCGAGGCCGCATGAAAATCACCCTAAATTCGCGCAAGATCGTCCGATTCAACATTATGACCCCAACCCAGAAAGATCTCCACGGGGTGCATGACACGCAGATGAGCCGCAGACGTATATGGCGGGACTTGTATCTCTGATTTCGGCTATTTCGAAGCCTTAGCATGAAACGAAAAGGGTTACGGATGAGCACAATTTGCGAAAGTTCTAAAGCGCAGACACCAAAGACACCCCATCCCATGAGAACTCTTCGCTTAAGAGTGCTTGGGCATTAATCTTATGATGGGTGACTTCCTAGGAAGTCATAGTGTTGAACCATCTGTTGATGCCGCCCCTTTATATCCTTTTATTTTTATTTTATTTTACCGTTCATGCCACAGAACTCGGAGGTTGACTCCAAAAATGTCATCGATGGGATTCCTCAGATTGAAATACATGAGCCGTGGGGCCCACACAGCTGATTCACACATCTTGTGTAGAGGCCGCATGGAAATCACCATAACTTAGGGCACGATCATCCGATTCTCCATTATGACCCAAATCTGGAAAGGTCTCCGTGGGGCACACGACGCGTAGATGTGCCAAAGGCACATCTGATGGGACCTGTATCTCTGATTTCGACTAGTTCGAAGCCTTACCGTGGTACAGACGGGTTCCGCATGAGCACAATTTATGAAAAATTTCCAGCAAGTTCGACCGCACCAGCACACCAAATCTCAAGAGAACTCTTCAGTTAAGCGTGCTTGGGCGAGAGCTATACTATGATGGGTGGTCTCCTACGAAGTCATCGTGTTGAACCATCTGTTGATGCCGCCTATTTATTACCTTTTATTTTTATTTTATTTTGTTGTTGACTCCACAGAACTCGGAGATCGACTCCAAAAATGTCATCGATGGGATGCCTCAGACTAAGAAACACAAGCCATGGGGCCCACACAGCTGATCCACGCGTATCATGCGGAGGCCGCACATAAATCCCCATAACTTCGTGCATGATCGTTCGATTCGCCATTATGACCCCAACCGAAAGATCTTGGAAGATAACGCCGAGTGCCACAGTCATCGGTGGAACCCGTATCTCCGATTTTGGTTATTTCGAAGCCTTACCACCGCACAAAAGGTTCCGTATGAGCACAATTTACTGTAAAGGGACACTAGGCGCGACCACACCAACACACCAGATCCCATTTGAACTCTTCATTTAAGCGTGCTTGGGAGAGAGCAGTGCTATGATGGGTGACCTCTTGGGAAGTCATTGTGTTGAACCATCAGTTAATGCTGCCCATTTTAATTCCTTTTATTTTTATTTTATTTTACCATTGATGCTAAAGAACTCGGCGACCAACTCTGAAAATGTCATTAATGGGATGCCTCGGACTGAAAAACACGAGCAGAGGGCCACACTCGGCTGATCCGCGCGTCTCGTGTGGAGGCCGCACGAAAATTGCCATAACTTCACGCACGATCGTTGATTCGCCATTATGACCATAATCCGAAAAGATCTCTGCGGGGTACAAAATGTGGAGATGTGCAGCAGGCACATCTAGCGGGACCCGTATCTTCCATTTTGGCTATTTCAAAGCCTTACTAAGACACAGAAGAGTTCTGGATGAGCTCAATTTATAGAAAATCTCCAGCGAGCGCAACTGCACTAGCACACTAGATCCTATGAGATCTCTTCAGTTAAGCGTGCTTGGGCCAGAGTAATACTATGATAGGTGACCTATTGGGAAGCCGTCGTGTTGAACCATCTGTTGATGTTGCCCATTTTATTTCCTTTTATTTTATTTTATTTTACTGTTGATGCCAGAGAACTCAGCGATTGACTCTGAAAATGTCATAGATGGGATGCCTCGGACTGAAAAACATGAGCCATGGGGCCCATGAGGCTGATCCGCTTATCTCGTGTGGACGCAGCATGAAAATCACCATAACTTCACGCACGATCCTTTGATTCACCATTAAGACCCCAATCCAAAAAATTCTCCATGGGGCGCACGACGCATAAATGTGCCAAAGGCACATCTAGCTGGACCCGTATCTCTAATTTTGGCTATTTCAAAGCCTTACAGCAGCAGTACGAGTTCCGCATGAGCACAATTTATGACAAATCTTCAGCGGGCGCGACCGCAACAGCACACCAGATAACATGAGAACTCATCTGTTAAGCGTGCTTGGGCAAGAGCCGTATTGTGTTGGGTGACCTCCTCGGAAGTCGTCGTGTTGAACCATATGTTGATGCCGCCCATTTTATTTCCTTCAATTTTTATTTTATTTTACCATTGATGGCGGAGAACTCAGCGATCGAATCCGAAAACATCATCGATGGGATGCATCAGACTGAAAAATATGAGCCGTGGGGCCCACGCAGCTGATCCGTGCGTCTCATACGGAGGCCGCATGCAAATCACCATAACTTCACGCATGATCCTCCGATTCACCATTATGACCCCAATCCGGAAAGATCTCTCAAGATACGCGCAGATGTGCCAAAGACACATCCGACGGACCAGATCTCCAATTTCATATTTCAAGCCTGCGGACACGCACAATATGAGCACAATTTGTGACAAATCTCCAGCGAGATCAAGACACCAATTTTTTATTAGTTATTAGTTATTTAGTTTTTTTAGCTATTAGTTTTATTATTATTTATTAGTTTTTTTAGTTAGTTATTATTAATTATTATTAGTTTTAGTTTTTAGTTATTATTAGTTAATTATTAATTATTTAGTTATCAGTTAGTTATTATAGTTATTATTATTATTATTATTATTAGGTTTTTATTAGTTATTAGTTATTAGTTTATTAATTGTTCTAGTTATTATTAGTTATTAGTTTAGTTAGTTATTATTATTAGTTATTAGTTTAGTTTTATTAGTTATTATTTTATTATTATTAATTAGTTATTAGTTAGTTTAGTTTTTTAGTTATTAGTTTAGTTATTAGTTTTTAGTTTATTATTAGTTAATTATTTATTTTATTAGTTAATTATTTATTTTATTAGTTAATATTAGTTATTATTATTATTATTATTATTATTATTATTATTATAATAATATTAATTATTATTATTACTATTAGTAGGTTATTAGTTAGTCATTAGTTTTTTTTATTATTAGGTTTAGTTTTATTAGTTATTTTAATTTTATAGTTTATTAGTTTATTATTAGTTATTAGTTATTATTATTAGTTAGTTTTAGTTATTAGTTATTTATTTAGTTTATTATTATTAGGTTTAGGTTTAGATTTAATTATTAGTTAGTTTTAGTTTAGTTATTTCATTATTAGTTAGTTAGTTTTGATAGTTTTTTTAATTATTAGTTTATTATTATTATTTATTTTTAGATATTATTATTATTAGTTAGTTATTATTTGTTTAGTTTATTATTAGTTTTATTAATTTAGTTTTATTAGTTTATTAGTTTATTCATTATTAGTTAGTTATTATTATTATTAGTTATTAGGTTTTATTAGTTTAGTTATTTGTTATTATTATTATTTAGATTTAGTTTTATTAGTTTATTTTATTTAGTTATTTAGTTTATTAGTTTATTTAGTTATTAGTTTAGTTATTATTTTATTATTTAGTTATTATTAGTTTTATTTATTAGTTTTATTAGTTTAGTTATTAGTTATTATTAGTTATTTAGTTTAGTTATTTTAGTTATTATTATTAGTTTAGTTATTAGTTAATTATTTTTTATTATTTTAGTTATTTAGTTATTTAGTTTAATTAGTTTTTAGCTATTATTAGTTATTATTAGTTAATTTTATTATTGTTAGTTTTACTAGTATTAGTTTATTTATTAGCTATTAGTTTTATTAGTTTAATTTTTTAGATATTAGTTATTATTAGTTTATTTTTTTTAGTTATTATTAGTTTAGTTATTAGTTTATTAGTTATTAGTTTTTATTATTAATTAGTTTTTTTAGTTTATTAGTTAGTTATTATAGTTATTAGTTTATTATTATTAGTTTTTATGTTTATTAGTTATTAGTTTAGTTAGTTTAATTATTAGTTTAGTTTTATTAGTTTTAAAAAGTTAATTAGTTTATTATATAGTTATTATTATTAGATTTATTAGTTATTAATTATTTATTATCATTAGTTTTATTTATTATTTTAGTTATTAGCTATTAGTTTATTAGTTATTTTTATTATTAGTTATTAGATATTAGTTATAATTATTAGTTAGTTTTATTATTAATTAATTATTTATTAGTTTATTATTTTAGTTATTTGGTTTTATTAGTTATTTAGTTTAGTTAATTTTATTACTTATTATTTATTAGTTATTAGTATATTATTTTTTAGTTGATATTATTATTATTATTATTATTATAATTATTATTATTTATTAGTTTAATTATTAGTTATTATTAGTTTTAGTTTGGTAGTTTATTTTATTATTATTATTATATTATTATTTTTATTAGTTTATTAATTATTAGCAATCAAGAATATAGTTTTTATTGGTATTTATTAGTTTAGTTTATTATTAGTTATATTAGTTATATTAGTTAGTTAGTTATTATTAGTTATTATAGTTATTGTTGGTTATTATATTGTATTATTATTAGTTTAGTTAGTTTTAGCAATAAGTTAGTTATTATTAGTTAGTTACTAGTTTTAATTAATTAGTTTTTTTAATTAGTTAGTTTAGTTATTAGTTAGTAATTAGTTATTTATTTTATTATTAGTTTTTAGTTTTAGTTTTAGTTTATTATTATTATTAGTTTTATTATTATTAATAGTTTATTTATTTTAGGTTTAGTTTATTAGTTTTAAGTTATTAGTTTTATTAGTTTATATTATTTATTATTAGTTTATTAGTTTTTAGTTTTATTAGTTAGTTATTATTATTATTTATTATTAGCTTAATTATTTTATTAGTTTATTATTAGTTATTAGTTACACTTATTATTAGTTTTAGTTTTATTAGTTTATTTATTTTTTGTTAGTTTCATTATTAGTTTATTAGTTTAATTATTATTAGATAATTTTATTTTATTTGTTATTAGGTTTACTTATTAGTTTAGATAGTATTATTAGTTAGTTTATTTATTAGTTTATTAATTTACTATTTTAGTTTTTAGTTAGTTATTTAGTTATTATTATTAGTTATTAGATTAGTTATTATTAGTTTAGTTATTTATTAGTTTATGATTATTATTTTTTAGTTATTATTAGTTAGTTAGTTTTTAGTTATTAGTTTAGGTTAGTTAGTTAGTTTTTATTAGTTTATTAGTTTATTATTAGTTTTAGTTAGTTATTTATTAGTTAGTTAGTTTTATTAGTTTTTTTATTACTAGTTTATTAGTTTATTAGTTTTTTAGGTTTTATTAGTTATTAGTTTTATTTTAGATATTAGGTTTTAGTTTATTCATTTAGGTTTAGTTTTAATTTTATTAGTTTTATTATTAGTTATTTAGTTAGTTATTATTTATTAGTTATTAGTTTATTAGTTTAGTTGGTATTAGTTAATTAGTTATTAGTTTATTAGGTTAATAGTTTAGTTTTTTAGATTTATTATTACTAGTATTAGTTTAGTTGGTTATTAGTTTTATTAGTTATTATTTATATTATTAATTATTAGTAGTTTATTAGTTTATTATTTATTAGTTTAGTTATTAATTTAGTTTATTAGATTTTTTAGTTAGTTTTATTAATTTTTTAAAGTTAGTTTATTAGTTTATTAGTTTAGTTTATTATTACTTAGTTTTGTTAGCTATTAATTATTAAGTTTAATTATTATTAGTTAGTTATTTAATTAGTTTTTTAGTTTAATTATTAGGTTTAGTTTAGTTATTAATATTATTATTATTAGTTTTATTAGTTTTATTTAGTTAGTTATTAGTTAGTTTATTTAGTTATTAGTTAGTTATTAATTTTAGTTTTTTAGTTTAGTTAGTTTTTTAGTTAGTTATTAGTTGGTTATATATAGTTATTAGTTATTATAGTTAGTTAGTTTTTTTTTTTTATTGTTATTTTGTTAGTTACTTTTATTAGTTTTAGTTATTTAGGTTATTAGGTTTAGTTATTATTATTATATTAGTTTATTAGTTATTGGTTATTAGTTTATTAGTTTAGGTATTAGTTATTAGTTTAGTTTTTAGGTTTAGTTTAGTTATTTATTATTAGTTATTAATTATTAGTTTCAATTATTAGTTATTAGTTTTTATTTAGTTTTTATTATATATTTAGTTTATTTATTTATAGTTAGTTAAGTTTTAGTTATTATTATTATTATTAGTTTTATTTATTAATTTATTCAATTAGTTATTAGTTTTTATTAGTTTTTATTTGGTTATTATTAGTTTTATTATTTGTTTAGTTTGTTTTATTTTTAGTTATTATTATTAGTTATTAGTTATTATTATTAATTAGTTTTTAGTTTTATTATTAGTTATTGTTTATTATTATTAGTTATTAGCTATTAGTTTACTTTTATTAGTTAGTTTTATTAGTTATTTAGTTTAGTTATTATAGTTAGTTATTTAGTTTTATTAGTTATTATTAGTTACTTTTTCATTTTTAGTTTAGTTTCGTTAGTTATTTATTTATTAGCTTTAGTTTTAGTTATTTTACTATTTAGTTATTAGTTATTAGTTATCGTTAGTTATTAGTTAGTTTTATTAGTTAGATTTTAGTTATTATTAGTTTATTAGATAGTTTTAATTAGTTTTATTAGTTTAGTTAGTTTATTTAGTTTAGTTATTAATTTATTAGTTTTATTAGTTATTAGTTTATTAGTTATTATTGGTTAAGTTATTAGTTTTTATTAGTTTTTATTATTAGTTAGTTATTATTATTAGTTAGGTTATATTATTAGTTATTAGTTTCAGTTTAGTTATTTAGTTATTAGTTTTAGGTTTTTATTATTAATTAGTTATTTGGTTATTTATTAGTTTTATTATTTAGTTTATTATTTTAGTTTAATTATTAATTTTAGTTTATTAATTTTTAGTTATTAGTTTTAGTTATTAGGTTATAGTTATTAGTTTTATTCATTTCATTATATTATTATTTAGTTTTAGTTATTAGGTTTTAGTTTTAGTTAATATTTAGTTATTAGTTATTAGTTTATTAGTTTATTAGTTTATTAGTTATTAGTTTATTAGTTAGTTAGTTTTATTAGTTTATTTTAGTTTATTATTTATTAGGTACTAATTATAATTTTTAGTTTAGTTTTATTATTAGTTTTATTTTTAATAATTATTAATTATTAGTTTAGTTAGTTTGTTATTAGTTATTTAGTTTTGTTTTAATTAGTTTAGTTTATTAGTTTTTATTAGTATATTATTAGTAATTATTAATTAGTTTATTAGTTATTATTTTAGTTAGTTTTTATTAGTTATTATTAGTTAGTTTTTAGTTTAGTTTTATTAGTTTTAGTTAGTTAGTTTTATTATTATTTTTAGTTATTAGTTAGTTTAGTTATTAGTTTTTAGTTAGTTAGTTAGTTTAGTTTTTTAGTTTTTATTTAGTTTAGTTATTATTAGTTAGGTTTTATTATTATTATTAGTTTATTAGTTATTAGTTATTAGTTATTAGTTATTAGTTATTTGTTTAATTTAGTTATTAATTATTTAGTTTTAGGTTTTATTTTTGGTTAGTTTAGTTAGTTTTATTAGTTATTAGTTTAGTTATTTAGTTTATTATTAGTTATTATTAGTTAGTTTATTAGTTATGTAGTTTAGTTTATTTTTATTATTATTAGTTATTAGTTTATTAATTTAGTTAGTTTTATTAGTTTTAGTTTTTATTTAGTTATTACTTTTTTTAGTTTATTATTACTTTATATTATTAGGTTTTATTAATTATTAGTTAGTTTTAGTTTTTAGAAATTATTAGTTTTATTATCTTTATTAGGTAATTAGTTTTTTATATATTATTTAATTATTAGTTCAGTTATTATTAGTTAGTTTAGTTATTAGTTTAGTTATTATTAGTTTATTAATTATTTAGTTTATTTATTAGTTAGTTAGTTTTATTATTAGTTATTATTATTATTATTATTAGTTTAATTATTACTTTATTATTTTTTTAGTTTATTAGTTTAGGTTATTATTAGTTATTAGTTTTATTAGTTTATTATTAGTTATTAGTTTAGTTTAGTTTATTAGTTATTATTTTAGTTATTAGTTTATTAAGTTTATTATTAGTTTTTATTAGTTAGTTTGTTTAGTTTTATTTATTTATTAGTTTATTAGTTAAGTTTTTTAGTTAGTTATTAGTTATTAGTTAAATTAGTTATTAGTTATTAGTTTATTTAGTTTTATTAGTTATTAGTTATTAGTTTATTTTATTATTAATTTAGTTTTATTAATTATTTAGTTAGTTATGATTAGTTATTACTTATTAATTTATTAGTTAGTTAGTTAGTTTAGTTAGTTAGTTTATTTAGTTTTTATTAGTTATTAGTTACTATTATTAGTTTTAGTTTTATTAGTAATTAATTTAGTTATTAGTTATTAATTTTTAGTTTTAATTATTAGTTAGTTAGTTTATTAGTTTATTATTATTATTAGTTATTATTAGTTTATTATTAATAGTTATTAGTTTTATTAGTTTAGTTATTTATTTAGTTGTTATTATTAGTTATTAGTTATTAGTTATTAGTTATTAGTTTAGTTTTATTTAGTTAGTTTTTTTTTATTATATTACTTAGTTAATTTAATTAGTTTATTAGTAATTTTGTTATTATTTATTAGTTATTTAGTTTATTAGTTTATATTATTATTATTTATTTTAATTTTAATTATTAGTTATTAGTTTATTATTTAGTTATTAATTAGTTAGTTTGTATTAGTTTAATTAATTATTATTAGTTATAATTTATTAGTTATTATTATTTAGTTTTTATTAGTTTAGTTTTGTTAGTTAGTTAGTTTATTATTATTTCATTTTAGTTTTATTATTTTTTAGTTTTTTATTAGGTTTAGTTTAGTTATTTAGTTATTATTTTTAGTTTTATTATTAGTTATTTAGTTTTTAGTTTTTAGTTATTATTATTAGTTTATTAATTTTTATTTAGTTTTAGTTATTTAGTTTATTAGTTATAGTTTTAGTTATTAATATTATTCCATTTAGTTATTGGTTAGTTAGTTATTAATTAGTATTATTAGTTTAGGAAGTTGGTTAGTTAGTTAGTTATTATTTAACCATTAGTTATTATTAGTTAGTTTAGTTAGTTTATTAGTTTATTAGTAGTTATTGTTATTAATTAGTTTTATTATTATTATTATTATTATTAGTTTTAGTTATTACTTATTATTAGTAAGTTAGTTTATTAGCTATTAGTTATTAGTTTTATTAGTTTAGTTAATTAGTTATTATTAGTTATTAGTTTTTTTTATTATTTAGTTTATTTATTATTAGTTATTAGTTTTTTAGTTAGTTTTTATTAGTAATTAGATATTAATTAATTTATTTATTATTAGTTTTGTTAGTTAGTTATTAGTTATTAGTTTATTTTTTATTTTTAGTTATTAGTTTAGTTAGTTATTAGTTTACTTATTATTCATTATTTATTAGTTATTAGTTAGTTATTTATTTAGTTAGTTATAATAGTTAGTTTTTTCATTTTATTTATTTCATTTATTAGTTATTAGTTTATTAGTTTAGTTATTTATTTTTTAAATTAATTATTAGTTTATTAGTTATAGTTATTAATTATTAGTTTAGTTTTATTAGTTTAGTTATTAGTTATTTAGTTTATTATTAGTTAGTTTTTTTAGTTTTTATTAGTTATTAGTTATTATTAGTTTTTAGTTTTTAGTTATTAGTTATTATTAGTTAGTTAGTTTTAGTTATTAATTTATTAGTTATTATTTTATTATTTATTAGTTAATTAGTTATTATTAGTTTAAGTTTTAGTTTATTAGTTTAGTTATTTATTTAGTTATTAATGTATTACTTTATTAGTTTACGTACTATTAGTTATTAGGTTTATTAGTTAATTATATTATTATATTTATTAGTTATTATTAGTTTTTAGTTTTTTATTAGTTTTATTTATTATTAGTTATTCTTAATTATGATTATTAGTTAGTTATTTAGTTTAGTTTATTAGTTGTTTTAGTTATTAGTTTTATTAGTTTTATTATTAGTTATTTAGATATTAGTTATTAGTTATTAGTTATTATTAGTTATTTTAGTAATTATTAGTTATTATTAGTTATTACTACTTATTAGTTTTAGTTAGTTTTTATTAGTTAGTTATTATAGTTTTATTATCTACATTATTATTTTAGGTTACCATTTAGTTTTATTATTATTATTATTATTTATTAGTTATTAGTTATTAGTTAATTTATTTTTTAGTTTTTTATTTAGTTTTTATTAGTTATTAGTATGGTTATTATTAGTTAGTTTTTAGTTTAGTTATTATTCAGTTTATTAGTTATTAGATTTATTATTAGTTAGTTATTTATTATTTTTACTTATTAGTTAGTTATTTGTTAATTGTTAGTTTTATTATTAGTTTTAGTTAGTTATTATTTATTATTTATCAGTTATTAGTTATTAGTTATTAGTTTAGTTATTATTAATTTTATTAGTTTATTTATTAGGTTTTAGTTTATTAGTTAGTTATTAGTTAGTTATTAGTTAGTTTTTAGTTTATAATTTAGTTAGTTATAGTTATTATTATTATTATTATTATTATTATTATTATTATTATTATTTAGTTATTAGTTTATTATTATTAGTTTTAATAGTTATTATTTAGTTATTATTAGTTTTAGTTATTAGTTTATTAGTTTATTAGTTTATTAGTTATTAGTTTAAGTTTAGTTAGTTATTTATTTATTAGTTATTAGTTATTAGTTAGTTATTTAGTTATTAATTTAGTTATTTAGCTATTTAGTTATTTAATTTTATTAGTTTTAGATAGTTTTATTAGCTTTAGTTTGGTTTTTTTAGGTTTATTATTATTAGTTTTTAGTTTAGTTATTTAGTTTTAGTTATTAGTTATTATTTATTAGTTTTATTAGTTAGTTATAATTATTAGTTAGTTCTAGTTAGTTTAATATTAGTTTATTTTATTAGTTAGTTTGTTATTATTATTATCGGTTATTTAGTTATTAGTTTCATTTTATTTAGTTTTTTAGTTATTATTTTAGTTATTTATTATTAATTATTATTAGTTAATTTTATTTTTTAATTAGTTATTAGTTAGTTATTAGTTTGTTATTTATTAATTTTTTATCAGTTTTATTAGTTTTAGTGTTTAGTTTTATTAAATTATTTATTAGGTTTTATTAGTTATTAGTTTAGTTTTTTAGTTATTAGTATTAATTATTATTAGTTTTTGGTTATTAGTTTATTTATTATTAGTTATTAGTTTATTTATTAATTATTTATTAGTTTAGTTTTTTAATTACTTATTATTATTAGTTAGTTTAGTTAGTTATTAGTTATTAGTTAGTTATTTGTTATTAGAGAATTAGTAGGTTTATTATTAGTTAATAGTTATTAGTTTTATTAGGTTTTTAGTTTAGTTATTATTATTTAGTTAATTTAGTATTATTAGTTTAGCTATTAGTTTTTCGTTAGTTATTATTATTATTATTATTATTATTTATTTTTTAGTTTATTATTATTTTAGTTATTATTAGTTATTTAGTTATTAGTTATTATTATTAATTTAGTTATTAGTTTATTAGTTTAGTTAGTTTAGTTATTAGTTTTATTATTAGTTAATTATTCATTATTAGTTTAGTTATTAGGTTTTATTAGCTTTATTAGTTTTTAGTTTTATTAGTGATTAGTTTTATTAGTTTTAGTTAGTTATTACTATTATTAATTTTGGTTATTAGTTTAGTTATTAGTTATTATTAGTTTTAGTTATTAGTTTTATTATATTATTATTAGTTAGTTAGTTTTATTTTATTAGTTTGGTTATTTAGTTTTATTATTATTTATTAGTTTATTTTATTTTATTTAGTTTAGTTATTAGTTCATTATTATTATTATTATTCATTATTTGGTTAGTTTTTATTATTTATTAGTTTAATTATTATTATTAGTTTAGTTATTTAGTTATTATTTTAGTTTTAGTTAGTTTTAGTTATTATTAGTTAATTAGTTATTATTAGTTTTAGTTTATAAGTTATTAGTTTTTTTTAGTTATTAGTTAGATATTATTAAGTTAATATTAGTTTTATTTAGTTATTTATTACTAGTTGTATAGTTTATTTATTAGTTAGTAATTTATTAGCTATTATTATTAGTTTATTATTAGTTATTATTTAGTTATTATTATTTATTTATTATTATTAGTTATTAGTTATTAATTTAGATAGTTTTTTAGTTATTATTATTTATTAGTTTTTGTTATTAATTATTAGTTTAGTTATTTAGTTATTTTTATTAGTTTAGTTATTTTGTTTATTAGTTATTTAGTTAGTTTTATTATTAGGTTTATTTTTTAATTATTAGTTTTTTATTAGTTATTTGTTTATTAGTTTAGTTATTTAGTTTAGTTATTTATTATTAGTTTAGTTAGTTATTTTATTAGTTATTAATTAGTTAGTTATTTAGTTTAGTTAATTTATTAGTTAGTTTAGTTATTAATTTTAGTTATTAGTTATTATTTATTAGTTAGTTTTATTAGTTTTATTATTATTTTATTTATTAGTTTATTATTATTATTAGGTTTATTAGTTATTATTAGTTAGTTATTAGTTTATTATTAGTTTATTAGTTTAGTTATTAGTTATTAGTTATTAGTTTTTATTAGTTAGTTATTAGTTAGTTATTAGTTTATTATTTAGGCTTAATTAATTCTAGTTATCAGTTAGTTTTTAGTTTTTATTAGTTATTAGTTAGCTTTATGAGTTATTATTATTATTAGTTATTAGTTTATTCATTTTATTATTTATTATTAGTTAGTTAGTTATTTTATTTAGTTTTATTAGTTATTACTTTTTAATTATTATTATTAATTTTTTAGTTTAGTTTATTAGTTAGTTATTAGTTATTTATTTAATTATTAGTTTAATAATTATTAATTAGTTAATTTTAGTTTAGTTAGTTATTTATTATTAGTTTTTAGTTTCTTATTATTAATTAGTTAGTTTAGTTATTTGTTTATTAGTTATTAGTTATTATTAGTTAGTTATTTAGTTTAGTTATTACTAGTTATTTATTATTCATTATTATTTAGTTAGTTTATTAGTTATTTAGTTTATTAGTTTGGTTTAGTTTTTAAGTTTAGTTTAGTTATTTAGTTTTTATTATTAGGTTTTTAGTTTTTAGTTAGTTTTAGTTATTAGTTTATTGGTTAGTTTTAGTTTAGTTAGTTTATGTAGTTAGTTTTATTTTATTAGTTAATTATTATTATTAGTTAGTCATTTATTATTATTTTTAGTTATTATTAGTTATTAGTTAGTTATTAGTTAATTATTAGTTTTATTATTCTTTTTTTATTATTATTTATTAGTTTTATTATTATTAGTTTTTATTAGTTATTATTAGATTTAGTTAGTTATTATTTATTATTTATTAGTTATTAGTTATTAGTTTAGTTATTGTTAGTTTTTTTAGTTTTACTTATTTTATTACTTTATTTATTAGGTTTTAGTTTATTAGTTATTAGTTAGTTATTAGTTAGTTTTAGTTATCATTATTATTATTATTTAGTTATGATTATATTATTATTAGTTTTATTAGTTATTATTTAGTTATTATTAGTTTTAGTTATTAATTATTATTAGTTTAGTTATTAGTTTGTTTTTAGTTTATTAGTTTATTAGTTATTAGTTTTAGTTTAGTTAGTTATTTATTTATTATTTATTAGTTATTAGTTAGTTATTTAGTTTTTAGTTAATTTTGTTATTTAGTTATTTAGTTTTATTAGTTTTAGTTAGTTTTATTAGGTTTATTATTATTAGTTATTAGTTTAGTTATTTAGTTTTAGTTATTAGTTATTATTATTTAGTTCTATTAGTTAGTTATCATTATTAGTTAGTTTTATTATTAGTTTATTTTATTAGTTAATTATTATTATTAGTTATTTAGTTATTAGTTTTGTGTTATTTAGTTTTTTAGCTATTATTTTAGTTATTAGTTATTATTTATTATTAGTTAGTTTTATTACTTTATTAATTATTAGTTTGTTATTAGTTAGTTATTTACTAATTTTTTATCAATTTTATTAGTTTTAGTTGTAAGTTTTATTAGTTTATTTATTATGTTTTGATAGTTTTCAGTTATTAGTTATTAGTTTAGTTTTTTAGTTATTATTATTAGTTATTATTAGTTTTTAGTTATTAGTTAGTTTAGTTATTAGTTTATTAGTTCTAGTTTTTTAGTTAGTTATTATTAGTTATTAGTTTAGTTATTATTAGTTAGTTATTAGTTATTAGTTAGTTATTAGGTTTATTATTAGTTATTAGCTATTAGTTTTATTAGGTTTTTAGTTTTATTATTATTATTTAGTTAGTTTAGTTATTAATTTTAGTTGGTTATTAGTTAATGTTATTAATTAGTTTCTAGTTTATTATTATTTTAGTTATTATTAGTTATTAAGTTATTAATTATTATTATTAATTTATTTATTAGTTTTTTAGTTTAGTTAGTTTAGTTATTAGTTTAGTTATTAGTTATTAATTTAATTAATAGGTTTTATTTGTTTTATTAGTTTTTAGTTTTATTAGTGATTAGTTTTATCAATTTTAGTTAGTTATTATTATTATTAGTTTTAGTTATTAGTTTGGTTATCAGTAATTAGTTTAGTTAGTTTAGTTTTTATTATTTAGTTTTAGCTATTAGTTTTAGTTATTAGTTATTAGTTTTAGTTAGTTATTAGTTAGTTAGTTATTTATTTAGTTATTTATTATTTAGTTTATTGGGTTTTATTATTATTAGTTAGTTATTTAATTATTAGTTTACTAGTTAGCTAGTTTATTATTTATTTATTAGTTTATTAGTTATTAGGTTTAGTTATTAGTTTTAGTTTATTAATTTATTATTAGTTTATTAGTTCATTAGTTATTATTTAGTTATTTAGTTATTATTAGTTTTATTAGTTTTTATTAGTTTAGTTTAGTTAGTTTTATTTAGTTATTAGTTTATTATATATTATTAGTTAGTTATTAGTTTATTAGTTGTCAGTTTATTTTTATTATTAGTTATTAGGTTATTTATTTCTTAGTTATTAGTTAGTTATTATTATTTATTATTAATTTAGTTTAGTTTATTTAGTTTTTAGTTAGTTATTATTAGTTTATTTAGTTTTAGGTTAGTTTATTAGTATTTATTTATTAGTTATTTAGTTTTGTTATTAATTTTATTATTTATTGTTATTTTATTATTTATTTATTTGTTTATTATTTATTAATTTTTTAGTTTAGTTTAGTTAATTTTATTAGGTTATTTAGTTTTTAGTTTATTAGTTTTATTAGTTATTTTTATTAGTTAGTTAGTTATTTAGTTATTATTAGTTATTAGTTTAGTCAGCTTTTATTAGTTATTAGTTTAATTATTATTTTTAGTTATTAGTTAATTTTATTAGTTTAGTTTGTTATTAGTTTTATTAGTTTTAGTTAGTAATTATTTAGTTATTTAATTTATTAGTTATTTAGGTTTTAGTTTATTAGCTATTAATTAGTTCAGTTTTTAGTTATTATTAGTTAGTTATTTAGTTATTAGTTTTATTAATTTTAGGTTCAATTTTAGTTAGTTATTTAGGTTTTTAGTTTTATTATTAGTTTAGTTATTAGATTTTTATTTCATTATTAGTTATTAGTTTATTAGTTATTAGTTATTATTAAGTTTAGCTATTAGTTAGTTTTAGTTAATTTTATTATTATTATTAGTTATTAGTTAGTTATTATTAGTTAATTTTAGTTTATTAGGTTTTATTATTTATTATTAGTTTTAGTTACTATTAGTTATTAGTTTATTAGTTTAGCTTTTTAGTTTTTATTAGTTATTATTATTATTAGTTCATTTTTAGTTTATTATTAGTTAATTATTAGTTTTAGGTTAGTTTTTATTTGTTATTATTGGTTTTATTATTTTTAGTTTTTAGGTTATAGTTTTATTTTTTTTAGTTTATTTATTATTATTAGTTTTTAATTATTATTTTTAGTTTATTATTACTATTATTAGTTATTAGTTATTAGTAGTTTTATTATTAGTTAGTTTTTTTAGTTTATTAATTATTAGTTATAAGTTTAGTTTTTTATTTAGTTATTATTATTAGTTTTTAGTTAGTTTTTATTATTATTTAGTTAGTAATTATTTAGTTTAATTATTTAGTTATTATTAGTTTAGTTATTATTAATTTAGTTATTATTATTATTAGCTTTTAGTTATTATTATTATATTGTTAGTTAGTTATTAGTTATTATTAGAGTTGTTGTTATTATTATTATTTAGTTTTATTAGTTACTTATGAGTTATAGTTAGTTTATTATTAATTATTATTATTTTACTGTTTATTAGTTTAGTTTAGTTATTATTATTATTAGTTAGTTATTATCAATTTTATTAGTTAGTAAATAGTTCTTTTAGACATTAGTTTTATTATATTTATTATTATTTTGGTTAGATATTACTTTTTATTAGTTATTATTAGTTAGTTATTATTTTTTAGTTATTTAGGTATTAGTTAGTTATTATAGTTATTATTATTATTAGTTTTTAGTTTTATTTTATTAGTTATTAGTTTATTTATTTATTTTAGTTATTATGAGTTTATTAGTTATTATTAGTTATTAGTTTAGTTAGTTATTATTATTGGTAATAAGTTTTAGTTATTAGTTATTATTAATTATTAGTTTAGTTTTATTAGTTATTATTTTTTTATTATTAGTTAGTTATTAGTTAGATTAGTTTTTTAGTTATTAGTTTAGTTATTAGTTTATTATTAGTTAATTATCTATTTTATTAGTTAGTTTTAGTTATTAATATTATTATTATTATTATTATTATTATTATTATTATTATTATTATTATTATTATTATTATTATTTGTTTAGTTTATTAGGTTAGTTATTAGTTAGTTATTTGTTATTTTATTACTATGAGGTTTAGTTTTATTAGTTATTTTAGTTTTATAGTTTATTAATTTATTATTATTATTAGTTATTAAGTTTATTATTAATTATTAGTTATTATTATTAGTTAGTTAATTAGTTATTTATTTAGTTTATTATTAGGTTTAGGTTTAGGTTTAATTATTAGTTAGTTTTAGTTTAGTTATTTAGTTATTAGTTAGTTTTTTTAGTTATTAGTTTATTATTATTAGTTATTATTATTATTATTATTAGTTAGTTCTTATTAGTTTTAATAATTTATTTTTATTAGTTTATTAGCTTATTAGTAAGTTATTAGTTTGTTTATTATTTTAGTTATTATTATTAGTTTTATTAGTTATTATTCCATTTTATTATTATTAGTTTTACTAGTTTTAGTTTTTTTATTAGTTATTAGTTCTATTAGTTTAACTTTTTTAGTTATTAGTTATTATTAGTTTAGATAAATAAATTATTAGTTAGTTATTTATTATTAGTTATTAGTAATTAGTTAGTTAGTTTAGTTTTTTAATTTTATTAGTTATTATTATTTTTATAGTTTTTTATTATTACTTTTTTAGTTTTGTAGTTATTAGTTAGTTATTTATTATTTAGTTAGTAATTAGTTTATTATTAGTTTTAATATTATTTATTATTAGTTTAGTTATTATTATTAGTTAGTTATTATTATTATTATTATTATTAATTATTAGTTTATTAATTAGTTTATTATTAGTTATTTATAAGTTTATTAGTTTATTAGTTTATTAGTTTTTATTATTATTTAGTTTAGTTATTATTTAGTTGTTAGTTATTTATTTTATTATTTGTTATTAGTTTTTAGTTTAGTTTATAATTATTATTTGCTTTATTATTATTATTAGTTTATTAGTTTTAGGTTTAAGTTTATTAATTTTTAGTTATTAGTTTTATTACTTTTATATTATTAGTTAATAAATTATTAGTTTTTAGTTTTATTAGTTAGTTAGTCATTGTTATTTATTATAAGTTTAGTTATTTTATTAGTTTTTTATTAGTTATTAGTTAGTTTATTATTATAAGTTTTTTAGTTTAGTTCTTAGTTATTAGTTTATTTAGTTTTTATTAATTTTATTACTAGTTTATTAGTTTATTTATCATTAGTTAGCTTTAGTTTGTTAGTTATAATGTTTAGTTATTAGTTTAGTTAGTTTTATTTGTTAGTTTATTTATTAGTTTACATTTTTTAGTTTTAGTTATTTAGTTATTAGTTTATTATTAGGTTATTATTATTAGTTTAGTTATTTATTAGTTTATTATTATTATATTATTAGTTAGTTATTTTTTAGTTATTAGTTTAGGTTATTAGTTTTTTTATTAGTTTATTATTAGTTTTAGTTAGTTATTTATTAGTTAGTTAGTTTTATTAGTTTATTATTATTAGTTTATTAGTTTTTAGGTTTTATTAGTTATTAGTTTTATTTTAGTTATTAGGTTTTAGTTTATTAGTTTAGGTTTAGTTTTAGTTTTATTAGTCTTATTATTAGTTATTTAGTTAGTTATTAGTTTTATTAGTTTTATTAGTCATGATTAGTTTATTAGTATAGTTATGATTAATATTTAGTTATTATTATTAGTTTTAATTAGTTATTTAGTTAGTTATTATTTGTTAGTTATTAGTTTACTAGTTTAGTTTTTATTAGTTAGTTAGTTTTTAGTTTGTTAGGTTATTAGTTTAGTTTTTTTTTTTTTATTACTATTAGTTATTTAGTTTTACTTAGTTAGTTTATTAGTTATTAGTTTAGTTATTTGTTAGTTTATTAATTTATTAGTTTTGTTATTTTTAGTTATTAATTTATTAGTTTTTTTAGTTAGTTAGTTTATTAGTTTAGTTTATTATTAGTTAGTTTTGTTAGCTATTAGTTATTAGGTTTAATTATTATTAGTTATTTAATTAGTTTTTTAGTTTAGTTATTAATTATTATTATTATTAGATTTATTAGTTTTATTTAGTTAGTTATTAGTTAGTTTATTTAGTTATTAGTTAGCTAATAGTTTTAGTTTTTTTAGTTTAGTTAGCTTTTTAGTTTAGTGCTATTAGTTAGTTAGTTTTAGTTTTAGTTTCTAGTTATTAGTTAGTTAGTTAGTTTTTTTAGTTTATTAGTTAGATTTATTAGTTTTAGTTAGTTTTATTAGGTTATTAGGTTTAGTTATTAGTTTATTAGTTATTAGTTTAGTTTAATTATTAGTTTATTAGTTTTTATTAGTTAGCTATTAGTTAATTTACTTTTTATGTTTAGTTTAGTAATTTATAATTAGATATTAGTTATTAGTTTTTATTTAGTTTTTATTATTTATTTAGTTTTTAGTTTTTAGTAAGTTAAGTTTTAATTATTATTATTATTATTAGTTTTATTTATTAATTTATTTAGTTAGTTATTAGTTTACTTATTAGTTTTTATTAGTTATTATTAGTTTATTATTAGTTTTATTATTAGTTTAGTAAAGTTAGCTAGTTTTATTATTAGTTATTATTTTATTAGTTTTATTAGTTTTAGTTTTTAGTTATTATTATTAGTTATTAGTTATTAGTTTTTTATTAGTTTATTATTATTAGATAGTTTTATTAGTAATTTAATTTAGTTATTTTAGTTAGTCATTTAGTTTTATTAGTTATTATTAGTTAGTTTTTAGTTTTTAGTTTAGTTTAGTTAGTTATTTATTTATTAGTTTTAGTTTTAGTTATTTTATTATTTAGTTATTAGTTAGTTATTAATTATTTATTATCAGTTAGTTATTAGTTAGTTTTATTAATTTATTATTTATTAGTTTTATTAGTTAGTTTTTAGTTATTATTAGTTTATTAGTTATTTAGTTTTTATTAGTTTTATTAGTTTAGTTAGTTAGTAGTTTAGTTATTAGTTTATTAGTTTTATTAGTTCTTATTTTATTAATATTAGTTATTATTAGTTTTTAGTTTATTAGTTATTATTAATTAGGTTATTAGTTTTTTATTAGTTTTTATTATTAGTTATTTATTATTATTATTTATGTTAATTTATTAATTATTAGTTTTAGGTTTTTATTATTAATTTGTTATTTATTAGTTTTATTATTTATTTTATTATTTTGGTTTATTAGTTTAGTTATTGGTTTTAATTTATTAGTTTAGTTTATTAATTTTTAGTTATTAGTTTTAGTTATTAGGTTTTAGTTATTAGTTTTAATATATTATTATTAGTTAGTTAGTTTTATTTTATTAGTTTGGTTATTTAGTTTTTATTATTTATTAGTAAGTTTTATTTTATCTTTAGTTATTATTAGTTTATTATTATTATTATTATTCATTATTCATAGTTTTATTAGTTTATTATTATTAGTTTATTATTATTTATTTAGCCATTTAGTTATTATTAGTTAGTTAGTTATTAGTTTTAGTTTATAAGTTATTAGTTTTTTTAGTTATTAGTTTTATTATTAGTTAGATTATTATTGTGATATATTTTAGTTAATATTATTTTATTTAGTTATATATTAGTTTTATAGTTTATTTATTAGTTAGTAAGTTTAGTTATTATTATTAGTTTATTAGTTATTATTAGTTATATTAGTTTATTATTAGTTATTACTATTTAGTTTTTTTAGCCATTATTTATTAGTATTGTTATTATTATTAGTTTAGTTATTTAGTTGTTTTATTAGTTTAATTATTTAGTTTATTAGTTATTTAGTTAGTTTTATTATTAGGTTTGTTTTTAGTTTTTAGTTTTTATTACTTATTTGTTTATTATTAGTTTAGTATTTATTATTATTAGTTAGTTATCTTATTATTTAGTTATTTTATTTAGTTATTTAGTTTAGTTATTAGTTTTAGTTATTATTATTATTTGTTAGTTAGTTTTTATTAGTTTAGTTATTATTTAGGTTTAGTTAGTTTTAGTTATTAGTTAGTTTTTAGTTTTTATTAGTTATTAGTTAGTTTTATGAGTTATTATTATTATTACTTATTAGTTTATTTACTTTCATTATTTATTATTAGTTAATTAGTTAGTTATTTTATTTAGTTTTATTAGTTATTACTTTTAAGTTATTATTATTAATTTTTTAGTTTAGTTTATTAGTTAGTTATTAGTTATTAGTTTAGTTATTAGTTTAGTAATTATTAATTAGTTATTTATTATTAGTTTTTAGTTTTTTATTATTAGTTAGTTTAGTTATTGGTTATTATTAGTTAGTTATTTAGTTTAATTATTACTAGTTATTTATTATTCGTTATTAGTTAGTTAGTTTTTGGTTTATTAGTTCTTTAGTTTATTAGTTTAGTTTAGTTTAGTTATTTAGTTTTTATTATTAGGTTTTTAATTTTTAGTTAATTGTAGTTATTAGTTTATTGGTTAGTTTTTAGTCTAGTTAGTTTATTTAGTTAGTTTTATTATATTAGTTAGCTATTAGTTAGTTAGTTTATTAGTTTGTTTGGTTATTAGTTTTAGTTATTAGTTATTATTTATTAGTTAGTTTTTATTAGTTTTATTATTTATTTATTATTTTATCATTATTAGGATTATTAGTTATTAGTTAGTTAGTTATTATTAGTTAGTTAGTAATTTATTATTAGATTATTAGTTTAGTTATTAGTTTTTATTAGTTAGTTATTAGTTTAGTTAGTTTTAGTTATTAGCTAGTTTTTAGTTTTTATTTGTTATTAGTTAATTTTATTAGGTATTATTATTATTATTAGTTATTAGTTTAATTACTTTTATTATTAATTATTAGTTAGTTAGTTAGTTATTTTATTTAGTTTTATTACCATTAGTTTTAGTTATTGTATTAGTTTTTTAATTTATTATTAGTTATTTATTATTATTTCATTATTAATATTAGTTAGTTTTAGTTAGTTACATTTATTATTAGTTTATAGTTTTTTTTATTATTATAGTTAGTTTAGTTATTAATTTATTAGTTATTGCCATTAGTTACTATTAATTAGTTTTTTTATTATTATTATTTATTTTTTTTAGTTATTTAGTTTATTTGTAATTTAGTTTATTAGTTTAGTTTAGTATTTTAGTTTAGTTTAGTTATTAGTTATTTAGTTTATATTATTAGGTTTATAGTTTTTAGTTAGTTTTAGTTATTAGTTTATTAGTTAGTTTTTAGATTAGTTTATTTATTTAGTTTTATTAGTTATTATTATTATTAATAATAATTATTATTATTATTATTACATTACTTTTTTTATTATTTTATTATTATTATTATTAGTTATCATTTTATTATGTTTATTATTAGTTTAGTTTAGTTGTTAGTTATTATTAGTTTTAGATATTAGTTTTATTAGTTATTTAGTTATTATTTATTATTATTTATTATTGTTTTTATTAGTAGTTGGTACTTAATAGTTTATTAGTTAGTTAGTTTTAGTTTTTATTAGTTTGTTTATTAGTTATTTGTTAGTTATTATTGGTTATTAGTTATTATTATTAGTTTAACATTTAGTTTATTAGTTAGTTAGTTATTAGTTATTATTTATTTTATTATTAGTTTAGTTATTAGATTTTTAATTTTATTAGTTATTTATTAGTTTAGTTATTTAATAGTTTAGTTTTTATTAGTTATTAGTTAGTTCTTAATATTAGTTTTAGCCTTATTAGTTTTTAATTATTTATTATTAGTATTATTAGTTATTATTATTATTATTATTATTTATTTAGTATTATTATTATCATTTTATTTTTATTAGTTTTTTGTGGTTTTATTATTATTAGTTTAATTAGTTTTATAATTTATTAGTTTAGTTTTGTAGTTTATTATTATTAGTTATTATTAGTTAGTAA
The DNA here is from genome assembly GCA_021442155.1 of Cymbidium sinense. Lineage (NCBI taxonomy): Eukaryota > Viridiplantae > Streptophyta > Magnoliopsida > Asparagales > Orchidaceae > Cymbidium > Cymbidium sinense. The sequence continues at coordinate 132,860,790 of CM038218.1, forward strand.
GTTTAGTTCATTTTTTTTTATTATTAGATATTATTAGTTATTAGTTTATTAGTTTAGTTAGTTTATTAGTTTTTAGTTTTATTTAGTTATTAGTTTTTTTAGTTTATTATTAGTTTATATTATTAAGTTTTATTAGTTATTAGTTAGTTTTAGTTATTAATTATTATTAGTTTTATTATTTTTATTAGGTTATTAGTTTATTACTATTAGTTATTTAGTTATTAGTTTTTAGATTATTAGTTTAGTTTATCAATTATTAGTTTAGTTATTATTAGTTAATTAGTTATTTAATTTATTTATTAGTTAGTTAGTTTTAGTTTTAGTAGTTATTATTATTATTATTATTATTAGTTTAGTTATTATTTAGTTATTAGTTTATTAGTTTAAAATTTATTAGTTTTATTAGTTTTTAGTTTATTAGTTTAGGTTATTATTAGTTATTAGTTTTATTAGTTTATTATTAGTTATTATTTAGTATTTATTAGTTTTAGATATTATATCTAGTCATTATTATTAGTTATTAGTTTATTGGTTTATTATTATTAGTTATTAGTTTATTGGTTTATTATTATTAGTTATTAGTTTAGTTTAATTTATTAGTTATTAGTTTATTAGGTTTATTATTAGTTTTTATTAGTTAATTAGTTAGTTAATTTTTATTAGTTAGTTAGTTAGTTTAGTTTTTATTATTTATTAATTTTTTAGTTAGTTATAAGTTATTAGTTATTAGTTATATTAGTTTTTATTAGTTAGTTAGTTAGTTTAGTTTTTATTATTTATTAATTTATTAGTTAGGTTTTTTAGTTAGTTATTAGTTGTTAGTTATTAGTTTTATTAATTATTATTAGTTTATTTAGTTTATTATTATTAGTTATTAGTTAGTTATTTATTATTAGTTTAGTTTTATTAGTTATTTAGTTATTAGTTTAGTTAGTTATTATTAGTTATTAATTATTAGTTTATTAGTTAGTTAGTTTAGTTTATCTATTTTATTTAGTTTTGATTAGTTATTAGTTATTATTATTAGTTTTAGTTTTATTAGTTATTAATTTAATTATTAGTTATAAGTTTTAATTATTATTAGGTTTAAGTTTAGGTTTAGTTATTAGTTAGTTATTAGTTTTATTAGTTTATTATTATTAGTTTAGTTATTATTAGTTGATTATTATTAATTATTTATTTTATTAGTTTTGTTATTAGTTAACTATTAGTTTAGTTATTTATTTAGCTATTGTTATTATTTATTAGTTATTAGTTAGTTTTATTATAGTTTTTTTTATTAATTATTAGTATGGTTTACTAGTTTATTAGTTATTTTAGTTATTATTTATTGGTTATTTAGTTTATTAATTTATATTATTATTATTATTAATATTTATTTTAATTTTTATTATTAGCTATTTATTAGTTTAGTTATTAGTTTATTATTGAGTTATTAATTAGTTATTAGTTAGTTTTTATTAGTTTAGTTCTTTATTATTAGTTATTATTTATTAGTTATTATTAGTTTAGTTAGTTTTGTTAGTTTATTAGTTTATTAGTTTTAGTTTTATTAGTTAGTTAGTTTATTATTATTTAGGTTTAATTATTAGTTATTATTAGTAAGTTAGTTTATTAGTTAATAGTTATTAGTTTTATTAGTATAGTTAGTTAATTATTATTAGCTATTCTTTAGTTTTTTATTAGTTAGTATATTATTATTATTAGTTTAGTTTATTTATTATTAGTTATTAGTTAATTTTAGTTATTTATTTATTTATTATTAGTTTTATTAGTTAATTATTAGTTAATAGTTTATTTTTTATTATTAGTTATTAGTTTAGTTAGTTATTAATTTAGTTATTATTAGTTATTTATTAGTTATTAGTTAGTTATTTATTTAGTTAGTTTTATTAGTTAGTTTTTATTATTTAATTATTAGTCTTTATTATTTAGTTAGTTATTAGTTTATTAGTTTAGTTATTTATTTTTTAATTTATTTATTATTTATTCATTATAATTATAAGTTACTAGTTTAGTTTTATTAGTTTAATTACTAATTATTTAGTTTATTATTAGTTAATTTTTTAGTTTTTATTAGTTATTAATTATTATTAGTTTATTAGTTTTTATTAGTTTTATTAGTTATTAGTTATTATTAGTAATTATTATTAGTTATTTAGTTTAGTTTATTAGTTATTTTAGTTATTAGTTTTATTAGTTTTATTATTAGTTAGTTATTATTATTAGTTTATTAGTTATTTAATTATTAGTTATTAGTTATTATTAATTATTAGTTTTATTATTTATTAGTATTTTAGTTATTATTAGTTATTAGTTTTAGTTAATTTTATTAGTTAGTTATTATAAGTTTTAGGTTATTTATTTAGTTAGTTAGTTATTATTATTATTATTTATTTGTTATTAGTTATTAGTTAATTAGTTTTTTATTTATTTTTATTAGTTATTAGTTTAGTTATTATTAGTTAGTTTTTAGTTTAGTTATTATTTAGTTTATTAGTTATTAATTTTATTAGTTAGTTATTATTATTAGTTAGTTATTTATTATTATTTTAGTTATTAGTTAGTTATTAGTTTTATTATTATTAGTTATTAGTTTTATTAGTTTTATTATTATTAGTTTTTATTAGTTATTACTAGATTTAGTTAGTTATTATTTATTTTTTATTAGTTATTAGTTATCACCTTTTAGTTTAGTTATTATTAGTTTTATTAGTTTTATTAGTTTATATATTAGGTTTAAGTTTAGTAGTTATTAGTTAGTTTTTAGTTTATTATTTAGTTAGTTTTAGTTATCATTATTATTATTATTATTTAGTTATTAGTTTATTATTATTAGTTTTATTAGTTATTGTTTAGTTATTATTAGTTTTATTAATTAGTTAGTTTTAGTTATTAGTTATTATAGTTTAGTTATTAGATATTAGTTTATTAGTTATTAGTTATTAATTTTAGTTTAGTTAGTTATTTATTTATTATTTATTAGTTATTAGTTAGTTATTTAGTTATTTAGTTATTAGTTTTGTTATTTAGTTATTTAGTTTTATTAGTTTTAGTTAGTTTTATTAGGTTTATTATTATTAATTTTTATTTAGTTATTTAGTTTTAGTTTTAGTTATTAGTTATTATTAGTTAGTTTTATTAGTTTGTTATTATTAATATTTTATTATTAGTTTATTTTATTAGTTAGTTAGTTATTATTATTATTAGTTATTTAGTTATTAGTTTTATTTTATTTAGTTTTTTAGTTATTATTTTAGTTATTAGTTATTATTTATTATTAGTTAGTTTTATTAGTTTATTAGTTATTAGTTAGTTATTTATTAGTTTTTTATCAATTTTATTAGTTTTAGTTATTAGTTTTATTGGTTCATTTATTAGGTTTTATTAATATTCAATTATTAGTTATTATTTTTGTTTCTTAGTTATTATTATTAGCGATTATTAGTTTTAAGTTATTAATTTTTTATTAGTTATTTATTAGTTTAGTTCTAGTTATTATTATTATTAGTTAGTTTAGTTAGTTTAGTTATTAGTTTATTACCTAGTTTTAGTTACTTATTATTACTTTATTATTAGTTATTATTTAGTTATTATTAGTTAGTTATTAGTTTATTATTGTTATTATTTAGTTTATTGGTTTTAGTTTTTATTATTACTTAGTTAAGTTCTTAGTTTAGTTATTAGTTTTTAGTTGGTTATTAGTTATTGTTATTAATTAGTTTTTAGTTTATTATTTATTTAGTTATTATTAGTTATTAAGTTATTAGTTATTATTATTAATTTAGTTATTAGTTTATTAGTTTAGTTAGTTTAGTTATTAGTTTAGTTATTAGTTAGTTATTAGTTATTAGTTTAGTTATTAGGTTTTATTAGTTTTATTAATTTTTAGTTTTATTAGTGATTAGTTTTATTAGTTTTAGTTAGTTATTATTATTATTAGTTTTAGTTATTAGTTTAGTTATTAGTTATTAGTTTAGTTAGTTTGGTTTTATTATTTAGTTTTAACTATTAGTTTTAGTTATTAGTTATTAGTTTAGTTAATTATTTATTTATTAGTTAGTTACTTAGTTATTTATTATTTTTATTATTTAGTTTATTAAGTTTTATTAATTATTAGTTAGTTATTTAATTATTAGTTTATTAGTTAGTTAGTTTATTATTTAGTTATTAGTTTATTAGTTAGTTAGTATTTTTAATTATTAGGTTTAGTTATTAGTTTTAGTTTATTTTTATTTTATTAGTTCATTAATTATTATTTAGTTATTTAGTTTTATTATTAGTTAGTTATTATTAGTTTTATTAGTTTTTATTAGTTTTATTAGTTATTAGGTTTAGTTTAGTTAGTTTTATTTAGTTATTAGTTTATTATTTATTATTAGTTAGTTATTAGTTTATTAGTTATTAGTTTTTATTAGTTATTAGGTTATTTATTTATTAATTATTAGTTAGTTATTATTAGTTATTATTAGTTTAGTTTATTTTATTTAGTTTTTAGTTAGTTATTATTAGTTTAGTTAGTTTTAGTTAGTTTAGGTATTAGTTTATTAGTTATTTATTAGTTAGTTTTATTTAGTTTTTGTTACTAGTTTTATTATTTACAAGTTAGTAATTTAGTTATTTATTTATTTATTTATTATTAATTAATTTGTTTAGTTTAATTTAGTTAGTTTTATTAGATTTTTTAGTTTTTAGTTTATTAGTTTATTATTATTATTAGTTTTATTAGTTATTTTTATTTGTTAGTTAGTTATTTAGTTATTATTAGTTATTAATTTAGTTAGTTTTTATTAGTTTTAGTTATTAATTAGTTTTATTAGTTTAGCTATTAGTTTATTTAGTTATTAGTTTTATTAGTTTTAGTTATTATTTTATTAGGTTTTAGTTAGTTATTATTTAGTTATTTAGCTTATTAATTTTAATTTATTAGTTATTTAGGTTTTAGTTTATTAGCTATTAGTTAGTTTAGTTTTTAGTTATTATTAGTTAGTTATTGAGTTATTAGTTCATTAGTTTTAGGTTCAATTTTAGTTAGTTATTTAGGTTTTTAGTTTTATTATTAGTTTAGTTATTAGGTTTTTATTTAGTTATTGGTTTTTAGTTATTAGTTTATTAGTTATTTGTTATTATTAGGTTTAGTTATTAGTTATTTTTAGTTGGTTTTATTATTATTATTAGTTATTAGTTTTATTTATTAGTTAGTTATTATTAGTTATAGTTACTATTAATTATTAGATAGTTTAGTTAGTTATTAATTATTTTTATTATTAGTTATTATTATTAATTTTATTATTTTAGTTAGTTTTATTAGTTTATTAGTTTAGTTAGTATTAGTTAGTTTGGTTATTAGTTTATTAGTTTAGTTTATTAGTTTTTATTATTATTAGTTATTAGTTTAGTTAGTTAGTTTTATTAGTTACTATTTATTATTATTATTAGTTAGTTTTGTTATTAGTTTAGTTTATTATATTAGTTTTATTAGTTAGTTATTTTAGGTTTAGTTAGTTATTTATTTTTAGTTTAGTTTAGTTTTTATTTGTTAGTTAGTTAGGTTATTAGTTAGTTATTGGTTAGTTAGTTAATTAGTTTATTAGTTTAGTTATTAGTTATTAGTTATTAGTTAGTTTATTAGTTTTAGTTATTTTAGCATTAGTTATTTATTTATTTAGTTATTAGTTATTAGTTATTTATGTTTAGTTATTAGTTTAGTTTAGTTAGTTTTTTAGTTTAGTTTGTTTAATTAGTTCATTTAGTTTTAGTTATTATTATTTAGTTATTAATTTCTTAGTTTTATTAGTTTTATTAGTTTTATTTTGTTTTTATTAGTATTTTATTTAGTTAGTTAGTTATTAGTTATTATTAGTTTTTATTAGTTAGTTTGTTTTATTAGTTAGTTAGTTTAATTATTATTTAGGTTTTATTATTAATTATTTGGTTATTATTAGTTTAGTTTTAATTATTATTAATTATTATTAGTTTTTAATTTATTAGATTTATTATTTAGTTTATGTTTTAGTTTTGGTTTTATCTCTATTTATTATTTTACCATTATTAGTTTAGTTTAATATTATTATTTTAGTTTTAATTATTATTAATTATTAGTTATTTATATTATTAGGTTAGTTTATTAGTTGGGTTATTATTATTAGTTATATTTTTAGTTTTTAGTTATTTATTTATTAGTTAGTTATTTTATTTATTATTAGGAGTAGTTATTAGTTTTATTAGTTTATTAGTTTATTATTATTAGTTATTAGTTTTAGTTTTTAGTTTATTAGTTTTATTTAGTTATTATTAGTTAGTTTTTAGTTAGTTTTTAGTTTAATTATTAGTTTTAGTTTTAGGTTTTTATTATTTACTTATTTTTTAGTAGTTAGTTAATTTATTATTATTATTTATTTTATTAATTATTAGTTTAGTTATTAGGTTTTTATAGTTATTAGTTTATTAGTTTTATTAGTTAGTTTATTATTTAGGTTTTTAGGTTGTATTATTATTATTATTATTTAGTTATTGGTTTTTAGTTAGTTATTATTAGTTTTTAGTTTAAGTTTATTAATTATTTAGGTTATATTAGTTATTAGTTATTATTAGTTGATTTTAGTTTTAGTTTTAAGGGTTTTTAGTTATTATTATTAGCTATTAGTTATTTATTTTATTTAGTTTTAGTTTTTATCAATTTTATTTAGTTATTAGGTTTTTAGTTAGTTTTATTTATTAGTTTATTTTTATTATAATTATTACTTAGTTAGTTTTTATTTTATTAATTAGTTTTTGTTTAGTAAGTTTAGTTTATCATTAGGTTTAGTTTTTATTAGTTTATTAATTATTAGTTTTATTAGTTTAGTTTTTAGTTTTATTATTTTTAGGTTTATTATTATTAACTTATTATTAGTTATTTTAATTATTATTAGTTATTATTAGTTATTATTAGTTTTTATTATTAGTTATTTATTATTTTTTTGTTAGTTATTAGTTAGTTATTAGTTATTAGTTTAGTGATTAGTTTTATTA
>CM038218.1:132867903-132918983 GCA_021442155.1 Cymbidium sinense
AAACTAATAACTAAGAATAAATAAACAAAATTAATAATAATAATAAACTAAACTAATAACTAATAATAACTAACTAAACAAAACTAATTTTAGGGTTTATTAGTTATTTAGTTATTAGTTTTATTAAAGATAGTTATCACTTATTAGCTAGTTATTATTAGCCATTATTAGTTATTTAATTTAGTTATTTTAATTATTATTATAAGTTTGTTATTAGTTAGTTTATTATTTTTATTATTTTAGTTATTTAGTTATTTAGTTTTATTATTTTTTAGTTATTATTAGTTTTTAATTAGTTTTATTAGTTATTATTAGTTAGTTTTATTATTATTAGTTTTACTTATTTTAGTTTATTTATTAGTTATTAGTTTTATTAGTTTAGTTGTTTAGTTATTAGTTATTAGTTTAGTTTTTAGTTATTATTACTTTAGTTATTATTAGTTTAGTTTTTATTAGTTTAGTTATTAGTTTATTAGTTATTAATTTTTTAGTTTTTAGTTTTTAGTTATTATTAGCTTGTTTTTTAATTTATTATAGTTATTAGTTTATTAGTTATTATTATAAGTTTTTTATGTTTATTTGTTATTAGTTTAATTAGTTTAGTTATTAGTTTTTTTTTACTAGTTTTAGTTAATTATTTAATATTATTTTATTATTATTATTATTTTATTATTTTATTTATCATTATTAGTTTTATTTATTATTTTAGTTATTAGTTTTAGTTTAGATATTTTTTTTTTTATTTATATTTATTATTATTATTATTATTATTATTATTTATTTATTAGTTTATTATTAGTTATTAGTAGCTATTAGTTTTATTATATTATTTTATTTAGTAGTTATTATTAGTTATATTAGTCAGCTATTGTTATTATTATTAGTTATTAGTTAGTTAGTTAGTTATTATTACTTAGTTTTTATTATTAGTTTTTATTATTTTATTAGTTTTTTAGTTAGTTTTATTAGTTATTAGTTAGTTATTAGTTTTAGTTTATTAATTTTTTTATTAGTTAGTTTAGTTATTAATTAGTTATTAGTTATTTATTTTATTATTAGTTATTAGTTATTCATTTAGTTTATTGTTATTATTATTTTATTATTATTAGTTTATTAGTTTTATGTTTAGGTTTATTAGTTTTTAGTTATTAGTTTTATTAGTTTTTATTATTTGTTATTAGTTTATTAGTTTTTAATTTTATTAATTAGTTATTATTATTATTATTTATTAATAGTTTAGTTATTTTATTAGTTTATTATTAGTTATTAGTTAGTTAGTTATTATTATTAGTTTTTTAGTTTAGTTATTAGTTATTATTTATTTTGTTTTTATTAATTTTATTATTAGTTTATTAGTTTAATTATTGGTTATTTTAACTTTATTAGGTTTAGTTATTAATTTAGTTAGTTTTATTAGTTAGTTTATTTATTAATTTATTATTAGTTTATTAGTTTACTATTTTAGTTTTTAATTAGTTATTTAGTTATTATTATTAGTTATTAGGTTAATTATTATTAGTTTAGTTATTTATTATTTTATTATTATTATTTATTAGTTATTATTATTAGTGTTTAGTTATTAGTTTAGGTTATTAGTTAGTTAGTTTTTATTAGTTTTTTAGTTTATTAGTTTATTATTAGTTTTAGTTAGTTATTTATTAGTTAGTTAGTTTTATTAGTTAGTTTTATTAGTTTATTATTAATAGTTTATTAGTTTATTAGTTTATTAGTTTTTTTATTTTATTAGTTATTAGTTTTATTTTAGTTATTGGGTTTTAGTTTATTAGTTTAGGTTTAGTTTTAGTTTTATTAGTTTTATTATTAGTTATTTAGTTAGTTATTAGTTTTATTAGTATTATTAGTTTAGTTATTTAAAATATTTAGTTATTATTATTAGTTTTAAATTAGTTATCAGTTGGTTATTATCCTGTAGTTATTAGTTTATTAGTTATTATTAATTAGTTAGTTATTAGTTTATTAGGTTATCAATTTAGTTTTTAGGTTTATTATTAGTTTAGTTAGTTATTAGTTTTTATTAGTAAGTCTATTAGTTATTAATTTTAGTTATTAGTTTAGTTTTATTAGTTTTATGTAGTTATAAGTTTTTTTAAGTTAGTTTATTAGTTTATTAGTTTAGTTTATTACTAGTTAGTTTAGTTAATTATTTGATATTAAGTTTAATTATTATTAGTTAATTATTTAATTAGTTTTTTAGTTTAGCAATTTGGTTTAGTTTAGTTATTAGTTATTATTATTATTAGTTTTATTTTATTTTAGTTATTAGTTTTATTTATTATATTAATATTAGTTATTAGTTGTTATTTTACTATTATAGTTATTAGTTTTTATTTAGTTATTAATTAGTTAGTTTTAGTTTTAGTTTTAGTTATTAGTTAGTTTTTTTTATTTATTAGTTATTTCATTAGTTAATTTTATTAGTTTTAGTTAGTTTTATTGTTTAGGTTTAGTTATTATTATTAATATTATTTTAGTTATTGGATTAGTTTGTTAATTTTATTAGTTGGTTATTAGTTAGTTAGTTTAGTTTTTTAGGTTTAGTTAGTTATTTATTATTAGTTATAAGTTTTAGTTATTAGTTATTTTATTTATTTTATTATTTATTTAGTTTATTAGTTTTTAGTTAGTTTAGTTTTAGTTATTATTATTATTATTATTATTATTATTATTATTATTATTATTAGTTATTTATTAATTTATTTAGTTAGTTATTAGTTTAGTTATTAGTTTTTATTAGTTTTTATTAGGCTATTATTAGTTTTATTATTAGTTTAGTTAGTTTAGTTAGTTTTATTATTACTTATTATTTTATTAGTTTTATTAGTTTTAGTTTTTAGTTATTATTATTAGTTATTAATTATTATTATTAGTCAATTTTTGTTTTTATTATTAGTTATTAGTTGTTATTACTTAGCTTTATTATTATTTGTTTTACTAGTTTTAGTTTATTTATTAGTTATTAGTTTTTATTATTAGCTAGTTTTTTTTAGTTTATTAGTTAGTTATTATAGTAATTAGTTTATTATTATTAGTTTTTAGGTTTATTAGTTATTAATTTAGTTAGTTTAGTTATAAGTTTAGTTTTATTAATTTTTAGATAGTTATTTAGTTTATTATTTAGTTATTAATATTAGCTTTATTAGTTATTCATTTTTTATCATTATTAGTTTTATTTATTATTTTAGTTATGAGTTATTAGTTTATTAGTTATTAGTTCAATAGTTATTTTTATTATTAGTTATTAGATATTAGTTTTAGTTATTTTTATTAGCTAGTTATTAGTTAGTTTTATTATTAATTATTAGTTTATTAATTTAGTTATTAAGTTTTATTAGTTATTTAGTTTAGTTATTTTTATTAGTTATTATTTATTAATTATTAGTTTACTTTATTAATTTATTATTTTTTAGTATATTAGATTTATCATTAATATTTATTAATATAGTTATTAGTTATTTGTTTTTAGTTTTAGTTAGTTTTTTTATTTATTTATTTATTATTTATTAGTTTTATTAGTTAGTTTTTTTAGTTATTATTAGTTTATTAGTTAGTTAGTTTTTATTAGTTTTGTTAGTTTAGTTAGTTAGTTTAGTTTAGTTATTAGTTTATTAGTTTTATTAGTTTGTTTTATTAGTTTTTAGTTTATTAGCTATTATTAGTTAAGTTTATTAGTTTGTTATTTTATTATTATTATTCTTAGTTATTATTAGTTTATTAGTTTTTTATTAATTTTATTAGTTATTAGTTTTTATTAGTTATTACTATTAGTTAGTTATTTAGTTTAGTTTATTAGTTATTTTAGTTATTAGTTTTATTAGTTTTATTATTAGTTGATATAAATTAATTTATTGTTATTTGGTGGTTATTATTATTATTATTAGTTTATTAGTTTTGATTAGTTATTAGTTATTTTAGTTATTATTAATTATTAATTTTTGTTAGCTATTATTTATTTTAGTTAGTTATAATTTATTATTAATTAGTTATTAATTATTAGTTATTGGTTTAGTTATTATTAGTTTTATTAGTTTTATTAGTTTATTTATTAGGTTTTTGTTTATTAATTATTTGGTAGTTATTAGTTAGTTATTAATTAGTTATTAGTTTATTATTTTGTTAGTTTTAGTTATTACTATTATTATTATTTAGTTATTAGTTTATTATTATTAGTTTTATTAGTTATTATTAGTTTTTGTTATTAGTTAGTTAGTTTTAGTTATTAGTTATTATTTGTTAGTTATTAATTTACTAATTTATTAGTTACTAGTTTTAGTTTACTTAGTTATTTATTTATTAATTATTAGTTAGTTATTTAGTTATTTAGTTATTAGTTTTGTTATTTAGTTATTTAGTTTTATTAATTTTAGTTAGTTTTATTAGTTTTAGTTTAGTTTTATTAGGTTTACTATTATTAGTTTTTAGTTTAGTTATTTAATTTTAGTTATTAGTTATTATTAGTTCCTTTTATTAGTTAGTTGTTATTATTAGTAGTTTTATTATTAGTTTATTTATTAGTTAGTTATTATTATTATTTTATTTAGTTTTTTAGTTATTATTTTAGTTATTAGTTATTATTTATTATTAGTTAGTTTTATTAGTTTATTAGTTATTAGTTAGTTATTTATTTGTTTTTTTATCAGTTTTATTAGTTTTAGTTATTAGTTTTATTTGTTAATTTATTAGGTTTTATTAGTTATTAGTTATTAGTTATTAGTTTAATTTTTTAGTTATTATTATTAATTATTATTAGTTTTAATTATTAGTTTATTTATTATTAGTTATTAGCTTATTTATTAGTGATTTATTAATTTAGTTTTTTAGTTAGTTAGTTATTATTATTAGTTAGTTTAATTAATTTTCAATTATTAGTTAGTTTAGTTATTAGTTTATTATTAGTTTTATTATTAGTTATTAGTTTAGTTATTATTAGTTAATTATTAGTTATTTGTTTTATTAGGTTTTTAGTTTAGTTATTATTATTTAGTTAGTTTAGTTATTAGTTTTAAATTAGTTATTAGTTATTACTATTATTTAGTTTTCTATTATTATTTTAGTTATTATTAGTTATTATTACTAGTTTAGTTATTAATTTATTAGTTTAGTTAGTTTAGTTATTAGTTTAGTTATTAAGTTTTATTAGTTTTATTAGTTTTTAATTTTATTAGTGATTGGTTTTATTAGTTTTAGTTAGTTATTATTATTAGTTTTAGTTATTAGTTATTAATTTAGTTAGTTTAGTTTTTATTATTTAGTTTTAGCTATTAGTTTTAGTTATTAGTTATTAGTTATTTATTTTAGTTAGTTATTAGTTTATTAGTTAGTTATTTAGATATTTATTATTTTTATTATTTAGTTTATTAAGTTTTATTAGTTATTAGTTTATTAGTTAGTTTATTTATTATTTAATTATTAATTATTAGTTTATTTATTTTTAGTTATTAGTTAGTTAGTTTTTTTAGTTATTAGTTTTAGTTTATTAGTTTATTATTAGTTAATTAGTTATTATTTAGTTAATTACTTTTATTATTTGTTAGTTATTATTAGTTTTATTAGTTTTTATTATTATTAGGTTTAGTTTAGTTAGTTTTATTTAGTTATTAGTTTATTATTTATTATTAGTTCATTATTAATTTATTAGTTATTAGCTTATTAGTTATTAATTTAGTTTTATTATTAGTTTTTATTAGTTATTAGGTTATTTATTTATTAGTTATTAGTTAGTTATTATTAGTTTAGTTTAGTTTAGTTAGTTTTTAGTATGTAATTATTAGTTTAGTTAGTTTTAGTTAGTTTAGGTATTAGTTTACTATTTATTTATTAGTTAGTTTTATTTAGTTTTAGTTATTAGTTTTATTATTAATTAGTTATTAGTTTAGTTATTTATTTTTTAGTTTATTATTTATTAATTTTTTTTAGTTTAGTTTAGTTAGTTTTATTAGGTTATTTAGTTTTTAGTTTAGTATTTTATTATTATTAGTTTTATTAGTTATTCTTATTAATTAGTTAGTTATTTAGTTATTATTTATTATTAGTTAAGTTTGTTTTTATTAGTTATTAATTTAATTATTAGTTTTAGTTATTAATTAATTTTATTAGTTTAGTTAGTTATTAGTTTTAGTAGTTTTAGTTATTATTTTATTAGGTTATAGTTAGTTATTATTTAGTTATATAGTTTATTAGTTATTAGTTCATTTAGTTATTAGTTTTTTTTTCGTTATTATTAATTAGTTATTTAGTTATTAGTTTTATTAGTTTTAGCTTTAATTTTAGTTAGTTATTTAGGTTTTTAGTTTTATTATTAGTTCAGTTATTATGCTTTTATTTAGTTATTAATTATTAGCTAGTAGTTATTAGTTAGTTTTATGAGTTAATTTTATTTAGTTTTATTATTATTATTAGTTATTAGTTTTAGTTATTATTATTAGTTTTATTTATTAGTTACTTATTATTAATTAATTTTAGTTTATTAGGTTTTATTATTTATTATAAGTTCTAGTTATTATTAGTTATTAGTTAGTTTAATTAGTTATTTATCAGTTTATTAGTTATTTGTTATTTTTATTATTAGTTATTATTATTAGTTTTATTAGTTTAGTTTTATTATTATTACTTTGTTAGTTAATAGTTTATTAGTTATTTAGTTTATTAGTTTATTTATTTTTAGTTAGTTTAGTTATTAGCTTATTAGTTTAGTTTATTAGTTTTTTATTTGTTATTAGTTTAGTTAGTTTTATTAATTATTAATTATTATTATTATTATTTAGTTTAGTTATTAATATAGTTTATTATAGTAGTTTTATTAGATAGTTATTTAGGTTTAGTTAGTTATTAGTTTTTAGTTTAGTTTTGTTTTTATTAGTTAGCTAGTTAGGTTATTAGTTAGTTACTTTATTAATTTATTAGTTTTGTTATTAGCTATTAATTAGTTTATTAGTTTTAGTTATTTTATTTATTAGTTAGTTATTTGCTTAGTTATTAGTTATTAGTTATTTATGTTTAATTATTAGTTTAATTTAGTTAGTTTTTAGTTTAGTTTGTTTAGTTAGTTTATTTAGTTTTAGTTATTATTATTTAGTTATTAGTTTATTAGTTTTATTAATTTATTAGTTTAGTTTTTATTAGTTTTATTAGTTTTATTTAGTTTATTAGTTATTTATTTATTTAGTTAGTTATTAATTAGTTTTTATTATTAGTTATTAGTTTATTTAGTTATTATTTAGGTTTTATTATTAGTTATTTGGTTATTATTAGTTTAGTTTAGTTATTATTAGTTAATATGAGTTTTAGTTTATTAGGTTTATTATTTAGTTTATGTTTTAGTTTTTATGTTTTATTATTTATTAGTTATTAGTTTAATTATTATTATTAGTTTTAATTTAGTTATTATTAGTTATTTAGTTTAGTTAGATATTATTAGTTATTAGTTTTAGTCAGTTTCTTAGTTAGGTTTTATTAATTATTAGTTTTATTAGTTTTAGTTATTTATTTATTAGTTATATTTTATTAATTATCGTAGTTATTAGTTTATTATATTAGTTTATTAGTTTGTTATTATTATATTATATTTATTAGTTTTAGTTTTAGTTTATTTTTTTATTTAGTTATTATTAGTTGGTTTTATTATTTGTTGTTAGTTTTAGGTTTTTTTTATTATTTAGTTATTATTTATTAGTAGTTATTTAGTTTATTATTATTAGTTTTATTAGTTGTTAGTTTAGTTATTAGGTTTTATTAGTTATTAGTTTATTAGTTTATTAATTTATTAGTTATTAGTTTTAATAATTAGTTTATAATTTAGTTTTTTAGGTTTTATTATAATTATTATTTAGTTATTAGGTTTTCAATTAGTTATTATTAGTTATTAGTTTTAGTTTGTTAGTTATTTAGGCTTTATTAGTTATTAGTTATTAGTTATTATTAGTTAGTTTTAGTTTTAGTTTTTAGATTTTTTAGTTATTATTATTAGCTATTAGTTATTTAGTTTTAGTTTTATTTAGTTATTAGGTTTTTTTAGTTAATTTTATTTATTAGTTTATTATTATTATTATTATTAGTTAGTTAGTTAGTTAGTTAGTTAGTTTTTATTTTATTAGTTAGTTTTCATTTTGTTAGTTTAGTTTATTATTAAGTTTAGTTTTTATTAGTTTATTAATTATTAGTTTTCTTAGTTTAGTTTATTAGTTTGATTAGTTTTTGGTTTTATTATTTCAGGTTTATTATTATTAGGCTATTATTAGTTATTTTTATTATTATTAATTATTAGTTTTTATTAGTTTTTATTAGTATTATTGTTATTATTAGTTATTAGTTTATTTCATTAGTTTTTATTATTATTTATTTATTAGTTTTTATTAGTTATTTGTTAGTTTTAGTTATTAGTTTAATTATTAGTTAGTTGTTAGTTTTATTAGTTATTAGTTTTTAGGTTTAGTTTATTAGTTATTTATTATTTGTTATTAGTTTATTAGTTTAGGTTTTTAGTTTATTATATTATTATTATTATTAGTTTTTTTAGTTTATTATTAGTTATATTAGTTATTTTAGGTTTTTATTATTTATTATTAGGTTTATTATTTATTAGTTTTTTCGGTTTTAGTTTTAGTTTTTAGTTTATTAGTTTATTATTAGTTTTTAGTTATTACTATTATGTTTCTATTATTATTAGTTTTATTATTAGTTAGTTTTATTAGTTTGTTAGTTATTAGTTATTAGTTTAGTTTTTAATTAGTTATTATTATTGTTATTAGTTTTATTATTATTATTTATTATTTATTTAGTTTATTATTATAGTTTATTATTATTATATTTAGTTTTATTAGTTATTATTAGCTTTAGTTATTTGTTATATTATTATTATTAGTTGTTGTTATTATTATTATTATTTATTTATTATATATATTTTTATTATTAGTTATTCTCATTTTATTTATTTTATTTTAGTTTATTATTATTATTATTAATTATTATCCATTTTATTATTAGTTATTAGTTTTTTTTTTTTGGTTATTATTTTATTATTATTTATTGGTTTTTAATTAGTTATTAGTTTATTATATTATTATTTTATTATTAATTATTATTGGTAGTTATTTTATTTTATTATTATTAGTTATTATTATAGTAGTATTATTATTTAGGTTTTATTAGTTTTTAGTTTTAGTTTTTTATTTTATTTATTAGTTTTAGTTTTTAGTTATATTTTTAGTTTATTAGTTATTATTAGTTATTATTATTACTTATTTAGTTTTATTTATTATTATTTTATTATTGTTAGTTTATTAGTTTAATTTTAGTTATTATGTATCTATTTTTTAGTTTATTATTATTTAATTATTTATTTTATTAGTTAGTTTACTTATTAGTTATTATTAATAGTTTTAGTTAGTATTATTATTCTTATTATTATTATTAGTTTAGTTTATTAGGTTAAGCTATTAGTTTGTTGTTAGTTTTTTTTTATTATTAGGTTTAGTTTTATTACTTATTTTAATTTTATAGTTTATTAGTTTATTATTATTATTAATTTAGTTATTATTAGTTATTTAGTTTTATTATTATTATTATTATTATTAGTTAGTTAGTTAGTTTAGTTATTAGTTATTTATTTTGTTTATTATTATTAGGTTTAGGTTTAGGTTTAATTATTAGTTAGTTTTAGTTTAGTTATTTAGTTATTTTTTTAGTTATTAGTTGTTATTATTAGTTATTTTTAGTTATTATTATTAGTTTTATTATTACTTATTTATTATTAGTTTTATTAGTTTATTGGTTTATTAATCATTTGTTATTATTATTATTATTATTATTATTAGTTATTAGGTTTTATTAGTTTAGTTATTTATTATTATTATTATTATTATTATTATTATTAGTTTTAGTTTTATTAGTTTTATTAGTTTGTTAGTTTATTAATTTATTTAGTTATTAGTTTGTTATTATTTTATTATTTAGTAAGTTATTAATAGTTTTAGTTATTAATTAGTTATTTAGTTATTAGTTTTATTAGTTTAGTTATTAGTTATTTGTTAGTTATTATTAGTTATTATTAGTTATTTTAGTTATTATTATTAGTTTAGTTATTAGTTAGTTTATTATTTTTTATTATTTTAATTATTTAGTTATTTAGTTTAATTAGTTTTTAGTTATTTTTATTTTTTATTAGTTTTATTAATTATTATTAGTTAGTTTTATTATTACTATTAATTTTACTAGTTTTAGTTTATTTATTAGTTATTAGTTTTATTAGTTTAGTTTTTTAGTTTTTAGTTATTATTAGTTTAATTATTAGTTTACTTTTTAGATATTATTAGTTTAGTTATTAGTTTTTTAGTTTTTAGATATTAGTTTTTATTATTAGTTAGTTTATTTAGTTTATTATTTAGTTATTATACTTATTAATTTATTATTATTAGTTTTTAGGTTTATTAGTTATTAGTTTAGTTAGTTTAATTATTAATTTAGTTTTATTAGTTATTAGTTATTTTATTATTATAGTTATTATTATTAGCTTTTATTAGATTATTTATTATTATTAATTATTTATTATTTTAGTTATTAATTATTAGTTTATTAGTTATTTTTATTATTATTTATTATATATTAGTTTTAGTTATTATTATTAGTTAGTTATTAGTTAATTTTATTATTAATTAATTATTTATTAGTTTATTAGTTTAGTTATTAGCTTTTATTAGTTATTTTGTTTAGTTATTTTTATTACTTATTATTTATTGGTTATTAGTTTAGTTTATTTGATTTATTATTTTTTAGTTAATTTATTTTTATTATTATTATTTATTGGTTTAGTTATTAATTATTAGTTATTAGTTTTAATTAGTTATTTATTATTTATTTTACTTATTATTAGTTTTATTATCATTAGTTATTAGTTTATTAGTTTATTATTAGTTTAGTTATTAGTTTTTGTTATTAGTTATTATTATTATTGTTAGTTAGTTTATTATTTAGTCATTTTTTATTATTAGTTTTATTTTTTTTATTAGTTTTAGTTTTTTATTGGTTTATTAGTTAGTTTATTATTAGTTAGTTATTAGTTTTAGTTTATTAGTTTTTTTATTATTTAGTTTAGTTATTAGTTATTTATTTTATTAGTTAGTTTTATAGTTTATTATTATTATTATTATTATTATTTAGTTTTATTTTTATTAGTTATTATTATTATTTATTATTATTAGTTTATTATTATAGTTATTAGTTAGTTAGTAATTATTATTGTTTTAGTTTAGTTATTAGAATTAGTTTATTTAGTTTTACTATTTTATTATTAGTTTATTATTTTTAATTATTATTATAGTTTTTTATTATTAGTTGGTTAGTTTTTATTAGTTTATTAGTTTATTAGTTTATTATTAGCTTTAGTTAGTTATTTATTAGTTAGTTTTAGTAGTTTATTATTAATAGTTTATTAGTTTATTAGTTTATTAGGTTTTATTAGTTATTAGTTTTAATTTATTAGTTTAGGTTTAATTTTAGTTTTATTTGTTTTATTATTAGTTATTTAGCTAGTTATTACTTTTATTAGTTTTATTAGTTATTATTAGTTTATTAGTTTAGTTATTATTTTTATTTAGTTATTATTAGTTTTTAGTTAGTTATTTAGTTAGTTATTATTTGTTAGTTATTAGTTTATTAGTTTAGTTATTATTAGTTAGTTAGTTATTAGTTTATTAGGTTATTAGTTTAGTTTTTTAGGTTTATTATTAGTTTATTATTAGTTTAGTTATTTATTAGTTTTTATTAGTTAGTTTAGTTATTAGTTTAATTTTTTGTTAGTTTACTAGTTTTATTAGTTTTAGTTATTAGTTTAGTTTTATTAGTTTTATTTAGTTATTAGTTTATTAGTTTTTTTTTAGTTAGTTAGTTTATTAGTTTAGTTTATTATTAGTTAGTTTAGTTAGCTATTAGTTATTAGGTTTAATTATTATTAGTTAGTTATTTAATTAGTTTTTTAGTTTAGTTATTAGTTATTATTATTATTAGTTTTATTAGTTGTATTAGTTTTATTTAGTTAATTATTAGTTAGTTTTAGTTTAATAGTTATTAGTTGTTTATCAGTTGTTAGTTTAATTATTAATTACTTTATTAGTTTATTAGTTTTATTAGTTTTAGTTATTAGTTTAGTTTTATTAGTTTTATTTAGTTATTAGTTATTAGTTTTTTTTAGTTAGTTAGTTTATTAGTTTATTATTTTAGTTTATTATTAGTTAGTTATTGGTTTTTAGGTTTAATTATTATTAATTAGTTATTTAATTAGTTTTTTAGTTTAGTTATTTGGTTCAGTTTAGTTATTAGTTATTAATGTTATTAGTTTTATTTAATTAGTTATTAGTTAGTTTTAATTTATTAGTTATTAGTTATTAGTTAGTTTATTTAGTTATTAGTTTTAGTTTTTAGTTTAGTTAGTTATTAGTTAGTTAGTTTTAGTTTTAGTTTTTAGTTATTAGTTAGTTAGTTAGCTTTTTTAGTTTATTAGTTAGGTTATTTTATTAGTTAGTTTTATTAGTTTTAGTTAGTTTTATTAGGTTATTAGGTTTAGTTATTAGTTTATTAGTTATTAGTTTAGTTTAGTTATTAGTTATTAGTTTATTAGTGTTTATTAGTTAGTTAGTTTAATTTAGTTATTTATTATTAGTTATTAGTTTTTATTTAGTTTATAGTTTTTAGTTAGTTTAGTTTTAGTTATTATTATTATTATTTATTTTATTTATTAATTTATTTTGTTAGTTATTAGTTTAGTTATTAGTTTTTATTAGTTTTTATAAGGTTATTATTAGTTTTATTATTAGATTAGTTAGTTTAGTTAGTTTTATTATTAGCTATTATTTTATTAGTTTTATTAGTTTTAGTTTTTAGTTATTATTATTAGTTATTAGTTATTATTATTAGTTAATTTTTTAATTTTATTAGTTATTAGTTATTAGTTTTTATTAGTTTATTATTATTAGTTAGTTTTATTAGTTATTTAGTTTAGTTATTATAGTTAGTTATTTAGTTTTATTAGTTATTATTAGTTAGTTTTTAGTTTTTTAGTTTAGTTTAGTTAGTTATTTAGTTATTGGTTTTAGTTTTAGTTATTTTATTATTTAGTTATTAGTTAGTTATTAGTTATTAGTTAGTTATTAGTTAGTTTTATTAGTCAATTTTTTAGTTATTATTAGTTTATTAGTTAGTTAGTTTTTATTAGTTTTATTAGTTTAGTTAGTTAGTTTAGTTTAGCTATTAGTTTATTAGTTTTATTAGTAAGTTTTGTTAGTTTTAATTTATTAGTTATTATTAGTAAAGTTATTAGTTTGCACATGCGGAACCCATACATGCTGTGGTAAGGCTTTGAAATAGTCGAAATCAAAGATACAGTTGGCGCATCTGTGCGTCGTGCACCCCGCGGAGGTCTTTTTGGATTGGGGTCATAATGGTGAATCAGACGATCGTGCACAAAGTTATGGCGATTTGCATGCAGCCTCCACACGAGACGCTTGAATCAATCGCGTGAGCCCTACGGCTCATATTTTTTAGTCCGAGGCATCCCATCGATGATGTTTTTAGAGTCGATCGCCGAGTTCTCCGACATCAACGGTAAAATAAAAAAAAATTAAAGGAAATAAAATGGCGACATCCAGATGGTTAAACACGATGACTTCCTAGGATGTCACCCATCATATCTGACTCGCCGCAGCTTAGCGAAGAGTTCTCATGTTATCTGGTGTGCTGTTGCGATAGCGCCCGCTTGAGATTTGCCGTAAATTGTGCTCATACGGAACCCGTACGTGCCGGGATAAGGCTTCGAAATAGCCAAAATCGGAGATCCGTGTCCCGCCGAGATGACTATGACTCATCTGCGGCGTCGCCGCCTGAAATCTTTCGGTTGGGGTCATAATGGCCAATCAGACGATCGTGTACAAAGTTATGGCAATTTTTGTGCAGCCCCAACACGAGACACGTGGATCAGCCGCATGGTCCCCATGGCTCGTGTTTTTCTGTCTGAGACATCCCATCCACAACATTTTCAGAGTCAATTGTCGGGTTCTCCAGCGTCAACGACAAAATAAAATAAAAATAAATGAAAATAAAATGGATGGCATCAACAGATGGTTCCACACAATGACTTCCCAGGAGGTCATCCATCATAGTACTGCTCTGCCCAAGCACGTTTAACTGAAGAGTTCAAATGTGATCTGGTATGCTAGTGCGGTCGAGCCCGCTGGAGATTTGCCGCAAATTGTCCTAATGCGGAACCCTTCCGTGTCGCGGTTAGGCTTCGAAATAGCGAAATTAGAATCAGTCCCACCAGATGCGCCTTTGGCACATCTGCGTGTCGTGCACCCCGCAGAGATCTTTTCGGATTGGGGTCGTAATGGCGAATCAGACGATCGTGCATGAAGTTATGGCGATTTGCATGCGGCCTCCACACGAGACGTGCGGATCAGTCGCGTGGGCCCCACCGCTTATTTTTCAGTCCGAGGCATCCCATCGATGACGTTTTTGAAGTCGATCATCGAGTTCTCCGGTGTCAACCGTAAAATAAAATAAAAATTAAAGGAAATAAAATGGGCATCAACAAATGGTTCAACCACGGCGACTTCCCAAGAGGTCACCCATCATGCGGCTCGCCCAAGCACATAACAAATGAGCTCACATATGATCGGTGTCTTTGGTGCGATCCGCGCCCGTTGGAGATTTGCCACAAATTTTGCTCATGTGAAGCTTCGTGCGTGTCCGCGATAAGGCTTTGAAATAGCGAAATAGGAATCTGAGTCCAAATGTGCCTTTGGCATATCTGCGTGTCGTGCGCCCCGCAGAGATCTTTCTGGATTTGGGTCATAATGGCGAATCGGACGATCGTGCGTGAAGTTATGGCGATTTGCATGCAGCCTACACACGAGATGTGCGGATCAACAGGACGGATCGTATTTTCAATCGAGCGGCATCGACAACATTTTCAGAGTCGATCCCCGAGTTCTCCGGCGTCAACGGAAAAATAAAATAAAAAGTAAAGGAAATAAAATGGGCGGTATCAAGATGGTTTAACGATGACTTCCCAGGATGTCACCCATCATAGTACGTCTCTCGCCGAAGCACGCTTAACTGAAGAGTTCTCATGTTATCTGGTGTGATATTGCGGTCGCGCCCGCTGGAGATTTTCCACAAATTGTGCTCACGCGGAACCCGTACATGCCGCGGTAAGGCTTCGAAGTAGTTGAAATCGGAGATACGTGTCCTGCCAGATGCATCTGTCGCTCATTTGTGCGTCGTGCGCCCCATAGAGATCTTTTTGGATTGGGGTCATAATGGCGAATCGGACGATCTTGCGTGAAGTTATGGAGATTTGCATGTGGCCTCCACACGAGATGCGTGGATCAGCCGCGTGAGCCCCACGGCTCGTGCTTTTCAGTCCGAGGCATCCCATCTATGACATTTTCGGAGTCGATCATCGAGTTCTCCGGCATCAACGGTAAAATAAAATAAAAATAAAAGGAAATAAATCGGCGGCATCAAGATGGTTCAACACGGCGACTTCTGAGGTCACCCATCATAGTACTCTCGCCCAACAGCATAATTAAAGAGTTGTCATAGGATATTGTGTCTTTGTGCGTGCGTCGGAGATTTGTCATGCTCATGGAACCCGTCCGTCTTTGCGGTAAGGCTTGAACTAGCCAAAATCGAAGATCGGGTCCCATTAGAT
The DNA here is from genome assembly GCA_021442155.1 of Cymbidium sinense. Classification (NCBI taxonomy): domain Eukaryota; kingdom Viridiplantae; phylum Streptophyta; class Magnoliopsida; order Asparagales; family Orchidaceae; genus Cymbidium; species Cymbidium sinense. The sequence goes on from CM038218.1 coordinate 132,883,622, forward strand.
GCACCTGCGGCCATGCGTTGTATGCGGCGAAGATCTTTCCGGATTGGGGTCATAATGGTTAATCGGATAATCATGCGTGAAGTTATAGCGATTTCTGTGCGGCCTCCACGAGGCAGCGGATCGATAGCGTGGGCCCCAGGTCATGTTTTGATCGAGGATCCCATCGATGACATTTTGTCGATTGCCAAATTCTCGGCGTCAGCGATAAAGAAAATAAAAATAAAGGAAATAAAATGGGTGGCATCAACAGATGGCTCAATGCGAAGACTTCCGAGGAGGTCACCCATCATCATAGTAGTGCTCGCTGCGCTTAAATGAAGAGTTCTCATGGGATCTAGTGTGTTGGTGTGGTCACACCTGCTGGAGATTTTTGCAAATTGTGCTCATATGGAACCCATCTGTGTCACGATAAAGCTTCGAAATAGCCGAAATTAGGGATAAGGGTCCCTCATCACGACTTTGTCATCATCGTTCACCCATGGAGATCTTTTGGATTGGGGTCATATTGGTGAATCGGACAATTGTGTGCGAAGTTATGGTGATTTATGTGCAGCCTCCGCACGAGACGAGCGGATCAGTCGCGTGGGCCCCACGACTTGTGTTTTTTAATCCGAGGCATCCCATCGATGACATTTTTGAAGTCGATCACCAAGTTCTTTGGCTTCAATGGTAAAATAAAATAAAAATAAAAGGAAATGAAATGGGAGGCATCAATGGATGGTTCACGAAGACATCCCAAGGGTCACCCATCATGTACTACTCTCTCCCATGCTTAAAAGAAGAGTTCTCATGGTATCACGGTGTCTTAGTGCGGTCGTGCCCCAGAGATTTTCATAAATTGTGCTCATTGGTAGGTGCCGTGCAGCGGTAATGCTTCAAAATAGCCAAAATCGAAGATACGAGTCCCGCTATATGCGCTTGCGGCTCATTTGCGCATTGTGCGCTCCACGGAGATCTTTCGGATTGGGGTCGTAAGGGAAAATCAGACGATCGTGCGTGAAGTTATGGAATTTTCCATGTGGCCTCCGGACGAGACGTGCAGATCAGCCGTGTGGGCCCCACGGCTCGTGTTTTTCTATCCGAGCATCCAATCAATGACATTTTCGTAGTCAATCGCTGAGTTCTCTGCGTCAACAAAAAATAAAATAAAAGCATAAGGAAAAAATTTGGGCTGCATCAATAGATGATTCAACACGACGACTTCCCAAGAGGTCACCCATCATAATCTTGCTTTGCTAAGCGAAGAGTTCTCATAGGATGTGGTGTCTTTGGTGCGCCATTGCTAGAGATTTATGCCAAATTATGCTCATGTGGAACGTATATGAAATAGCTAAAATCGATGATCTGGTCCACGGATGCTCTGCGACTGCGTCGTGCACCCCCTGGAGATTTTTGTGGAATGGGGTCATAATGGCAAATTGAACGATCGTGCACGAAGTTATGGCAATTTCCGTGCGGCTCCACACGAGACGCGCGGATCAGCCACGTGGGCCCCATGGCTCGTGTTATAAAGTCTGAGGCATCCCATCGATGACATTTTTGGAGTCGATCCCCGAGTTCTCCTTTGTCAATGGTTAAAAAAATAAAAATAAAAGGAAATAAAATGGCGGCATCAGCGAGATGGTTCAACGGCGACTTCAGGAGGTCACCCATCATCTTGCTCTCCGCAGCTTAGCGAAGAGTTCTCATGGGATCTAGGGTGCTGGTATGGTCGCGCTGAAGATTTGCCGCAAATTTTGCTCATGTGGAACCCATCCGTGCCACGGTAAGGCTTTAAAATAGTCAAAATCAGAGATATGGGTTCTGTCAGATGCACTTATGGCATGTCTGTGCATCATGCGCCCCACGAAGATCTTTCCGAATTAGGGTCATGATGGTGAATCGACGATGCGTGCAAAGTTTGGCATTTTGTCGGCCTCCACGAGACGCGCGGATCGTCTCGTGGGCCCACGGTTCATGTTTTTTGATCGATGCATCCCATCTACGTCATTTTGAGTCAATCGAGTTCGACATCGATAAAATAAAATAAAAATAAAAGAAAATAAAATAGTCGACATCAGATGATTCAACACGAGGACTTCCGAGGTCACCCATCATAGTCGCTCTCTCCCAAGACATTAGCGAAGAGTTCTCGCGAAATGTCTTGGTGTTGTTGCTGGAGATTTGCCTTAAATTGTGCTCATGCGGAACCCATCCGTGTCACTGTAAGGCTTCGAAATAGCCGAAATCAGAGATAGGGGTCCCACCAGATACTCCTGCAGCTGATCTGCGCATTGTGCGCCCTGCAAAGATCTTTTCGGATTGGGGTCATAATGGCGAATCGGACGATCGCGCATGAAGTTATGGCGATTTTCGTGCGGCCTCCTCACAAGATGCGCGGATCGGTAGCAAGGCTCGTGTTTTTGATAGGCATCCCATTTATGACTTTTGAGTCAATGCCAGTTCTCGGCGTCAAAATAAAATAAAAATAAAATAAAATAAAATGGGCATCAACATGGTTCAACGATGACTTCCAAGAAGGTCACCCATCATAGTGCTGATCTTGCCCAAGCATGCTTAACTGAAGAGTTCTCATATGATCTAGTGTGCTGGTCCGGTCGCGCCCACTAGAGATTTTCTGCAAATTGTGCTCATGCGAAACCCATACGTGCCACAGTAAGGCTTCAAAATAGTCAAAATCGAAGATACGGGTCCGCCGGATGAGCTGCGGCCGCATCATCGTCAAGTGAAGATCTTTCCGGATTGGGGTCATAATGGTGAATCCAACGATCGTGCGCGAAGTTATGGTGATTTTCATGCGGCCTCCACACGAGGCGTGGATCGGCCGTGTAGGGCTTTGTGTGTTTTTTGGTCAAAATCCCATCTACGACATTTTGTCGATCACGAGTTCTCCCGTCAGCGAAAAATAAAATAAAATAAAAGCGAAATAAAATGGTCGGCATCAACAAATGGTTCAACACGATGACTTCCGAGGTCACCCAACATAGTCTTGCTCTCACCCAAGCTTAGCGAAGAGTTCTCATGAAATCGGTTTTGCTTGTCTTTGTCGTGCCGTGAAGATTTTCCATAAATTGTGCTCATTCGGAACCCATCCGTGCTACGGTAAGGCTTCGAAATAGCGAAATCGAGAATCTGGTCCCAAATGCACGCGGCTCATCGAGGTCATCGCCTGCGAGATCTTTTGGTTGGGTCATAATGGATCGGACGATCATGCAAAGTTATGACAATTTCCATGCGACCTCACCACGAGGCGTGGATCCATACGGCTCATGTTTTCAATCGAGGCATCCCATCATTTTGAGTCAATCGTCGAGTTCTCGGCATCAACAATAAAATAAAGTAAAATAAAGGAAATAAAATGGGCATCAGCGGATGGATCAACATGGCGACTTCCCGGAGATCACCCATCATATCTCGCCCAGAACACTTAATGAAGAGTTCTCATGTGATCCGGTGTCTTGCGGTCGTGCCCGGGATTCTTGCAAATTATGCTCCATGGAACCCGTTCGTGCAGCGGTAAGGCTTCGAACTAGCTGAAATCAGAAATATGGGTCCCGGTAGATGCGCATGCGGCTCATCTCCGCGTCATGCGCCCCGCGAAGATCTTTCCGGATTGGGGTCATAATGGCAAATCGGACGATCGTGCGTGAAGTTATGGCGATTTTTGTGCGGCTTCCGCATGAGACCTGCTAATCAGCTGCGTGGGCCCCATGGCTCGTGTTTTTTAGTCCGGGGCATACCATCTACAATATTTTCGGAGTTGATTGCCGAGTTCTCCGGCTTCAATGATAAAATAAAACAAAAATAGAAGGAAATAAAATAAAATGGGCAGCATCAACAGATTGTTCCACACAATGACTTCCAAGATGTACCAATCATAATCTTGCTCAAACACGTTTAACTAAAAGTTCTCATAGGATGCGGTGTGCGGTCGCGCGGAGATTTTCCACAAATTATGCTCATGGAACCGTCAGGCCGTGGTAAGGCTTCGAACTAGCCGAAATTGGAGATCTGGTCCCGAATCTTTCGTCACGCGTTGTGCTCGCGAGATCTTTCCAGATTGGCGTCATAATGGCGAATCAGACGATCATGCGTGAAGTTATGACCATTTTCGTGCGGCCTCCGCACAAATGAGATCAACGCGTAGGCCCCCCGCTCATGTTTTTTTCGGTCAAGGCATCCCATCAACGATATTTTGGAGAAGTTCTGCGATGTCAGCGGTAAAATAAAATACAAATAAAAGGAAAGAAAATGGGCTCATGATGGTTCAACATGACTTCCCAGGTCACCCAACATGGTCTTGCTCTGAAACACATAGCGAAGAGTTCTCATAGGATGCGGTGTGTGGTCAGCGCATGGAGATTTGCCATAAATTGTGCTCATGCGAAACCCTTCCATGCTATGGTAAGGCTTCAAACTAGCGAAATCGGAGATATAGGTCGCCATCTTCGCTTTCAGCACATCATCATACTGGAGATCTTTGATTGGGGTCATAATGGCGAATGACGATGGCGTGAAGTTTTGGCGATTTCCGTGCGGCATCCCTAGAGATTGAATGGACCTACTCGTGTTTTCATTCGAGGCATCCCATCGATGATGTTTTAAAGTCGATCGTTGAGTTCTCATCGAATTAAAATAAAATACAAATAAAAGGAAATAAAATCCGGCATCAACAAATGGTTCAACGACAAGTTCCCGAGGTCACCCATCATAATACTGCTCTTGCCAAAGCACGCTTAACTGAAGAGTTCTCACGGGATCTAGTGTGCTGGTGCGATCATGCCTGTTGGAGATTTTCTGCAAATTGTGCTCATGTGGACCCGTTAGGCGCGATAAGGCTTCGAACTAGCCAAAATCAAAGATATGTCTCTTGTCAGATGCGCTTTGCTCATCTGCACGTCGTCCTTCCTGGGGAGATCTTTCTAGATTAGAGTCATAATGGTGAATCGGATGATCGTGCGCAAAGTTATGGCGATTTTTGTGCGGCCTCCACTCTACAGGCATGGATCAGTCGAGTGGACCCCACGACTCATGTTTTTCAGTCTAAGGCATCTCATCGACGATGTTTTCAGAGCCGACCTCTTAGTTCTCTGGCGTCAACGGTAAAATAAAATAAAATTAAAAGGAAATAAAATTGGCGGCATCAATAGATGGTTCAACACAATGACTTCCCACGAGATCACCCATCATAGTACTGCTCTCGCCCATGCATGCTTAACTGAAGAGTTCTCAGGGTATCTAGTGTGCTGGTGCGGTCAGCCCCGTTGGAGATTTACCACAAATTATGCTCATGTGGAACCCCATACGTCTTTGTGGTGTAAGGCTTATTAGAACCGGAGATAGAGGTCCCGCCAGATGCACTTGTGGCTCATCTGCGCGTTGTCCGCCCCGCGGAGATCTTTTCGGATTCGGGTCATAATGGTGAATCAGATGATCGTGCGTGAAGTTATGACAATTTTCATGCGGCCGGCACGAGATGCGTGAATCAGCCGATTGGGCCCCACGGCTCATGTTTTTCAGTCCGAGGCATCCCATCTATGACATTTTCGGAGTCGATCGACGAGTTCTCCGGTGTCAACAGTAAAAAAAATAAAAATTAATGGAAAAAAATGAGTGGCATCAACAGATGGTTCAACACAACTTCACAAGAATTAGAGATCATAGTACTACTTTCTAAGCCGCGCAACTAAAGAGTTCTCATGGGATCCGGTGTATGCGGTCGATCGACCCATAAAGATTTATGAATTGTGCTCATGTGGAACCCGTACATGCCGCGGTAAGGCTTCATAGTAGTCGAAATCGAAGATACGGGTCCCGTCGCCGCTCATCTCGGCGTCGTCGCGTGAAGATCTTTCCGGTTGGGGTCATAATGGCGACGGACGATGCGTGAAGTTATGATGATTTTTAGTGCGACCTCCACACACAAGATCGCGGATCATGTGGGCCCCGACTCATGTTTTTTAGTGCATCCCGATGACATTTTCGGAGTCAATCATCGAGTTCTTCGGCATCAAGGTTAAAATAAAATACAAATAGAAGGAAATAAAATGTGCAGCGTCAACAGATGGTTCAACACTACGACTTCCTAGGAAATCACCCATCATATGCGCCCTCTCCCAAGCGGCTTAAGAGATCTCATTGGATGCGGTGTCTTTGGTGCGATCGCGTTAGAGATTTTTTTATAAATTATGCTCCTGCGGAACACGTCCATGCCGTGGAAAGGCTTCGAACTAGCCAAAATCGGTGATACGGGACCCAGCGATGCGCACATCGCTTTCGTCGTCGTCTGCGGAGATCTTTCAATTGGGGTCATAATGGTGAATCGAGCGATTGTGCAAAGTTATGATTTCCATGCGGACTCCGCATGAACCGTGGATCGGAGTGGCCCCATAGCTCTTGTTTTTTCAGAGGCATCCCATCGATGACATTTTGAGTCCATCGTCGAGTTCTCACTGTCAGCGGTAAAATAAAATATAAATAAAGGAAATAAAATGGCGGCATCAATAAATGGTTCAACACGGCGACTTCCCAAAGATCACCCATCAATCTTGCTCCAGCACGCAGCGAAGAGTTCTCATAAGATCGGTGTCTTTGTGCGGTCCCTAGAGATTTACATAAATTAGCTCATCTAGAACGTTTGTGCGTAAGGCTTCAAAATAAAATCGGAGATCTGGGTCCCCAGATGCACACGCAACACATCGCGTGTCATCGCCCCGAGATCTTTCCGGATTGGGGTCATAATGGCGAATCAGACGATCGTGCACAAAGTTACAGCGATTTCTGTGCAGTGTCCACACGAGACAAGCGGATCAGCCGTGTGGGGCCCACGGCTTGTGTTTTTCAGTCTGAGGCATCACATCTATGACGTTTTCGAAGTCGATCGTCGAGTTCTCTAGCGTCAACGATAAAATAAAATAAAAATACAAGGAAATAAAATGGGCGGCATCAACAGATGGTTCAACACGACGACTTCCCAGGAGGTCACCCATCATAGTTCTCCTCTCGCGCAAGCACGCTTAATTAAAGAGTTCTCATGTGATCTGGTGTGCTGGTGCGGTCGCGCCCACTAGAGATTTCTCGCAAATTATGCTCATGCGGAACCCATCTGTGCCGCAGTAATGCTTCGAACTAGTTGAAATCGGAGATAAGGATCCCATTAGAAGTGCATGCAGCACATCTGCGCGTCGTGCGCCCCACGGAGATCTTTTCGTATTGGGTTCATAATGGCGAATCGAACTATCGGGTGTGAAGTTATGGTGGTTTCCATGCTGCCTCCGCACGAGACATGCGGATCATACGTGGGCACCACGGCTCGTGTTTTTCAGTCTGAGGCATCCCATCGATGACATTTTCAGAGTCGATCTCCGAGTTATGTGGCGTCAACGGTAAAATAAAATAAAAATAAAAGGAAATAAATGGGTGACATTAACAGATGGTTCAACACTACGACTTCACAGAAGGTCACCCATCATAGTGATGCTCTCTCCCAAGCACGCTTAACTTAAGAGTTCTCATGGGATCTGGTGTACTGGTGCGATTGTGTCCGCTGGAGATTTGCCACAAATTGTGCTAATCCGAAACCCTTCCGTGCCGCGGTAAGGCTTCAAAATAATCAAAATCATAGATATGAGTGCGGCGGAATCTTCGACTCATCGCGTGTGTACCCGGTGATCTTTCGATTAGGGTCATAATGGCGAATCGGACGATGCCGAAGTTAGGCGATTTTATGGCCTCCCGCGAGGCGAAACAGCAGCGTGGACCCCACTACTCGTGTTTTTCAATCTGAGGCATCCCATCAATGACGTTTTCGGAGTCGATCGCAGAGTTCTCCGGCGTCAACGGTAAAATAAAATAAAAATAAAAATAAGTAAAATAGGAGGCATTAACAGATGGTTCACACGAATTCCCAAGGTCACCCATCATGCATCTCACTCCAACGCTTAGCGAAGAGTTCTCATAGGATCGGTGTATGGCGGTGCGGTTCTTAGAGATTTCTGCAATTGTGCATGCGAACGTCCGTGCCACGGTTTCAAACTAGATGAAATCGGAGATACGGGTCCTGCAGATGAGCCTACGGTCATCTGCGCATCGTACGCCTCGCGGAGATCTTTCCAGATTGGGGTCATAATGGCGAATCGGACGTCGTACCCGAAGATATTGCGATTTTGTCTCCGCGATCGAGATGAGCGTGGGCCCACGGCTCGTGTTTTCGATCGAGGCATCCCATCGGCGAAATTTTGGTCGAGTCGAGTTCTCTAGCATCAGCGATAAAATAAAATAAAAACAAAGGAAACAAAATGGGCATCAGCGAGATGGTTCAACACGATGACTTGCCAGGTCACCCATCATAATAATCGCTTAGCAAGAGTTCTCATAGGATGCTTATCTTTGTGCGGTGCGCCCGCTAGAAGTTTTCACAAAATGTGAAACCCGTCCATGCTGGTTAAACGAAATAGTCAGAGATCTGGGTCTCAGTATGCTTCTGGCTCATTCGTGTCATGCGCCCTGCAGAGATCTTTGCGGATTGGGATCATAATGGCGAATCAGATGATCGTGCGCAAAGTTATGGAGATTTACATGCGGCCTCCACACGAAACATACGGATCAGCCTAGTGGGCCCCACGACTTATTTTTTCAGTCTGAAGCATCCCTTCGATGACGTTTTCGGAGTCGATCGCTGAGTTCTCCGGTGTCAACGTTAAAATAAAATACAAATATAAGGAAATAAAATGTGGTGCATCAAATATGGTTCAACATGATGACTTCCCGAGGTCACCCATCATATACTCTCGCCCAGCAGCAATTGAAGAGTTCTCATGAGATGCGGTGTCTTTAGTGCGGTCTCCCGGGAAATTTCAATTGTGCTTGTGGAACCCGTCCTCTTTGCGGTAAGGCTTTGATATAGCAAAATGGAGATCAGTCCCGGATGCACTTGTGGCTCATTTGCGCATCGTGCACACGAAGATCTTTTGGTTATCATAATGGCGAATTGGATGATCGTCTGAAGTAATGGAATTTTGTGTGGCTCGATACGAGACACGGGATCGACCTAGTGAGCACTCGTGTTTTTAAGTCCGAGACATCCCGTCGATGATGTTTTTGGAGTCGATCGCCGAGTTCTCCAGCGTCAACGTTAAAATGAAATACAAATAAAATGAAATAAAATCCAATGCATCAAAAGATGGTTCAACATGATGACTTCCAGAGGTCACCCATCATTATTGCTCTCGCCCAAAAAGCTTAGCGAAGAGTTCTCATGGGATTTGGTGTCTTTGGTGGATTCGCTTGGAGATTTGATACAAATTGTGCTCATCGAACTCGTACGGTTTGGTAGATGAAATGAAGATCACGATACTGGGATGCGGCGACTCATCTGCGCATCATGTGCCCCGCGAATATCTTTCGGATTGGGGTCATAATGGAGAATCGGATGATGGGTGCGAAGCGATTTTGATGCGGCCTCCGCGAGATGTCGACCCGCGTAGGCACGGCTTCGTGTTTATCGGTCAAGGCATCCCATCGATGTTTTGGAAGATCGGAGTTCTCCGGCGTCAGCGGTAAAATAAAATAAAAATAAAGGAAATAAAATTGGCGGCATTAATAGATGGTTCAACCGGCGACTTCCCAAGAGGTCACCATCATATCTTTCTCTCAGCATGCTTAGCGAAGAGTTCTCATAGGATGTATCAGTGCGGTGCGCCCATTGGAGATTTTCTAAATTATGCTCATCTGAAACGATATGCGCGGTTAAGGCTTGAAAGAGCCATCGAATCTGGTCCAGATCGCTTATGGCTCATCTGCGCATCGTGCGGCCCGCAGAGATGGTAATGGTGAATCGGAAGATCGTGCGCGAAGTTATGGTAATTTCCATTCGGCATCCACACGAGACGCGCGGATCAGCCTAGTGGGCCCCATAGCTCATGTGTTTCAGTCCGAGGCATCCCGTCAATGACGTTTTCGGAGTCGATCGTTGAGTTCTCCGGCGTCAATGTTAAAATAGCATACAAATAAAAGGAAATAAAATGTGATGCATCAACAAATGGTTCAATATGACGACTTCCCAGAGGTCACCCATCAGTACTACTTTAGCGCAGAGTTCTCATGCGATCGGTGCTATGCGATTGAGCACGCTAGAGATTTGCGCAAATTGTGCTATCTGAACTTATCCGTACCCGCGGTTTTAAACTGGCGAAATGGAGATCGTGTCCCGGGAATCGTGCGCTCGTGCGTGTCTCTGCGAAGATCTTTCCGGATTGGGGACATAATGGCGAATTGGATGATAGTGCATGAAGTTATGGTGATTTTCATGCGGCATCCACACGAGACGCGCGGATCAGTCGTGTGGGCCCCATGACTCGTGTTATTCAGTCCGAGGCATCCCATCAATGACTTTTTCAGAGTCGATCATCGAGTTCTCCAGTGTCAACATATAAATAAAATAAAAATAAAAGGAAATAAAATGCACGGCATCAAGAGATGGTTCAACACGATGACTTCTTAGGAGGTCACCCATCGCCTGCTCACCATAGCGAGCTTAGCGAAGAGTTCTCAGAAGCGGTGTCTTTGCGACCATTACTGAATTTCGCAAATTGTGCTCATGGAACATTTGCGAGGTAAGGCTCGAAATACCCAAAATCGGAAAGAGTCCGCCCGGATGCTTGCGGCTCATGTGCACGTGCGAGATCTTTCTGGATTGGGGTCATAATGGCGAACCGGACGATTAAGCATGAAGTGATGGCAATTTCATGACCTCCGAAGATGTGCGGACCGGCCGTGTGGTCATGAGCGTGTTTTTCAATCAAGGCATCCCATCAATGAAGTTTTGGTCGATCTCCAAGTTCGAGCATCAGCGGTAAAATAAAATAAAAAAATAAATAAATGGCGGCATCAGCAGATGGTTCAACACGATGACTTCTGAGATCACCGTCATATCTTGCTCTCCCCAAGCATGCTTGAAGAATTCTCATGGGATCACGGTGTGTTGGTGCGGTTGCATCTGCGGAAAAATTACTCATGCGGAACCCATCATGGTAAGGCTTGAAATAGCGAAATCGGAATCTGGGTCCCGGATGCTCTGCGACACATCGCGTGCCCCGGAGATCTTTTGGTTGGGATCATAATGGCGAATCGGACGATCATGTATGACAATTTTTGTTGCCTCCGCGAGTGCGATGATGCGTGGGCCCCGACTCTTACTTTTTGATCAGGCATCCCGATGAGCGTTTTGGTCGATCAGTTCTCGTGTCGGGTAAAATAAAATAAAATAAAGAAATAAAATGGGTGGCATCAATAAATGATTCAACAAACTTCCCAGGTCACCCATCATAACTCTCACCCAAACGCTTAACATAAGAGTTCTGATCAGTGTCTTTGTGTGCATCGCGGTAGATTTAAATAACCAAAATTATGCTCATGTGGAACCCGTGCGTGTCGCGGTAAGGCTTTTAAATAACCAAAATCGAGATCAGGCGCTAGATGTGCCTCACATCTGCGTTTCGCCCATGAGATCTTTTCGGATTGGGGTCATAATGGCGAATCAGATGATCATGCGTGAAGTTATGGCGATTTGCAAGAAGCCTAAACAAGAGATGTGCGGATCAACCGCGTGGGCCCCACGGCTCGTATTTTTCAGTCCGAGGCATCCCATCGATGACGTTTCTGGAGTCGATCGCTGAGTTCTCCGGCGTCAACAGTAAAATAAAATAAAAATTAAAGGAAATAAAATGGGCGGCATCAATAAATGGTTCAACACGATGACTTTCCATGATGTCACCCATCGATCGCTCTCGCCAACAGCTTAGCGAAGAGTTCTCATGATCACGGTGTCTTTGGCGCTCCGGGGAGATTTCGCAAATTGTGCTCATCACGAACCCATGTGCGCGGTAAGGCTTGAATAGCTAATCGAGATCGTATCGCCATATGTGGCTCTCATTTGGCGTCGTGCCGGAGATCTTTTTGGTTAGGGTCATAATGGCAATCGGACGTCGTGCGAAGTTATCGATTTGCATGTGGCCTCCCACGATCTGGATCGACCATGGAGCTCCACGGCTCATGTTTTCGATCGGCATCCATCTACGGCGTTTTGAATTCGTCTCTAGTTCTCCAGCATCAACGGTAAAATAAAATAAAAATAAATGGAAATAAATGGGAGGCATCAACAAATGGTTCTACATGACTTAGGAGGTTACCCATCATAGTCTTGCTCTCAGCAGCTTAAAGAGTTCTCATAAAATATGGTGTCTTTCGGTGCATCAGCGAGATTTGCATGCTCATCTGAACCATCCGTAGAGCTTGAACTAGTCAGAAATGAGTCCCTTGAATGCACTGCGGCTCATCGCACGTTGTCACGCGAGATCTTTCGGATTGGGATCATAATGGTGAATCGACGTCATGCGTGAAGTTATGGCGATTTTTGCGGCCTCCACGAGACATCGCGGATGTGTGGGCCCGGCTCATATTTTTTTTATGAGGCATCTTCGATGACATTTTGAGTCGATCGAGTTCTCCGTCGTCATGGTAAAATAAAATAAAAATAAAGGAAATAAAATGGGCGGCATCAAGATGGTTCAACACGATGACTTCGAGGTCACCCATCATAATCTTGCTCTCAAGCGCTTAACTGAAGAGTTCTCATGGGATATGGTGTGCTAGTCGGTCCACACCGAGATTTTACGCAAATTGTGCTCATGGGAACGTCGTCAGCGATAAGGCTTCAAAATAGCGAAATGGGATATGGGTCCTCAAATCTTTATATGCATCGTGTCTCGTGGAGATCTTTACGGATTGGAGTCATAATGAATTGGACAATGCGATGTAGTTATGGCGATTTATGTGCGGCCTCAGAGATGCGGTCGGCCCGATGGGCGACTCATTTTTTGATCGGCGTCCCCCGATGACGTTTTGAGTCGATCACCGAGTTCGACTTCGGTAAAATAAAATAAAAAAGGAAATAAAATGGGCGGCATCAACGGATGGTTCAACACGGCGACTTCCCAAGGCCCATGATCTGCTTGGCTTCGCTTAGCGAGCTTCTCATGGATCTTTTTTTATTTTATTTTATCATTGACGCCGGAAGAACGGCGGTCGACTCAAAATATTGTAGATGAAACTGACGAAAAATATGAGTCGTGCCGCGATCCACTTTCGTGTGGGCGCAGAACTCACCATAAGTGCGATCTTTCGATTAGCCATTATGATGACAATTTAAAGATCTCCCGAGCGCGGCATAGCATGCATTTAAGACTATCTCAATTTTCTATTGAGCCTTCGTATGTTTGGTTCCACCCACGGTGGCAAATCTCCGGCGTCAACTAGATCCATGAGAACTCTTAGTTAAAATGCGAAGCGATCTTATGATGGGTGATATCTTGAAAGTCGTGTTGAACCATCATTTTATTTCTTTATTTTATTTTATCGTTGACAGAGAACTTCGACGATCTTAAAATAATCGATGGATGCCTCGGAAAATACGCGTGGGGCCCACATGGTGATCCTTTCGTCATGTGGGCGCGCAGAACTTCGCCATAATTGGATCGCATCTCGCCGTTATGACCGACAATAAACATCTCCACGCGACTGATTGAGCGCGGCGCATCTGGAGGGACCGTATCTGTTTTGGCTATTTTAGCCGCGCGAATGAGTTCCACGAGCACAATTTATGGAAAATCTCCAGCGACAGCGCCGCAGATCTATGAACTCGCGGCTTTAGAGCGAAGTATGATGGTGACATCTTTAAGTCATCATGAACCATCTTTTATGCGCCCATTTATTTCCTTTTTATTTTATTTTACCATCTACACTGGCGATCATCATCGATGGGATACCGGCGAAAAAAAGCAGTCGTGGGTCGTCATTTACGTCTGGTCATAACACAAAATTGCCACTTCATCGATCGATTCAATTATGACCCCAATCGAAGATCTCGTGAGCCGCGGCGTGCAAATGTGCAATCTGGCGGGGACCCATCTCGATTTTGACTATTTTGAATCCCGCGGCGCGGATAGTCAAATGAGGAGAATTTGTGGCAAATCTGGCGGCGACCGCACGGACGCGATCGTGAAACTCTTTGTTAAGTGTGCTTGCGAAACTGCATGATGGTGACCTCGAAGTCGTGTTGAACCATCTGTGATGCCATTTTATTTTCTTTTATTTTCGTTATCTTGGTAGAACTGAGATGCGTCACCAAAAAATGATGGGATGCACCAATGGGTGATCATGGGGCTCATGTGTCGGCGCATCTCATGCGGAGACCGCATGGAAATCTCCATAACTTTGTGCATGATTGTCCAATTCTCCATTTTGACCCCAATCGGAAGATCTCCGGTCGCGCACGCCGATACTTAGCATCGCGGATTCTCTTGGCTATTTGGCTTACGCGGCAGCGGGTTCGCATGAGCATAATTTGCAAACCTCGTGCACAACCGCCCCGATCTTATGAGAACTCTTAATTAAGCGTGCTTGGGCAAGCGATATGATGGGTTACCTGGGAGAAGTCGAGTTGAACCATCATCTTGCCGTTATTTCCTTATTTTATTTTATTTTTGCCATTGATGCGAAACTCAAAGTCGACTCGACATGATGGGATGCCTGAAAAAAGCCGTGGGACCAGCGATGTCGTGAGCATACAAAATTGCCATAACTTCACTTTCTCGTCCATTCACCATTATGATCTCGAAAGATCTCCGGGGCACACGCGGATGTGCAGGCATCACGGACACGTATCTCGATTTTCGAAGCCTTACCGACCACAGCAGGTTACGGATGAGCACAATTTACAAATCTCCCGGGCATCGCACCCGGCACGGATCACTGAAAACTCTTGATTAAGTGTGCTTGGGTGAAATATGATGGGAGACCTCTGAGGAAGTTGTATTGCATTATTTCCTTTTATTTTTATTTTATTTTATCATTGACGCATCGATCGACTCAAAAATATAATAGATGAGATGCCTGGCGAAAAAAAATATCCATGGGGCGCATATCTGCGCGACATGTGGGCGTCGCCGCGAAAATTGCCATAATTTTGTGCACGATTGTCCGATTCGCCATTATGACCACAATCTAGAAATATTTTCGCGGGGCGCACGATGCACAGATGTGCCAAAGGCGCATATGGCGGGACCCGTATCTCCCATTTCGGCTAGTTCGAAGCCTTACGGCGACATGGACGAGTTCCACATGAGCATAATTTATGACAAATTTCTAGCGGATCGACCGCGCGCGGATCTCTAAGAACTCTTGAGCGTGCCAGGCGCGAATCTTATGATGGTGATCTCGGAAGTCAGTGTTGAACCATCTGTTGATGCGCTAATTTTTCATTTTATTTTTATTTTATTTTACCGTTGGCAGCGAAACTTCGGTCGACTCAAAGCGTCATCGATGGGATGCCCGAAAAACGAGCGGGGCCCACCAGGCGATGCGTCTCGTGTGGAGGCGCCGCGAAATCTCATAACCGTGCCGATCGTCCGATTCACCATTATGACCCCAATCGGAAAGATCTCGGGGCGCGCGAGATGAGTGGCATCTGGCGGGACCCATATCTCATTTTGGCTATTGAAGCCTTCGCGTATGGGTTCGCATGAGCATAATTTGGAAATCTCTCGGCGTGACGCGCATACACAGATCTCATGAGAACTCTTGATTAAGCGTGCTTGGGAAGCGATCTATGATGGGTGACCTCACAGGAATTGTAAACCATCTCTTGATGCCACCCATATATTTCCTTTAATTTTTATTTTATTTTACCATTGACATCACAGAACTCAGAGTTTGACCCCGAAAACATTGTCGATGGGATCCCTCGAAAAACATGGTATGCCGCAGCGATCCGCGCGCGTTGGGTCATGGAAATCCATAACCCGCAACGTGGCCATTATGACCCCAATCATAAAGATCTCCATGGGCACGATAAATGAGGATATCTTGGCGGACCCAGTATCTCCGTTTTCGTTTGAAGCCTTCTGCGTGCGATGGGTTCCTGAGACAATTTGGAAAATCTCAGCGGCGCACCGGCACACGGATCATGAGAACTCTTGATTAAGCGTGCTTGGGAGAAGCGCTTATGATGGGTGACCTCTTGAAAAGTCTTTTGTTGAACCATTATGCCATTTTATTTTTTATTTTATTATATTTTTTGATGAGTAAGGATCGACTCGAAATGCGTCGATGGGATGCCTAATCAAGTCATGGGGCCATCTGAAATGCCATAACGCGCATGATGGTCAATTATGACCCCAATCGAAAGATCTCCGAGATCGACACAGGTAGCCCGCGCATCGGGGGGCCATCCGATTTACCTATTTGAAGCCTTACAGGCGGGTTGCATGAGGATAATTTGGGGAAAATCTCCAGTGCGACCACATCCATGAGAACTCTTTTAGTTAAGCGTGCTTGGGAGAAGCGATCTTATGATGGGTGACCTCTTGGGAAGTCGTCATGTTGAACCATCTGTCGATGCGCCCATTTTATTTCCTTTTATTTTTATTTTATTTTATCGTTGTGAGAACTTCGACTCCAAATGTCATCGATGGGATGCCTCGGTGAAAAACATGAGCCATGGGGCCCACAGTGATCGCGCATCTCGTGGAGAGCGCATAAATCATAACTTGTGCGATTGTCCATTATGACCCCAATTCAGAAAGATCTCCGTGGGGGCATGATCATAGATGTGCCAGCGCATCTAGCGACCCTATCTCGATTTTGGCTACGAAGCCTTGCAGACGGTTCCGGGATAAGCATAATTTGCGGCAAATCTCCGAGCGCGACCGACACCAGATCAAGAACTCTTGATTAAGCGTGCTTGGCGAGAAATCTTATGATGGCGACCTCTGGAAGTCGTGTTGAACCATTTGTTGATGCATTTTATTTTTTTTTTTATTTTATTTTATCATTGGCGTCGGAGAACTTCGGATCGACTCCAAAAACATGGGATGGGATTCCTCGGGTGAAAACATGACGGTGGCGTGATGCATCCGTGTGGAGGCGAAAATCCATAACTTCACGCCGATCGTCATTCACCATTATGACCCCAATCGGAAAGATCTCCATGGGGCGCCGAGATGTCTAGGTGCATCTCGTGGACGTCTCTTATTTAGCTATTTCAAAGCTTTATTGCGACACAGATGGGTTCCAAATGAGCTCAATTTGAAAATCTAGGCAACCACCAACACACGGATCATGAGAACTCTTGATTAAGCGTGCTTGGGCGAGTAGTCTTATGATGGGTGACCTCTTGGGAAGTCGTCATGTTGAACAACATTATTTCATTTATTTTTTTATTTTCTTGTTGACAGAACTTCGGTGATGTCGACTGAAAATCATGCGATTATGCCAAATCGAAAAAAGATCTCATGGGGCATGACGGCGTGGATACATGGCGCATCGCGTGGCCGGCCTCAATTTGGCATTTGAAAGCCTGAGTAATGCGGGTTCGCATGTAATTTTGAGAAAATTTCTAGCGGTGATACGCCAAACATATCTATAAGAACTCTTCAGTTAAGCGTGCTTGTGTGAGAGTAGAACTATGATGGGTGACCTCCAGAGAAATCATCGTGTTTAACCATCTGTTGATGCTACCCATTTTATTTCCTTTTTTTATTTTTTTTACCGTTGACATTGGAGAACTTCGGCGACTCCAAAATGTCATGGGATGCCGGACTAAAAACGATGGGGCCCACGGGCGTCTCATCTCGTGTGGAGAGCATCATGCATAACTTTGCCGCGTCATCATTGCCATTATGTCCGGAAAGATCTCCTGGCGCGGGAGATGAGCCGAGTGTATTTGGCGACCCGTATCTTTTTAAAACCTTGCGGCGGCGGGTTCATGCACAATTTGCGGCAAATCTCTAGGGCCACCACACGAGATCCGAGAACTCTTGATTAAGCGTGCTTGCGGAACCTTATGATGGGTGACCTCACGGGAAGTCATTGTGTTGAACCATCGTTGATGCCCCATTTTATTTCTTTTATTTTTATTTTATTTTGTTGAAGCAGAACTTCGGCGTCGACTCAAAAATTTCATTTATGGGATGCCTTAGAAAAAACGAGTGGGCTGCGCATCTCGTGTGGAGGCGCATGGAAATCATAACTTTGACGATCGATTCACCATTATGACCCCAATCGGAAAGATCACTGATGGATGAGATGCAAGCATATCTGGGACCGTATCTCATTTTGACTATTTCAAAGCACCACGGCGGGTTATGAGCACAATTTTTGGCAAATCTCCGTGAGCAACCGACACCGGTGAGAACTCTTGATTAAGTGCTTGGTGAAGCGATCTTATGATGGGTGACTCTTGGAAGTCGTCGTTGAACCATTGATCTTCCATTTTATTTCTTTTATTTTTTATTTTATTTTCGGAGAACTTCGGTGTCGATGTGGAGAACTTCGATGAAAATCATGATGGGATGCCCGGGTGAACATGAGGCCACACGGTAATCGCGCATCTAGTCGCTGTCATAACTTCGCGATCATCGATTAGCCATTATGACCCCAATCGGAAAGATCTCGAGGGGCTCGCAGCGTATGAGCGCATCACAGCGGACCATATCTCCGATTTGGCTATTTGAAAACCTTACAGGCGAGGGTTCGCATGAGCACAATTTGTAAATCTTTAGGCGACCATACCACATAAGATCCCAAGAACTCTTGATTAAGCGTGCTTGGGCGAAGCGATCTTATGATGGGTGACCTCACGGAAGTCATCGTGTTGAACCATTTGTTGATGCCATTTTATTTCCTTTTATTTTTTGTTTTATTTTAGTTGACAAAGAACTCGGTCGACTCGAAAATGTCATCGATGGGATGCCTGGTGAAAAATGAGCCGTGGGGCCCCCGGTTGATCCGCACATCGTGTGGAGCACGAAATCTACATAACTTCACGATCGTCGATTCTCCATTATGACCCAAATGAAAGATCGAGGGGATATGCTCTCGTTCACATTTATTTAAAGCCTTACGTCGGATGGGTTCATGAAACAATTTGTGGCAAATCTCGGCGAGCGTGGCCGGCACACGGATCATGAGAACTCTTGATTAAGCGTGCTTGGCGAAGCGATTATGATGGGTGACCTCTTGGGAAGTCATCGTGTTGAACCATTTGTTGATGCCCATTTTATTTCCTTTTTTATTTTATTTTACCATTCTTTGACTTCGGAGAGACTCTCGATATGTCGATGGGATGCATGGGCGAAAAATACTAGATGTCCGCGATCCACATCTCGTCTGGAGGCCTCAGCGCATAACTTCCGCCGATCATGCGATTGCCATTATGACCCCAATCAAAATATCTCTGGGGCACAGCGATGATGAGGCGCATCTGGCGGGACCCATCTCGATTTCTATTTGAAAGCCGCTGCGCGGACGGGTTCCGCATGAGCACAATTTCAAATCTCCGGCGTGACGCGCGCACTAGATCCCATGAGAACTCTTGATTAAGCGTGCTTGGTGAAACGATCTTATGATGGGTGACCTCACGGAAGTCGTGTTGAACCATCTGTTGATGCCGCCCATTTTATTTCCTTTTATTTTTATTTTATTTTTCCATTGACGCGAACTTGACGAAAAATCATCGATGGGATGCCTCGGTGAAAAACATGAGCGGGGCATGCGGCTAATCGCGCATCTGTGGGCCACAAAATCATCATAACTTCGCCCGCGATCGTCGATTTGCCATTATGACCCCGGAAAGATCTCCGCGGGCGCACGATGCAGAGATGTGCACCAGCGCATCGGGGACGTATCTCGATTTTGACTATTTGAAGCCTTACCGTAGCCGGGTTCATGAGCACAATTTAAAATCCAGCGGGGTGACCGCACACCGATCCATGAGAACTCTTGATTAAGCGTGCTTGGGTGAGAGCGATCTTATGATGGGTGACCTCACGGGAAGTCATCGTGTTGAACCATTTGCTTTTATTTCCTTTTATTTTATTTTATTTTAGTTGGCGGAGAGAACTCGTCGACGACTTCATGTGGGATGCCTGAAAAATGAGCCATGGGGCCACTTGGCGTCCGTGTCACATGGGGAGGCCACGAAAATCACCATAACTTCCGCGCGCGATTCGATTATGACAATCGGAAAGATCTCGTGGGGTGCGATGATGAGATGAGCCGCGGCGCATCTGGCGGGACCCATATCTCCGTTTTTTATTTCAAAGCCTTGCCACACGCGAGCGAGTTCGCGAAACAATTTGTATCTCCAGCGGTAGGCACAGATCCATGAGAACTCTTGATTAAGCGTGCTTGGGTGAGATCTATGATGGGTGACCTCACGGGAAGTCATCATGTTGAACCATCTTGATCGCCCATTTTATTTCCTTTTATTTTATTTTATTTTGCCGTGACAAGAACTTTGGCGATCGACTCAAAATCATCGATGGGATGCCTCGGAAAAAAGCCCATTCCCAGCGGCTAATCGCATCTGTGAGCGCACAAAATCACCATAACTTGCATCTCGTCCGATTTGATTATGACCCCAATCGGAAAGATCTCCGGCGCATGATCTGAGATGCCAGCACATCTGGACTTATCTCGATTTACTCTTTGAAGCCTTACGCCGGAGTTCGGATAGCACAATTTGCGGCAAATCTCTGGGGTGACCGCACACCGAATCCCATGAGAACTCTTAAGTGCTTGGCGAAAGATCTTATGATGGGTGACCTCACAGGAAGTCATCGTGTTGAACCATCGCCCATTTTATTTCCTTTTATTTTTATTTTATTTTCGTTGATCGAATAACTTCGGCGATCGACTCGACATCGATGGGATGCCTCGGCGAAAAATGAGCCATGGGGCCGATTACGCAGCGTCGTGTGGAGGCGCGAAAATCACCATAACTTCGCATCGATCGTCATTCACCATTGAATTCGGAAAGATCTCGTGGGCGCATTAGTAGATGGCGCGGGCGCATCAGCGATCGTATCTCGATTTGGCTATTTGAAGCCTTATCGCAGCACGCGGGGTTCGCAATTTGTGCAAATCTCCGGTGGCGCGACCGCACCCGCGATCCCGAGAACTCTTGGTTAAGCGTGCTTGGCGAAGCGATCTTATGATGGGTGACCTCTGGAAGTCGTGTTGAACCATTTGATGCCACATTTTATTTCCTTTTATTTTTTTTATTTTCGTTGATGCGGAGAACTTCTGATCGACTCACGAAAATGTCGTTGATGGGATGTCAAACTAAAAAACATGGGGCGGGCGATCGGTGTCTCGAGCGCGTGAAATCCATAATTTAACCGCGATCGTTGATTCCATTATGACCCCAATCAAAAGATCTCGAGGCGTGACATGAGATGGCTGGTGCATCAGGCGGACTATCTCCGATTGGCTATTTGAAGCCTTACGTAGCGCGAAGTTCGCATGAGCACAATTTGTGCAAATCTCCGGCGGCGTGCGCACCGGCGATCAGAGAACTCTTCATTAAGCGTGCTTGGCGAGGAAGCGATCTTATGATGGGTGACACGGGAAGTCGTCGTGTTGAACCATCTGTTGATGCCCATTTTATTTCCTTTTGTTTTATTTTATTTTATCGTTGCGTTGGAGAACTTCGGTGATTAACTCGAAAACGTCATGATGGGATGCCTCGTGAAAAACACGAGCGGGGCCACGGTTGATCGCATGTCGTGTGGAGGCGCAAAATCACATAACTTGCGCCGCGATCGTCCGATTCACCATTATGACCCCAATCGGAAAGATCTTGCGGGATGCATGCGCGATGTCGCAGAGCATGGGGACCATATCTCGATTTTGGCTATTTGAAGCCTTACCACACAGCGGGTTCGCATGATTGCAAATCTCAGCGGGCGTGGCGCACCGGCACACATATCCGAGAACTCTTCATTTAAGCGTGCTTGGGAGCGTATTATGATGGGTGACCTCACGGGAAGTCATCGTGTTGAACCATCTGATGCCATTTTATTTCCTTTTATTTTTATTTTATTTTATTTTGATGTGGAGAACTTCGGCGTCGACTCACGTCATTGATGGGATGCCTCGGTGAAAAACATGAGTCGTGGGGCCCCGATCGCGTGTGTCTTGTGGAGGGCATGAAAATCACCATAACCGCATGATCATCCGATTCCATTATGACCCAATCAGAAAGATCTCCAGGTGCAGATGAGCGCAGCGCATCTAGCGGGACCGTATCTCGATTTTGGCTATTTAGCCCGTGGCATGGGCGGGTTCATGAGCACAATTTAATCTCAAATCTCGGCCACACACGGATCTGAGGATTAAGCGTGCTTGAGGCGCGAGCTTATGATGGGTGACCTCTTGAAGTCATGTCGTGTTGAACCATCTGTTGATGCCATTTTATTTCCTTTTATTTTATTTTATTTTTCGTTGATGGCGGGAACCGACTCCAAAAACATGATCGATGGGATGGCTTGGGCTGAAAAACACGATCATTGGCCGGGCGTCGGTGCATCTCGTAGAGCCGCGCGAAATCACCATAACTTACGATCATCGATTCTCATTATGACCCCAATCGAAAACATCTGGCGCGCGACTTGCGATGAGCGAGGCGCATCGGACTATATCCCGATTTTGATTATTTTGAAGCTTACTGCGTGGCGCGATGGTTCAACATAAGCAAAATTTCCAAATCTCCGGTAGGCGACGCACTAACAGATCCCATGAGAACTCTTGATTAAGCGTGCTTGGGCGAGCGATCTTATGATGGGTGACCTCGGGAAGTCGTCGTGTTGAACCATCTGTTGATGCCATTTTATTTCTTTTATTTTATTTTATTTTATAGTTGATGCGGAGAACTTCGAGATCGACTCCAAAAAATCGATGGGATGCCTCGATTGAAAAAACATGAGCCGTGGGCCCTCGGCTGATCCACGCATGTTGGAGGCGCTGAAATCATAACTTTATGCGATCGTCCGATTGCATTATGACCCCCAATCGGAAAGATCTCCACAGGCGCGGCCATATGCCAAGGTGCATCCGGAGGGACCCATATCTCGATTTACTATTTGAAGCCTTCAGCGGACGGGTTCATGAAACAATTTCTGCAAATCTCAAGCGTACGCACCGGCACAATCACATGAGAACTCTTTAAGTTAAGCGTGCTTGGCGAGAAGCGATCTTATGATGGTGACCTCTAGGAAGTCGTCGTGTTGAACCATCTGTTGATGCCCATTTTATTTCCTTTTTTTTATTTTATTTTACCGTTGATGAGAACGACAAATGACTCAAAAAATCGATGGGATGCCTCGGGTGAAAAATGTGTGTGTGGGCCCATGCGGCGATCATGCATCTCGTCGAGGCGCAAAATTGCCATAACTTCACCCACGATCATTCGCCATTATGATCAGGAAGATCTCGTGGCATGATGTCGCAGATGGCCGTGGCGCATCTGGACCCGTATCTCGATTTTGTCCGTTGAAGCCTTAGCACATGGATGGGTTCCATGAAATTTGGCAAATCTCGGTGCGACATACACCGATCCTGAGAACTCTTGATTAAGCGTGCTTGGATAAGCGACTATGATGGGTGACCTCTTAGGAAGTCATCGTGTTGAACCATCTGATGCTGCCCATTTTATTTCCTTTTATTTTTATTTTATTTTGGCGTTGAGAACTTCGGCGACTCAGCGTCGTCGATGGGATGCCTTGGAGAAAAATGAGCCATGGGGCCCAGCGGGTCCCTCTCTGTGGAGGCCGCGAAATCACCATAACTTCGATCGTCTTATTTGACCAATCGAAAGATCTCGTGGGCGCAATTGATAGCGCATCGCGGGGTTCGTATATTGATTTTGGCTATTTGAAGCCTTTGCAGCGGCATGGAAGGGTTCAAATGCACAATTTGCGGCAAATCTCGGTGCGACCGCGCACCGAGATCATGAGAACTCTTGATTAAGCGTGCTTGGGCGAAGCGAATGATGGGTGACCTCTAGGAAGTCATCGTGTTGAACCATCTGTTGATGCTGCCCATTTTATTTTATTTTATTTTTATTTTATTTTTTGTTGGCGAGAACTTCGGCGATCAACTCAATGTGTTGATGGGATGCCTCGGACTAAAAAACAAGCATGGGCCCACGTGGCTAATCCACGTCTCTTGTGGAGGCGCGAAATCACCATAACGCCGATCATTATGATTCGCCATTATGACCCCAATCGGAAAGATCTTTGCGGGGGCATGCGATGCGAGATGTGCCCCGGATATCTGGGACACTATCTCGATTTTGGCTTTTTTGGGTTTAAGCGCACAGCGGGTTTTATGAGCACAATTTTATTGTTGGAGAACTTTGATCGACTCAAAACATCGTGATGTGATGCCTGGTGAAAAACACAAAACATGGGGACCCGTGCGATCCATTTTGTTCTGCGCGCGATCGCCATAACTTCGATCGTCACATTTACCATTATGACATCGAAAAGATCTTTGCGAGGTGCGACGCGATGTCTGGCGCATCACGGGACCCATATCTCCGATTGGCATTTGAAAAACCTTACCATGCGCAGACGGGTTCGCGAATTTGCGGCAAATCTCCGGCGAGCGGCCGCCAAAGATCCCGATCCCGAACTCTTAAGCGTGCTTGTGAGAGTAATGATGGGTGACCTCTTGGAAGTCATCGTGTTGAACCATGTTGATGCCGCCCATTTTATTTCCTTTTTTTACTTTATTTTTTGGCCTTGAGAACTTCGGCGATCGACTCTAAAAATGTCATAGATGGGATGCCTGGGAAACAAGCATGGGGCCCTGGTGATCCGCGCATCTCGCGCACGAAAATTCCATAACCGCACATGATCTTCCGATTGCCATTATGACCCCAATCGAAAGATCTCCCGGTGCATGTGATGAGATATGCGCATCGCGACATATCTCCGATTTGGCTATTTGAAGCCCACCCGCAGCGAGTTCGCATGAGCACAATTTGCGCAAATCTCTCGGGCATGACCCGGCCATCCGAGATCGACTCTTAAGCGTGCTTGGGAAGCGATCTTATGATGGGTGACCTCAGGAAGTTGTCATGTTGAACCATCCATTGATGCGCCCATTTTATTTATTTTATTTTTATTTTATTTTAATGTTGGCGTGTTCGAGATCCGCTCAAAAATGTCGTCGATGGGATGCCCATGAAAAATACGATTTGTGAAAAAAATGTCCGATCGGATGCAACATATCATGGGGACTCTTCATTTAAGCATCTTGGCGGAGCGGCGTCTTATGATGGGTGACCTCTGAGAAGTCATATGTTGAACCATTTGATTGATCATTTTATTTCCTTTTTTTTTTATTTTATTTTATCGTTGATGGGAGAACTTCTCGACTCAGAAAACATCATCGATGGGATGCCTTGAAAAACACGCGTGGGCCGCGGTGATCCTCACGTCTCGTGTGGAGCATGAAATCACCATAACTTCGCCACGATCGCCGATTCACATCAATGGAAAGATCTCCGGTGCCTGACCAGATGAGCGCATCGCGGGACCGTATCTCCGTTGGCTATTTGAAGTCTTGCGTGGAGCGGATGGGTTTTAGATGAGCACAATTTGTGTAAATCTCCAGCGGGAGACGCCAGGATCTCATGAGAACTCTTGATTAAGTGAGCTTGGCGAGGCGATCTTATGATGGGTGACCTCTTGGGAAGTCATCGTGTTGAACCATCTTGATGCATCCATTTTATTTCCTTTTATTTTTTTTTTATTTTTTTGATTGAGAACTTCGGCGATCGACTCAGTCATCGATGGGATGCCCGGTGAAAAACACGAGCGTGGGGCCCACGGCTAATCCGTGTCTCGTGTGGAGGCGCCGCATCTCCATAACTTTGCGATCATCGTCACATTGCCAAATCAGAAAGATCTCAGGATGAGCGGATGGCCATGAGCACATCTGGCGACGCGATTTATTTTGGTTTCCGCGGCAGAGGGTTCCATGAGCATAATTTGGCAAATCTCCTAGCGGCGACCGCCGACACCCAGATCCGAGAACTCTTAAACTTGGGTGAAGCGATGGGGGTGACCTCAGGAAGTCATCGTGTTGAACCATCTGTTGATGCCACCATTTTATTTCTTTTATTTTATTTTATTTTATTGCGGAGAACGGTGATCGACTCAAAAGCGTCGATGGGATGCCTCGGTGAAAAAAACAGTGGGGCCCCATTGATTCATGCGTCACAGGATCCGCGAAAAGCATAACTTGCATGATCATCCGATTCGCCATTATGACCCCAGGAAAGATCTCTGGTGCATGATGAAGATTCGCGGCGCATCGGTGGGACCGTATCTCCGATTTGGCTATTTTGAAGCCGCGTAGCACGGTTCGCATGAGCATAATTTGCGGCAAATCTCTAGCGACGCGTGCGGCACAGATAATGAGAACTCTTGTAAGCGTGCTTGGGCGATCTTATGATGGGTGACCTCACAGGAAGTCGTCGTGTTGAAATCTGTTGATGTTATTTTTTTTTTTATTTTTAACATTGGCGGAGAACTTCGGTGATCGACTAAAATGTCATCGATGGGATGCCTTGACCAAAAAAACACTATGATCGGATCGCATCGTCAGAAATCGCCATAACACCGCGATCATCGATTGCCATTATGACAATCGAAAGATCTCACGGGGCGCCGAGATGAGCCAGTGCATCTGCGGGACCCATCTCGATTTACTATTTGAGCCTTCCGGCGGTTCGGAGCACATTTGGGGCAAATCTCCGGTGGGCACCGCACACCATATCCCATGAGAACTCTTGATTAAGCGTGCTTGGCGAGAAGCGATATGATGGGTGACCTTGAAGTCGTCGTGTTGAACCATGTTGATGCGCCCATTTTATTTCTTTTATTTTATTTTATTTTACCATTGGCGAGAACTTCGATGACTCAAAAATGTCATCGATGGGATGCCTTGAGAAAAACATGAGTGGGGCCCAGCGGCGTCCGCGCATCTATTAGCCACAAATCGCCATAACTTTGCGATCATCGATTTACCATTATGACCAATCGGAAGATCTCCGTGGGGCATCGTAGATGAGCGCTGCGTGGTGGGACCATATCTCAATTTTGGCTATTTTGAAGCCTGTAACGATGGGTTCATGAGCATAATTTGC
Source organism: Cymbidium sinense (assembly GCA_021442155.1). Classification (NCBI taxonomy): domain Eukaryota; kingdom Viridiplantae; phylum Streptophyta; class Magnoliopsida; order Asparagales; family Orchidaceae; genus Cymbidium; species Cymbidium sinense. Next base: position 132,910,677 of record CM038218.1, read on the forward strand.
GGCAAATCTCCGGCGGTGCACAAAGATCCATGAGAACTCTTTGTTAAGCGTGCTTGGCGAGAGCGATCTTATGATGGGTGACCTCTCTGGAAGTTGTGTTGAACCATCTTGATTCCATTTTATTTCCTTTTATTTTATTTTATTTTCCGTTGGTGGAGAACTTCGGATCGACTCCTGTCATCGATGGGATGCCTCGGTGAAAAAATGATGGGGCCATGATCCGTGCATCTGGTGTGGAGCGCGAAATTCGCCTTCATGCATCGCCGATTCATTATGACCCAATCGGAAAGATCTTGGTAGGCGTAGGCCATGAATGGGCGCATCTAGGACCGTATCTTATTTATTTAGTTGAAGCCATTTGCGGGTTCCATGAGCACAATTTAGCAAATCTCTCCAGCGCACGACGCAGCACACCATGAGAACTCTTGAGTTAAGTGCTTGGCGAAGCTTATGATGGGTGACCTCACGGGAAGTCATCGTGTTGAACCATCTTGATGCCATTTTATTTCCTTTTATTTTATTTTTTTATTCTTGATGGAGAACTTCGGAGATCGACTCAAAAATCATCGATGGGATGCCTCGGGTGAAAAACGAGCGTGGGGCCCCAGCGCCATCTGGATGAGAAATCCATAACTTCCATGATGTCGATTATATTATGACCCAATCGAAAGATCTCCAGGGGCGCGTAGATGGTGCGTGCAACTGGACTGTATCTCCGATTTTGGCTATTTGAAGCTTATGCATATGGGTTCGCACAATTTGCAAATCTCCAGGAGCGTGCACCCGGCACCAAATCTTGAAGAACTCTTAGTTAAGCGTGCTTGGGAGAGATCTTATGATGGGTGACCTCTGGAAGTCATCGTGTTGAACCATCTATTGATGCCATTTTATTTATTTTATTTTTTATTTTTTTTTATTTGGAGAACTTCGGATCGACTCAAAATGTCATCGATGGGATGCCTTGGACTAAAAACATGAAGTGTGGCCCGCGCGTATCGTGTCGTGTGGAGGGAAAATCAATAACTTCAGCGCCGATCGTCGATTAGCCATTATGACCCCAATCGGAAAGATCTCCGCAGGCGTGCACCGGATGAACGAGCATCCGGGACCGTATCTTGATTTTGCTTGAAGCCACCATGGGCCGGGTTCCGCATGAGTATTATTTGGCAAATCTCGGCCACGTGACCGCGCACCGGCCAGATCCATGAGAACTCTTCAATTAAGCGTGGGCGAGAAGCGATCTATGATGGGTGACCTCAGGAAGTCATCGTGTTGAACCATCTGTTGATGCGCATTTTATTTCCTTTTATTTTTTTATTTTATCATTGACATGAGAACTCGGCGATCGACTCGGCGTCATAGATGGGATGCCTCGGTGAAAAACGGAGCCATGGGCCCCGCGTAATATCGCGTCGTGTGAGGCCACGAATTTCACCGATGTCCGGTTCCATTATGACCCCAATCGGAAAGATCTCTCGGCGCGCCGAGCATATGTCAAAGGTGCATCGGCGGGACGTATCTCCGATTTTGGCTATTTGAAACCTTGCGTGACGCGGAGTTCGCGCACAATTTGCAAATCTCCAGCGGGTGAGCGCCGGCAAACAGATCACGAACTCTTGATTAAGCGTGCGGCGAGATCTTATGATGGGTGACCTCTTGGGAAGTCATCGTGTTGAACCATCTTGATGCCGCATTTTATTTCCTTTTTTTTTTATTTTATCGTTGATGCCGGAACTTCGGCGTCGACTCAAAATGTCATTGATGGGATGCCTCAAATTGAAAAAAAATGTGTGGGGCACTGCGATCCGCATTTGGATGCGCACGAAATCACCATAACTTTGCACACGATCATCGATTGCCATTATGACAATCGGAAAGATCTCGGGGTGACGGCCGCATATGGCGGACATTTGCGGCGATATCTTTGACTATTTTGAAGCCTTCCAGCGGCATGGGTTCGCATGAGCGCAATTTATCAAATCTCGCGGTAGACACACCGCACACTAGATCACATGAGAAGTCTTCAGTTAAGCGTGCTTGAGCGATCTTATGATGGGTGACCTCAGGAAGTCGTGTTGAACCATCTATTGATGCCCATTTATATTTTATTTTTATTTTATTTTTAGTTGAGAACTTCGACAATTGACTCCCATCATTGGGATGCCGGATTGAAAAAACGAGCCATGCCCACGGTAATCTCGTCGTGTGGAGCATACGAAAATCGCATAACTTCATGCCGCGATCGATTCGCCATTATGAATTTGGAAAGATCTCCGTGGGCACGATGATGTGCATGAAGCACAGCGGATATCTCGATTTTGGCTAGTTGAAGCCTTAGCGAGCCGGGTTCCACGCAATTTGCTCTCGTAGACCGGCGCACACCGATCCTGAGAACTCTTGATTAAGCGTGCTTGGCGGCGATACTATGATGGTTGACCACCTGGGAAGTCGTCGTGTTGATCGATCTATTAATGCCATCCATTTTATTTCTTTTTTATTTTTATTTTATTTTACCGTTGACGGAGAACTTCGGTGATCGACTCGAAAATATCGATGGGATGCCTGGTGAAAACGAGATTGCCGCGGGATCCGCGTCTCATTGAGCGCGAAAATCACCATAAATTAATGCCACGATCGTGGATTTGCCATTATGACCCAATCAGGAAAGATCTCCGCGACGCACATGGATAAGGTGCATCTTGTGGGACCCTCTCCGATTTGGCTATTTCAAAAGCCTTACCACGCATGGAAGAGTTCCACATGAGTATTATTTGACAAATCTCGGTGATGGCGCCGCTGACCACATTAGATCGAATCTTGATAAGCGTGCTTGATAATATGATGGGTGACCTCTTGAAAATTCATCGTGTTGAACCATCTGCCCATTTTATTTCCTTTTATTTATTTTATTTTATCATTGGCCTTGGAGAACTCGGCGATGGCGTCGACATATAGATGAGGCTGCGGGTGTATCACGGAGGACTGTATCTCGACCCGCTAGTTCAAGCCTTAGCATGAGTGGTTCCTCTTGAGCATAATTTGAAAAATCTCCAACATGAAATCTCAGCACGGCACCCATCCCGCGAGAACTCTTATTAAAGTGCTTGGTGAGAGCGATCTTATGATGGGTGACCTCACGGGAAGTCGTCGTGTTGAACTCTTTGATTCCCCATTTTATTTCTTTTATTTTTATTTTATTTTATCGTTGGGGGAACTTCGGATCGACTCAAAAAAATGTCGTCGATGGGATGCCTCGGACTGAAAAACAAGAGCCGTGGGGCCCCACTGGTTGATCCGTCGTGTGGAGGGCACATAAATCCATAACTTCAACGCGATTGTTTCGCCATTATGAATCGGAAAGATCTTCATGGGCCGATGGCGTGATGTGCGCATCACGGGGACCGTATCTCCGATTTATCTATTTGAAGCCTTACAGCGACGAGCGGGTTTCACTATAATTTATGGCAAATCTCGGCGGCACCGCACCGGATCGATCAATGAGAACTCTTGTTAAGCGTGCTTGTGAAGCGATCTTATGATGGGTGACCTCTTGCAGTCGTCGTGTTGAACCATCTGGATGCCCATTTTATTTCCTTTTATTTTATTTTATTTTACGTTGATGTGAGAACTTCGGCGGCGACTCGAAAATGTCATCGATGGGATGCGTGACATGAGCCGTGGGGAGCGATCGTCATCTCGTGTGGAGACGCAATGTCATAACCTGCATAATCATCGATTGCCATTATGACCAATCGAAAAGATCTCGGGTGCGCGGCGCGATGAGCCCGCGTATTCACATTATCTCGATTTTGAATCCTTACTACGCGCAGCGGGTTCCATGAGCAATTTGAAAATCTCCAATGGGAGAAGCGCGGCACAGATCCATGAGAACTCTTGATTAAGCGTGCTTGGGGCGAGATCATTTATGATGGGTGACCTCAGGAAGTCATCGTGTTGAACCATCTGATTGCTTTATTTATTTCCTTTTTTATTTTATTTTATTTTTTGGCGGAGAACTTCGATCGACTCGAAAAACATCGTCGATGGGATGCCTCGACTAAAACATGATGGCATGGGGCCCACGTGGATCCGCGCATCGTGTGAGAGCCGCGAAATTGCCATAACAACGATCTTCGATTTATGATGATCCGAAAAGATCTCCGCGATGGCGCCGCGGATGTGCGAGGCGCATCTGCGGGACCGTATCTCAATTTATTTGAAGCCTTTGCGGGCGGGTTCGCATGAGCACAATTTGGCAAATCTCCTGAAGCGACTTCACCGGCCACTCATGAGAACTCTTGAAGCGTGCTTGGGCGAGAGCGATCTTATGATGGGTGACCTTGGGAAGTCGTGTTGAACCATCTGTTGATGCGCCCATTTTATTTCCTTTTATTTTATTTTATTTTATTGTGCGAGAACTTCGGTGATCATCGAAAATGTCAGATGGGATGCCTTGAAAAACATGAGGCTTGGGGGAGCGGTCTCGTCTGGAGCCGAAAATTGATAACTTCCGTGCGATCGTCGATTCATTATGACCCCAATCGGAAAGATCTCCGCGCGATGCGCGGATGAGCATCAGTGGGACTCATCTCGTTCTATTTGAAGCCTTACCACAGCGGGGTTCGCGAGCAAATTTCGCAAATCTCAGCGGGAGCGACGCACAGCACGATCACATGAGAACTCTTGATTAAGCGTGCTTGGCGGCGATATTATGATGGGTGACCTCACGGGAAGTCATCGTTGAACCATCTTGATCGCCATTTTATTTCCTTTTATTTTTATTTTATTTTATCGTTGATAGGAGAACTTCGGCGATCGACTGAAAATCATCGATGGGATGCTCGAGAAAAACATGAGCGTGGGGCCGCCCGTAATCCGCGTCGTGTGGAGGCCGCGAAAATCATAACTTGCACCGATCGTCCGATTCGCCATTATGACCCCAATCAGAAAGATCTTCGGGGGCATGGCGTATATGCGGCATTTGGCGGACGTATCTCGATTTTGGTTGAAGCCCCAGCGCGTCGGGTTCGCATGAGCATAATTGTGTCAAATCTCCGGAGCGCGTACGCACAGATCCGGAGAACTCTTGATTAAGTTCGCGAGAGCGATCTTATGATGGGTGATCTCCTAGGAAGTCTTCGTGTTGAACCATCTGTTGATGCCGCCCATTTTATTCCCTTTTATTTTTATTTTATTTTACAGTTGACGCCATAGAACTTGGCGATCGACTCTGAAAAATGTCATCGATGGGATGCCTCGAACTAAAAAAACAGCGTGGGGCCCATACGTCGTGCATCGTGTGGAGGCATGAAAATCGCCATAAACTCGCGATCATCGCCATTATGACCCAATCGGAAATATCTTAGGTGTGGTACGCACCCATGAGCGCGCATCTGGCGGGGATATCTCCGATTTCAACTATCAAGCCTGACGCGGGTTCCGCATGAACAATTTGTAAATCTCCACGGGCGGCCCCGGCACAGATCCCAGAACTCTTTTAGTTAAGCGTGCTTGGCGAGGAGATCTTATGATGGGTGACCTCGAAGTCGTCATTGAACCATCTATTGATGCATCGCATTTTATTTCCTTTTATTTTATTTTATTTTACGTTGATGCGGAGAACTTCGGCGATGACTCGAAAACATCATCGATGGGATGCCTCAGAAAAAAGCCGGTGGGGCCCACGGCGATCCGCGCATCTGCGAGGCCGCGAATCACCATAAATTCAAACGATCTGATTCGCCATTATATGACCCCAATCGAAAAATCTCCGTGGGCGAGCGATGAAGATGAAGCACTCCGCGGGATCTCCGATTTGGCTATTTGAAGCCTCTACGACGGGTTCACATGAAATTTGCGAAAAATCTCCAGACGCGTGCACCAACACACGGATCCATGAGAACTCTCTTGATTAAGCGTGCTTGGCGAGCACTATGATGGGTGACCTCGAAGTCGTCGTGTTGAAACATCATTGATGCCACCCATTTTATTTCTTTTATTTTTATTTTATTTTACTGACAGAGAACTTCGGCGTCGACTCAAAAACGTCATGGGATGCCTCGGAAAAAAGAGTATGTGATCCACGTGGCTAGTTCGCGCATCTCGTGTAGAGGCCGCACGAAAATCGTAATATCTTGCGCGATCGCGATTCGCCATTATGACCCCAATCAGAAAGATCTCAGGGGCACGCCGAGATGAGCGCATCTGGCAAGACCTCTCCGATATCTTCTAGTTGAAGCCTAGCGCGGGCGGGTTAATGAAACAATTTGTAAATCTCTGGCGAGCGCAGCACACGAGATCCATGAGAACTCTTTAGTTAAGCGTGCTTGGCGAGCGATGATCTTATGATGGGTGACCTCAAGGAAGTTCGTGTTGAACCATCTGATATCTTTATTATTTTATTTTATTTTTTTTATTTATTTCTTTGTGGAGAACTTCGGTATCGACTCACGTCATCGATGGGATGCCTCGGATTGAAAAACATTGGGGCCCGCAGGTTGCGATCTTGTGCGAGGCACGAAAATCGCCATAACTTTGCGCGATCGTCGATTCGCCATTATGACCCCAATCGAAAAGATCTCGCGGCGGCGACGCCGATGGTGAGCGCGGCGAACTCATATCTCGATTTGGCTATTTCAAAACCTGCGCGGCGGGTTCAGATGAATTTTTGGCAAAGCTCCTGCGGGAGCGACCGCACCAGTACACCAGATCTCATGAGAACTCTTAAGTTAAGCGTGCTTGGGCGAGAGCATTACTATGATGGGTGACCTCCTGGGAAGTCGTCGTGTTGAACCATATGTTGATGTCGCCCATTTATTTCTTTTATTTTTATTTTATTTTACCGTTGGCCGTAGAACTTCGGATCGACTCGAAAACGTCATCGATGGGATGCCTTGGACTGACAAACATGAGCCGTGGTGCCCACGATGGCGTCATCAGGCCGCCAAACCATAAGTTCATGCGATCAGTCCATTCGCCATTATGACCCCAATCAGAAAAGATCTCCAGCGGGGACGCATACAGATGTGCCAGCATTTCGTTTATATTTGGCTAGTTCAAAGCCTTCGCGACAGACGGGTTCGCATGAAATAATTTGCAAAATCTCTGGCGTACGACCACGATCATATGAAAACTCTTTTAATTAAGCGTGCTTGGGAGGAGAATCTTATGATGGGTGACCTCAGGAAGTCATCGTGTTGAACCATCTGTTGATCGCCATTTTATTTTCTTTATTTTTATTTTATTTTATTATTGTGAACTTCGAAGATCGACTCGAAAAAAATGTCGTTGATGGGATGCCTCGGTGAAAAAACACGAGCGGGGCCGCAGCGGTTGATCCGCGCACCGTGTGAGCACGCGGAAATAATAACTGCGATCGTCGATTGCCATTGAATCGAAAGATCTTCGCGGGGCACATGACGCGGAGATGAGCCACATGCGCATCTAGCGGGACCCGTATCTTCGATTTCGGCTAGTTCGAAGCCTTACCATTGTACGAATGGGTTCCGCATGAGCATAATTTGCGGCAATTCTCGAGCGGGCACGACCGCACCAGCACACTAGATCACATGAGAACTCTTTAGTTAAGCATGCTTGGCGAAGCGATCTATGATGGGTGACCTCTTAGGAAGTCATCGTGTTGAACCATCTGTTGATGCCGCCCATTTTATTTCCTTTTATTTTTTTTATTTTATCGTTGATGTCGGAGAACTCAGCGATCGACTCCGAAAATGTCGTAGATGGGATGCCTCGGACTGAAAAACACAAGTGGTGGAGCCCACGTGGCTAATCCATGTCTCATGCAGAGGCCGCATTGAAATCTTCAAAACTTTGCGCATGATCGTCCGATTCGCCATTATGACCCCAATCCGAAAAAATCTCTGCGGGGTGCACAACATGCAGATGAATTGCAGGCGCATTTGGTGGGACTCGTATCTCCGATTTTGGCTATTTTGATACCTTACCGTCTGACGGGTTCGAATGAGCACAATTCGCAAATCTCGAGCGATGTACACGCAGTTATGTGAACTCTTGATTAAAGCATGCGAAGCGATATTATGATGGGTGACCTCCTGGGAAGTCGTCGTGTTGAACCATCTGGTGATGCCGCCCATTTTATTTCCTTTTATTTTTATTTTATTTTTTCATTAATGCTAGAGAACTCGACGATCGACTCCGAAAACGTCATCAATGGGATGCCACGGACTGAGAAACACGAGCCGTGGGGCCCTTGACGATCCGCGTCTCGTCTGAGGCCGCGAAATTCCCATAACTTCATACGATCGCCGATTCACCATTATGACCCCA
>CM038218.1:132919083-133122487 GCA_021442155.1 Cymbidium sinense
AAATTAAACTAATGAACTAAATAATTAATAAATAATAAACTAATAATTAATAAAACAAATAAACTAATAATAACTAAATAACTAACTAAAAATAACTAAACTAATAATAATAAATAAAAAATAACTAAAACTGATAATAATAGTAACTATTAACTATTAACTAAATAATAAACTAATAACTAACTAATAATAACTAATAAAAATGAAACTAAACTAACTAAATAATAGCCAAAAATAAACTAATAACTAATAATAAAACTAAATAACTTATAATAATAGACTAAATAACTAAACTAATAACTAATAAATAACTAACTAACAAATAAAACTAAAACTAATAAACAATAAAACTAATAACCTAATAAAAACTAATAACTAAATAAAACTAATAACTAACTAAACTAATAACTAATAATAAAAACTAAAAAACTAAGAAAACTAAAACTAATAATAACTAAAAAACTAAAACTAATAAATAATAATAATAATAAAACTAATAAACTAATAATAAAATAACTAATAACTAAACTAAATAAAAACTAACTAAACTAAAACCTAAATAACTAATGAAATACAACTCAAAGCTAATAAACTAACTAAGTAAAAAACTAATAACTAAAATAATAAATTAATAACTAACAAATAATAATAATAATAACTAAATAACTAAAAAAAAACTAACTAATAAACGAAAAAACTAACTAAAACTAATTAATGACTAATAACTAATAACTAAAAACCTAATAATAATAATAATAAACTAATAATTAAAAACTAATAAAAACTAACTAAACTAACTAAACTAATAACTAATAAACTAATAATAAATAAATTACTAATAATAACTAAATAAATAACTAACTAATAATAACTAAATAACTAAGTAATAACTAAAAACTAATAAAAACTTATAACTAATAAAATAAACTAAATAACCAATATTAAACTAAACTAATAATAACTTAATAAATAAAACTTACTAATAAACTAAACTAATAAACTAAAACCTAATAAAACTAAATAATAATAATAATAAACTAAAAAAACTAAAATTAATAACTAATAACTAATAAAAACAAATAATAATAACAAAACTAAACCTAAAACCTAATAAACTAATAATAACTAATAAATAATAATAATAACTAATAATAACTAAAACTAATAATAATAATAACTAATAAAACTAAATAAAAATAAATAACTAATAATTATAAACTAACTAATAATAATTAACTAATAACTAATAAACTAAATAATAATATAAATAAATAATAAAACAAATAAAACTAATAATAACTAAAAACCTAATAAACTTATAACTAATATAACTAACTAAACCTAACAACTAACTTAAAATAATAACTAAGCTAAAACTAATAATAATAAAAAGAATTAATAATAAAATAACTCCAACTAATAAAACTAAAACTAAAAAAAGTAACTAAAAATAAATTAATTAATGGAACATAATTATAATAATAATAATAATAATAATAATAATAATAATAATAATAATAATAATAATAATAACTAAACCAAACTAAAAACTAATAAAACTAAATAAATAACTAAATAAAAGAATTAAAGCCTAATAAAAATAAACTAAAAATAACTGAACTAGTAAATAAATAATAAAAATAAACTAATAACTAATAATAATAACTAATAACTAAAAACTATTAACTAAATAATAACTAAACTAAAAAACTAATAAAAATAAATAATAATACTAATAAACTAAAACTAATAACCTAATAAACTAAAAATAATAACTAAAATAAACTAGTAAACTAATAACTAACTAATAATAAAAACTAACTAAAATCTAATAATAATAACTAAATAAAAAACTAAACTAATAATTAATAACTAATAAACTAATAAAACTAACTAATAATAAAACTAGTAATAACTAATAACTAATAATAATAATAATAACCTAATAATAATAACTAAAAACTAATAATAATAAACTAGTAATAATAAACTAATAAACTAAAACCTAAAAAACTAATAAATAATAAAACTAATAATAACTAATAAAAACTAACCTAAAAACTAACTAACTAAACTAATAATAAACTAAAAAACTAACTAATAATAATAAATAATAAAACTATAAACATAAACTAATAAACTAATATAAAATAAATAACTAATAAAAACCTAAAACTAATAAGTATTAGGAATAATAGTAATAATAACTAAAACTAACTAATAACTAATAAAAACTAATAAATAACTTATAATAAAAACTAATAAAACAAACTAATAATAACTAATAATGATAAAAATAACTAATAATAAACCTAAAATAATAAAACTAAAAATTAATCAAACTAATAAAACTACTACTTAATAAACTAATAAAAACTAAACTTAATAATAAACTAAACTAACTAAATAAAAACTAACTACTACTAATAATAATAATAATAATAATAATAATAATAATAATAAATAATAAATAAAACTAATTAAAAACCTAATAATAAAATAAAACTAATAAAAACTAAAAAGTAAAACTAAATAAACTAAATAACTAATAGTTAATAATAATAACTAAAAAACCTAAAAATTAAAACTAATACGAGCTAATAATAACTAATAACTAATAAAACCTAAATAACTAAAAAACTAAAACTAATAACTAACTAAAAACCTAATAACTAAATAATAATAATAATAATAATAATTTTAAAACCTAAAAAACTAAATAATAAACTAACTAATAAAACTAATAAAACTAATAAAAAACTAATAAACTAATAACTAATAAACTAATAAAAACTAATAACTAATAAAACTAATAATAATAACTAACTAACTAACTAATAAATAATAACTAAATAATAAAAACTTAAAACTAAAACTAATGACCAAACTAAAAACTAACTAATAATAACTAAATAAAATTAATAAACTAAAAACTACAACTAATAATTAATAACTAATAACTAATAATAACAAACTAATAAAACTAATAATTGAACCTAATAACTAATAAGATAACTAACTAATCAATAAATAACTAAAAAACTATGAAATAACTAATAACTAATAAAACCTAACTAATAAACTAATAAACTAACTAAAACTAATAATAATAAATAACTAATAACTAATAAGAACTAACTTAACTAAATAACTAATAATAATTAAACTAAAACTAATATTAATAAGTAAACTAATAACTAATAAATAATAAAACCTAAAAACTAAAACATAAACTAAATAATAAACATAATAAACTAAAAGCAAATATTAACTAATAATAACTAGAACTAAACTAATAATAACCAAATAACTAATAATAAAACCTAAATAATAACTAAACTAACTAACTAATAAAAATAACTAACTAATTCCTAAATAATAAAAAAACTAATAATAACTAACTAACTAAATTAATAATTAATAAAAACTAAACAAAACTAAAAAAACTAAACTAATAAAACTAATAAAACTAATAAACTAATAATAAAATAATAATAACTATAACAAAATAAACTTACTAAATAAACTAAATTAAAAAACTAACTAAACTAAACTAATAACTAAACATAAATAACTAATAACTAATAACTAAAAAAAATAACCCTAATATAACTAAAACTAATAAACTAACTAATATAACTAAACTAACTAAAAACCTAATAAACCCCAACTAATAATTAATATAATAAACTAATAATAACTAAACCAACTAATTTAATAAATTACTAATAAAATTAACTAAAATTAACTAATAAAATTAATACAAATAAAAACTAATAAATAATAACTAAACTAACTAATAAAAACTAACTAATAGTAACTAAACTAATAAATTAAATAACTAATAAACTATTAATAGAGAAACTAAAAATAATAAAACTAAACTAATAAAAACTAACTAAACTAATAAAACTAAAAATAATAACTAATATTAAAAATAACTAATAACTATTAAATTAAAAAATAGCAAAATAAACTAACTAATAACTAATTATAACTAAAACAAATAATAACTAATAAAACCTAATAAACTAAAATTAACTAATAATAACTAACTTATAAATAAAACTAATAATAATAACTAAAACTAATAACTAATAATAATAATAATAATAAAACTAACTAAAACTAACTAATAAAACTAACTAATAACAATAACTAAAGAATAATAATAACTAAATAACCAATAATAACTAATAACCAAATAACTAATTAAAACTAAACTAAAAACTAAAATAACTAAATAGTAAAACTAAACTAAACTAATAAATTTAAATAACTAATAAACTAAATTTAAATAATAACTAACTAACTAATAAATAATAACTAAAACTATTAAACTAATATAACTAATAAAACTAATAATAAACTAATAATTAAAATTAATAAATTAATAAAACTAAACTAAATAATAACTAATAAGAAACAAAATAACTAACTAAACTAATAATAATAATAATAATAATAAACTAATAAACTAAAAAAAATAACTTAATAAACTAACTAAACTAAAACTAAATAAATAATAAACTAAAAATAAATAATAACTTAAACTTAAATAATAAAATAACTAATAACTAAATAAAACTAAACTAATAATAATTAATTATAATAACTAACTAAAAAATAAACTAAAACTAATAATACAACTAAACTAAAACTAAATAACAAAACTAAACTAATAATAACTAATAAATAAATAACCTAATAACTAATAAAAACTAATCATAAAACTGAACTAATAATTAATAAACTAATAACTAACAAATAATAAATAATAAACTAATCATTAAATAAAACTAACTAAACTAAACCTAATAACTAATAAAAACTAATAAAACTAAAAATAACTAACAAATAATAAAACTAAATAACTAAATAATAACTAATAAACTAATAAACTAATAATAAATTAATAAACTAAAACTAATAACTAACTAAACTAAAAACTAACTTATAACAAATGAATAATAAAAAAAAATAAAAAAAAAAAATAATAATAACTAACTAAATATAAATACTAAAACTAATAAACTAATAATAATAACTAATAATAAAAACTAACTAAAACTGATAATAAAATAACTAATAATTAAAAACTAATAAAATAACTAATAAAACTAACTAATAATAACCAAAACTAAAAAACTAACTAATAATACACTAAAAACTAACTAGTAATAATAAATAATAACTAAACTAATAAAATAATTATAATAATAATATAACTAATAATAACAAATAATAATTAATAAAACTAAAATAAATAATAAAAAACTAAACTAACTAATAATAAAACCTATTAACTAATAAATAAAACTAAGGAACTAATAACTATAATAAAAAACTAAAATAAACTAATAAACTAATAACTAATAAACTTACTAATAATAAACTAACTAAAAATATCTAACTGATAACTAAATAATAATAATAATAAACTAAAACCTAATAAACAAACTAATAAAATTAATAAAAGTAATAATAACTAAACTAATAGCTAACTAAAAACTACTTAATAAAAAACTAAAAAAATAAATAATAATAATAATAAGTATAATAAACTAATCAATAAACTAATGCTAATAACTAAAACTAATAATAATAAACTAAACTAATAAAAAAATAACTAAAAACTAATTAATCTAACTAAAACCAACCAATGGCAACCTAAAACTAATAAAAACTAATAACTAACTAATTATTAATAACTAATAAACTAATAAACTAATAACTAAACTAATAACTAATAATAATTAAAACTAAAATAACTAAATAATAATAAATAATAAACTAAATAACTAAATAAAACTAAATAATTAACTAAATAAAAATAATAAAAACTAATAATAAACTAATAATATTACTAATAATTAATAATATTAATAATAAAACTAATAATACAACTAATAATAATAAAACTAATAATAAAAACTTATAAAATAAATAAAACTAGTAAATAACTAAAATAATAACTATACCTAATAATAACTAATAAAAGCTAATAACTAATAATAACTAAAAACTAATAAGCTAATAACTAATAATAACTAGTAATAACTAATAAGCTAATATCTAAAAACTAATAAGCTAATATCTAAAACTAATATTAAAAAAAGCCAATATAAAGTAAAAAACCAAAATAAACTAAACTAATAACTAACTAATAACTAAATAAAATAAACTAAACCAAAATAAACTAAACTAATAACTAACTAAAAACTTAAAAACATAACTAAAATAATAAATAATAATAACTAACTAAAACCTAAATAATTAATAACTAATAAAACTAATAAATAAATAACTAATAATAAATAACTAAGCTAATAAAAATTAATAAACTAAACTATATAATAATAACTAATAACTAACTAATAAAATTAATAAACCTAATAACTAATAACTAATAAAACTAATAACTAATAATAACTAACTAATAAAACTAACTAACTAATCACTAACTAATAACTAATAACTAATAACTAAAATACTAATAAAATTAATTAATAAATAACTAAACTAATAAAAAATAATAACTAAAAATAACTAAGTTATAAAAACGAATAAACTAACTAATAACTAACTAAAACTAACTAATAAATATACTAATAACTAACTAGTAAAATTAATAACTAACTAATAACTAACTAGTAAAATTAATAACTAACTAGTAAAATTAATAAACTAATAACTAACTGATAACTAACTAGTAAAATTAATAACTAACTAGTAAAATTAATAACTAATAACTAAATAACATATAAAACTAAATAAACTAATAACTAATAAATAACTAAAAAATAACTAATAATAACTAAACTAAAACTTAATAAAACTAATAACTAATAATTAAACCTAAAACTAAAACTACTAAACTAAATAATAAAACTAATAACTAACTAATAAACTAATAATTAAACTAATAATAATAAATAATAATAAGCTAAAACTAATAAACTTACTAAACTTAAACTAATAACTAACTAATAAACTAAAAGTAATAAACTAATAATAAAACTAAAAACTTACTAATAATTAAGCCTACTAATTAATAAATTAAATAACTAAAAACTAATAAACTAAACTAATAAACTAAAAGCAAATAACTAATAACTAATAACTAATAATTAAATCTAAGCCTAAAACTAATAATAATAAAAAATTAACTAAAAACTAATAACTAAACTAATAAATATACTAATTAATAATAATAATAAACTAATAAATAATACAACTAAAAAACTAATAATAAAACTAAACCTAATAAACTGATAAACTAATAATAATAACTAATAACTAATAATAATAACTAACTAATAACAATATAAATAATAATAATAAACTAAAAACTAATAACTAACTATAAACTAATAACAAAATAATAATAACTAATAATAACAACAAAACTAAAACTAAACTAAAACCTAATAACTAAACCTAAACCTAATAATAACTAATAACTAAACTAATAACTAAACTATATAACAAAACTAATAAACAAAACTAATAACTAAACTAATAAAACTAAATTAATAATAACTAAAAACTAATAATTAACTAAATAATAAAAAATAACTAATAAATAACTAATAACTAATAACTAAAAAACTAATAATAATAATAAACTAATAAAATTAATAGCTAACTAATAACTAAAACTAAATAACTAACTAATAAGTAATAATTAATAAAAACAAATAACTAATAACAAATAACTAATAATAGTAAACTAAACTAATAACTAACTAATAACTAAATAAAAATAAAATAATAACTAAACTAATAACTAATAATAAAAAATAACTAAACTAAATAACTAAAACTAATAATAACTGAAACTAACTAAATAATAATAAACTAACCTAAAACTAATAACTAACTAACTAAAAACATAATAACTAAACCTAATAAACTAATAAACTAATAACTAATAAACTAATAAACTAATAACTAACTAAAACTAATAATTTAATTAACTAACTAATATTAACTAACTAATAATAGCTAATAATAACTAACTAATAATATGAAAAACTAGTTAATAACTAATAAACTAATAAAACTAATAACTAATAATAAATAACTAATAAACTAAATAAAACTAAAACTAACTAATAATAACTAATAAATTAAAATAATAAAACCAATAAACCTAATAAACTAATAATAATAATAATGACTAAATAATAATAATAGCTAGTAAAACTAAATAATAACTAATATCTAATAAACTAAACTAATAAACCTAATAACTAACTAATAAAATCTAATAACTAATAATAATACTAAACTAATAACTAATTAATAAACTAACTAATAAAATTGATAAAAACTCTTAAAACTAATAACTGAACTTATAAAAATAAAACTAAATAACTAAACTAATAATAACAACTAACTAATAAAAAACTAAACTAATAATAAACTTAACTAATAAAACTAAAATAATTAATAATAACTAATAACTAACTAATAAAACTAATAAATAAAAACTAAAACTAATTAAATAACTAACTAATAACTAAAAAACTAATAACTAAACTAATAACTAATTAAATAACTAACTACTAATAAAACTAACTAATAAAAAATTAATAATAAATAACCAAACTAATAAACTAATAACTAAAATCTAAACTAACTAAAGCTAACAATAATAAACTAACTAAAATAACCTAATAAAATTAAACTAATAATAATTAACTAATAAACTAAAAACTAGTAAAATAATAAATAAATTAATAAAAATTAAATAAACTAAACTAATAAACTAATATCAAATAACTAATAAACTACTAATAATAATAAAACCTAACTAATAATAACTAAACTAAATAAAACTAAAACTAAACTAGTAACTAAAAACTAATAGCTAAACTAACTAATAACTAATAATAATAATAAAACTAACTAACTAAAACTAATAAAACTAATCTAAATACTAACTAATAATAATTAAACTAATAACTAACTAATCATAACTAATAATAAACTAACTAAAATAATACCTAATATATTAATTAACAACTAATAATAATAAACTAATAAAAACTAATAAACTAAACTAATTAAACTAAACTAACTAAACTTACTAACTATAATAACTAATAACTAATAATAAAACTAAACTAAAATTATAAATAAAAACTAAACTAAACTAATACTAATATAATAACTAATAATAATAATGGTATAACTAATAATAAATTAACTACAATTAATAATAAACTAATAAACTAAATAACTATATAATAATTAAATAACTAATTAAAACTAAAAACTAAACTAATAAACTAAACTAATAACTAAACTAATAACTAATAGACTAATAACTAATAAAACTTAAACTAAGAACTTTTAATGACAAATAACCTAAACTAAATAACTAATAATAATAACTAAAAACTAAAGACTAATAAACTAATAAACTAATAAAATAACTAAACTAACTTAACTAAAAAACTAAACTAATAAACTAATAATAAAATAAAACTAATAATAAAACTAAAAAATTAATAATAACTAAACTAATAACTAAAATAAACTAAACTAATAACTAATAATAGTAACTAATAACTAATAATAAAACTAAAACTAAAATAAAAACTAATAACTAATAATAACTAGTAGAAAACTAAATAACTAACTAAACTAAAAAAACTAATAAAACTTAATAAACTAATAATTAATACAATTAAAAAAACTAATAATAACTAATTAATAATAATAATTAGTAAAAATTAAAACTAAACTAATAACTAATAACTAACTAAAATAATAACTAAACTAACTGATAATAACTAAATAAAAAACTAAATAAAATAATAAACTAATAACAAAACTATTAATAATAATAACTAATAAAAAATAAACTATTAACTATAATAAATAACTAACTAAAATAATATAATACTAATAAAATAATAACTAAATTAATAAATTAAAACTAATGGAATAACTAGACTAATAGTACTAATAATTGAATAAATAAAATAATAATAATAACTAATACTAATATAATAATAAAACTAATAATAATAACTAACTAAAATACTAAGCTAATAACCAACTAAACTAATAAAAACTAATAACTAATAATAACTAAAAATAACTAACTAACTAATAAAAACTAATAAGTAAATAAAACTAACTAATAAATAAAACTAATAACTAACTTATAAAACTAATAACTTTTATAAAACTAATAACTAAATAACTAATAAACTAAATAAACTCATATCTAATAAATAACTAACTAATAACTAATAATAACTAAACTAAAACCTAATAAAAGACTAATCCAATAACTAGGCCTAAAGTAACTAATAAACCTAATAATAAAACTAATAACTAACTAATAAACTAATAACTAAACTAATAATAATAAATAATAATAAACTAAAACTAAACTAATAACTAACTAATAAACTAAAACCTAATAAATTAATAATAAAACTAAAAACTAACTAATAACTAAACTTAATAACTAATAAATTAAATAACTAAAACTAATAAACTAAACTAATAAACTAATAAACTAAAACTAAAAAACTAATAACTAATAACTAAACCTAAACCTAAAACTAATAATAATAAATGAACTAACTAAAAACTAATAACTAAATTAATAAATATACTAACTAATAATAATAATAAACTAATACATAATAAAATTAAACCTAATAAAGTAATTAACTAATAATAATAACTAATAATAACTAATAATAATAACTAATTAATAAATAAAACTAATAACTAATAATAAACTAATAATAAAACTATTAATAAGAACTAATAAAACTATCTAAACTAATAACTAAACTAAAACTAAAACTAATAGCTGGAGCCTAAACTGATAATATAACTAAACTAATAACTAAACTAAATAAACTAGACTAATAAACTAAATAATAACTAAACTAAATAACTATAATAAACTAAACTAATAAACTAATACTAAACTAATAACTAAACCAATAACAAACGGATAATAAAAAAACAAATAATGATAAACTAATAAAACTAATGATTAACTAATAACTAAAACTAAATAACTAACTAAAAACTAATAACTAATAAAAACTAATAACTAATACCTAATAAATAATAATAACAAATAAACTAAACTAATAACTAATAATAAATAATAACTAAACTAAAAAACTAAAACTAATAATGACTAATAATAACTAAACTAAAAATAATATACTAATAATACTAAAACTAACTAAAATAATATACTACTCAATAATAGTAACTAAAACATAAATAACTAAAATAATAAACTAAGTAATAATAGTATAAAAGCTAATAAATTAATAAACTAATATACTGATAGTAACTAAGACTAATAAAACTAACTAACTAATAATAACTAATAATAATTAATTAATAATAATAAAAACTAACTAATAACTAGTAAACTAATAAAACTAATAACTAATAACTAATTAACTAATTAAAACTAAAACTATCAAATAATAACTAATAATAAATAATACAACTAATAACTTAATAATACTAATAATATAATAAACTAACTATTAATAAATAACCTATAAACTAAGTAACTAATTACTAATAACTACTAAAGATTAATAACTAATAATAATAAAATACACTAATAACTAAATAACTAAACTAAATAAATAAAATAACTAACTAATAACTAATGATAACCAACTAATAACTAATAAGCTAAAAACTAAATTTATAACTAAAAGGCTAAAAACTAACTAAAAACTAATAAACCTAAAAATTAAGTAAATAAATAACCTAAAACTAATATAATAAAATTAACTAATACAATAAAGGTAAAATAATTAATAAATAAGACTAATAACTATTGATAGTAACTAATACTAACTATGACAATAATAATAATGTAATATAATGTGATAATAAAATATGACTAATGACTAACTAATAATGACTATAAAGACTAACTAAACTAAAATAAATAATAAAGCTAATAAATAAAATAATACTAATATAACTAAACCTAAACTAATACCTAACTAATAAACTAATAACTAACTAATAAACTAATAAAACTAATAATAATAACCTAAAAAATAATTAAACTCAACTAATAATAATTAACTAATAACTAATAACCAAACTAATAAAACTAAACTAAATAAAACTAATAATAAAGTGATAAAATAAAAAATAGTAATAATAATAATAATAATAATAATAATAATAAATGACTAACTAATACTAACTAGTAATAATAAAGCTAAACTAATAAACTAAAATAATAACTAACTAACTAATAAAAATAAAAGTAATAATAATAAACTAATAAACTAATAAAACTAATAAACTAAAGCTAACTAATAAAACCTAAACTAATAACTAAATAAAACTAATAAAACTAACTAAAACTAACTAAAATTAAAACTAATAACTAAATAAAATGAATAATAAACTAATAACTAAATAACTAATAAACTAAAACACTAAAAACTAAACTAAACTAAAACTAATGAACCAATAACTAATACTAAAACTAAACTAATAATAATAACTAAAATATAATAAACTGAAACCAAATAATAACTAAATTACAAAACTAATAATAACTAATAATAAAAAAAACTAAAATAATACTAAAATAACTAAACCAAGAAACTAATAAAATAATAAACTAATAAAACTAACTAATAATAACTAAAACTAAAAAATTAACTAATAATAATAACTAATAATTAAATTAATAAATAATAATAACTAATAAAATAACTAAACCAATAACTAATAACTAATAATAAATTAATAAAACTAAAATAAATAATAAATAAAACTAAATAACTAACTAATAAATCTAATAAGTAATAAGCAAAAACTAACTGAACTAATAAAATTATAAAACCAAAAAATTAAAAAACTAATAACTAATAATAACTAACTAATAACTAAACTAATAAAACTAACTAATTAATAACTAACTAACTAAAAAACCTAACTAATAAACCTAGACTAATAACTAAACTTATAAGGAACTAATAAAATAATAAATAAACTAAATTTAATAATAATTAAAAACTAATAATAACTAAACTAATAACAAACTAAAAATGAATTAATAAACACTAATAAACTAACTAATACTAATAATAACTATGTAATAAACTAATAACTAAATTAATAACTAATAAACTAACAACTAAACTAATCAACAAAAAACTAATAACTAATAAAAACTAAATAAATAAATAAATAACTAAATAACTAAACTAGTAAACTGAACTAATAACTAATAAAGCTAATTAGTAACTAATAGTAATTACTAATAACTAATAACTAACTAATAACAACTAATAACCTAATAACTAATAAAACTAACTAACTAATAATAATTAATAATAAAAACTAATAAATAACTAAACTAATAACTAAACCTAAACTAATAAAACTAATAATAAAAAATGAATAAACTAATAAAATAAACCTAAAAATAACTAATAAAAACTAATAACTAATAATAACTAATAATAAACTAATAGCTAATAATAATAAATAATAATAACTAAAACTAACTAACTAAAATGAATAACTAATAAAACTAAACTAATAAACTAATAGCGTAAACAAAACTATAATATTAGTAGAAGCTAATATTAACTAACTAACTACTAATGACTAAACTAAAAACCTAAAAACTAAACTAAAATTAATAACTAATAATAACTAATATTATATCTAACTAAAACCTAAATAACTAATAACTAATAAAACTAATAAATATATATCTTATAATAAATAACTTAACTAATAAAAACTAATAAACTAAACTAAATAATAATAACTAATAACTAACTAATAAAACTAATAAAACTAATAACTAACTAATAAAACTAGCTAACTTAATACTAACTAATAACTAATAACTAATAAACTAATTAAAACTAATAAATAACTAATGAAACTAACCTATAATAGTAAAAATAACTAACTAAAAACTAATAAAAACTAATAACTATAATAGTAACTAAACTATAAAATAAAGTAATAACTAACTAATAAGACTAATATTAAATAACTAATAAAATTGATAAATTAATAATTAATAAATAACTAACTAATAACTAATAATAATTAAACTAAAACCTAATAAAATAAATAACTAATAACTAAACTGAAAACTAAAATTAATAAACCAAATAATAAAACTAAAAATTAACTATTAAAATAATAACTAAACTAATAATAATAAATAATAATAAATAAAAACTAATAAACTAACTAAACTAACTCAAACTAAACTAATAACTAATAAACTAAGTAAAACTAATAGTAATAAATTAAAATTAACAAATAATAACTCAACCTAATATCTAATAAATTAAATAAAAAAAACTAATAAACTAAAACTAAATAATTAATAACTAATAACTAAGCTTAAACCTAAAACTAAAAATAATAAACTAACTAAAAACTAATAACTAAACTAATAAATATACTAACTTATAATAATAATAAACTAATAAATAATAAAACTAAACTAATAAACTAATAATAATAATAATAATAATAATAACTAATAATAATATCTAACTAATAACTAATAATAAATAATAATAATAAATAAATTAATAACTAATAATAACTAACTAATAACTAAAACTAATAACTAATAAAAGACTAATAATAAAACTAATAGTAATAATTAATAAAACTAACCAAACTAATAACTAAACTAAATAACTAAACTAATAAAATAAACTAATAACAAAACTAATAAAACTAAATTAATAATAATTAAACCAATAATAACTAATAACTAATAACTAACGCAATAATAAAAAGACAAATAAATAACTAACAACTAATTACTAAAAAACTAATAATAATGAACTAATAAAACTAATGACAAACTAATAACTAGAACTAAATAACTAACTAATAACTAATAAAAACTAATAACTAATAACTAATAACTAATAATAAATCATAAACTAAACTAATAACTAACTAATAACTAAATAAAATTGAAATAATTACTAAACTAATAACTAATATTAAATAATAACTAAACTAAATAACTAAAACTAATAATAACTAATAACTAAACTAAAACTAATAAACTAATGATAACTAAAAACTAACCTAAAACTAATAACTAACTAACTAAAAACATAATAACTAAACCTAATAAATTAATAACTAATAATAACTAAACTAATAAACTAATAATTAACTAATAACTAACTAAAACTAATAATAAAACTAACTAACTAATAATAAATAACTAATAATAACTAATAATAATAAAACTAACTAATAAACTAATAAAACTAATAACTAATAACTAATGAACTAAATAAAACTAAAACTAACTAATAATAACTAATAAACTAAAATAATAAAATTGATAAACCTAACTAACTAATAATAATAATGACTAAATAATAATAATAATAACTAATAAAATTAATAATAACTAATAAACTAATAACTAATAACTAATAAATAATTAATAAACTAACTAACTAACTAATAAATAATAATTAATAATAAACTAAATAATTAAAAACTAATAAAACTAAATGCACTAACTAACTAAAATAACTAATAACTAAACCTAATAACTAACTAAAAACTAAATAACTAATAACAAATAATAACTAATTAAATAAATAACTAATTAAAATTAATAAACTAATAACTAACTAATAATAATAAACTAATAGACTAAAAACCTAACTAATAACTAAATAACTAACTAAACTAATAATGACTAACTAATAATAATAATAACTGAACTAATAAACTACTAACTAATAATAAATAACTAAACAAAATAATAACTAAAAAACTAACTAATAAAAATTAAACTAGCCTAACCTAAACTAATAACTAATTAATAAAACCTAACCTAAACTAATAACTAATAACTAACTAATAATAAAAATTTAAACTAATAACTAATAATAACTAGTAGTAATAACTAAATAAATAACTAAAAAACTAAACTAATAACTAATAAAACCTAAAACTAAACTAATAATAATTAACTAATAACTAATAACTAATAAACTAATAATAACTAATAAAATAAAACTAATAAAACTAAACTAACTAACAAACCTAAAACTAACTAACTAAATAATATTAAAACTAAAAAACTAGTAATAATAATATTAACTAACTAAACTAAAACTAATAAACTGAATTAACTAATAACTAACTAAAAACTAGTTAACTAATAATAACAAACAAACTAAATAAACTAATAACTTAAATAACCTAGCTAATAACTAATAATAATAAACTAATAATAACTAACTAAACTAAAACTAAACTAATAACAAATAAAACTAATAATAACTAAATAATAACTAACTAATAAAACTAATAACTAAAAAAATTAATAATAACTAAAACTAATAAACTAATAATTAACTAAAACTAATAAACTAATAATAACTAAACTAACACTAACTAATAACTAATAATAAAATTAATAAACTAATAAACTAATAAACTAATAAATAACTAGTAATAATAAACTAACTGATAAACTAATAACTAATAACAATAATAATGAAAATTAACTAAACTAATAACTAACTAATAATAACTAAACTAATAACTAGTAATAACAAAACTAATAATAAACTAATAACTAATAACTTAATAAATAATAAATAACTAACTAATAACTAACAAAACTAAAAAACTAATAATAAGTAATAAAACTATAAAAAAATAAAACTACTTAACTAATAATTAATAACTAATAATAACTAACTAACTAATAATAATAACTGATAACTAACTAAAATTAATAACTAAATAACTAAATAACTAACCTAAAATATTAAAAAAACTAATAAACTAAAATAATAACTAAATAATAATAACTAATAAAACTAAATAACTAACTAACTAATAAAAAGACTAACTAATTATAAATAACTAAATAAAAAACTAATAAAGCAACTAAAAAATCTAATAAACTAAATTGATAAAAATAACTAAATAAAATTAACTAATAATTAACTAAAACCTAATAACTAAATAGCTAAAACTAATAAAAACTAACTAAAAAACTAATAGCTAAACTAACTAATATTAATAAAACTAACTAATTAAATTAATAATAACTAACTAATAGTAAAAATAATAACTAAACCTAATAATAAAACTAAAAATAAATAACTAATAAAACTAAATTATAAAAGCTAATAAACTAATAAAAAAACTAACTAACTAAAACTAAACCTAATAACTAAACTAAAAGCTAACTAACTAATAAACATAATAATAATAAATAATAAAACTAAATAAAATAAATAATAACTAATAATAAACTAATAAAACTAAATAATAAATAACTAAAACTAAAACTAATAACTAATAAAAACTAATAAATAAATAACCTAACAAAAACTAACTAAGTAATAATAACTAATAAAACTAATAAAACTAATAAAAAACCTAATAACTGATAATAATAAAACTACAACTAATAACTAAACTAATAAATAACCATAAAAACTAAAAAAAACTAAAAAAAATAAATAACTAAAATAAATAACTAATAAAAACTAACTAAAACTAATTATAATAACTAACTAATAAACCTAAACTAATTATAATAACTAACTAATAAACCTAAACTAATTATAATAACTAACTAATAAAAATAAACTAATTAAAATAAACTAATAAACTAAATAAATAACTAATAATAACTAACTAGTAATAACTAAATAAATAACTAAAAACCTAATTTAAAAACCTAAAAAACTAAACTAATAATAACTAACTAAACCTAAAACTAATAACTAATAATTAATAAATTAAAACTAATAAAACTAAACTAACTAATAAACCTAAAACTAACTAACTAAATAATAATTAAACTAAAAAACTAGTAAAACTAATAAACTAAACTAACAAATAACTAACTAAAAACTAATTAACTAATAATAACTAACTAACTAAACAAACTACTAATAACTAAAATAACATAACTAATAACTAATAATAATAAACTAATAATAACTAACTAAACTAAAACTAACTAATAACAAATAAAACTAATAATAACTAAATAATAACTAACTAATAAAACTAATAACTACAAAAAACTAATAATAATAAAAACTAATAAACTAATAACTAAAACTAATAAACTAATAATAATTAAACTAATAACTAACTAATAACTAATAATAAAAGTAATAAACTAATAAACTAATAAATAACCAGTAATAATAAACTAACTAATAAACTAATAACTAATAATAATAAAAAATAACTAACTAACTAAGCTAATAACTAACTAATAATAACTAAACTAATAACTAATAATAACAAAACTAATAATAAACTAATAACTAATAACTTAATAAATAATAAATAACTAACTAATAATAACAAAACTTAAAAACTAATAATAAATAACTAAAAAAACTAATAATAATTAATAAAACTAAAAAAATAAAACTACTTAACTAATAATAACTAACTAACTAATAATAATAACTAATAACAAATTATAACTAATAACTAAATAACTAAACTAAAAAACAAAAAAAAACTAATAAACTAAAATAATAACTAAATAATAATAACTAATAAAACTAAATAACTAACTAACTAATAAAAAACTAACTAATAATAAATAACTAAATAAAAACTAATAAAACTAATAAAAAATCTAATAAACTAAACAAATAAAAATAACTAAATAAAACTAACTAATAATTAACTAAAATCTAATAACTAAATAACTAAAACTAATAAAACTAACTAAATAACTAATAGCTAAACTAACTAATAATAGTAAACTAACTAATAAAACTAATAATAACTAACTAATAATAAAAATAATAACTAAACCTAATATTAAAATTAATAATAAATAACTAAACTATAAAACCTAATAAACTAATAAAATAACTAACTAACTAAAAACTAAACCTAATAACTAAACTAAAAGCTAACTAAGTAATAAACCTAATAATAATAAATAATAAAATTAAATAAAATAAATAATAACTAATAATAACTAAAAATAAATAATAAATAATTTAAACTAATAACCAATAACTAATAAATGCATAACCTAACTAAAATTAACTAACTAATAATAACTAATAAAACTAATAAAACTAATAAAAAACCTAATAACTAATAATAATAAAATTAAAACTAATAATTAAACTAATAAATAACCATAACTAAAAAACTAAACAAATGAATAACTAAAATAAATAACTAATAAAAACTAACTAAAACTAATTATAATAACTACCTAATAAAACTAAACTAATTAAAATAAACTAATAGACTAATAAACTAATAATAAAATAAACTAAAAAAACTAATAAACTAAAACTAATAACTAAAATAATAATAAAACTAATAAAAACCTAAAAGTAACTAACTAATAATAAACCTAATAACTAATAATAAAAAACTAATTAATAACTAATAAACTAATAATAATAATAATAAACTAAAAGCTAACTAACTAAAAAACTAAACTGATAATAAAACTTTATAAAACTAAGCCTAACTGAAACTAATAATTAATAATAATTAACTAAAATAACTAATAATAGCTAACTAACTAAGAACTAATAATACCTAAATAGCTAAAACTAAACAAAATAACTAAAAACTAATAATAAAACTAAAACTAAACTAAATAACTAAATAATAAATAAATTAATAACTAATAACTAACTAATAAATAATAATAACACAATAATAACTAACTAATAAAACTAAAATAACTAACTAATAATTAAATAATAAAACTAAACTAAAAAAATAATAATAACTAAACTAATTAGTAATAAATAATAACTAAACTAATAAGTAAACTACTAATAAACCTAATAAAAACTAAAAAAAATAAAATAACTAATAATAAACTAATAATAGTAACTACCTAATAAATAACTAAATAACTAATAAAACTAATAATAATAAACCTACAAAACTAATAAACTATGTAAACTATAAAAAAAACTAAATATAATACCTAATAAAACTAATTAAAACAAATAAACCAAAACCTAATAAATAAACTAAATAAATAAACTAAAACCTAATAAACTAAAACCTAACAAATAAACTAAAACCTAATAAATAAACTTACAAAATTAATAAACTAACTAAATAGACTAATAAAACTAATAAAACTATACAAATAACTAATAATAAATAACTAATAATTATAATAAATAACTAGTAATAATAATAATAACTAAATAAATAACTAATAACTAACTAAAATAATAACTAATAAAACTAATAATAACTAACAAAAAATTAATAAAACTAATAACTAATAGCTAATTAAAACTAATAACTAAACTGATAACTAATTAATAATAAACTTAATAAACTAAACTAATAACTAAAACTAATAATAATAAACTAATAAATAGCTAATAAAGTAAACTAACTAAATAAAACTAACTAATTAAAAATTAATAAATCTAAAAAATTAAAAAACTAATAACTAATAATTAAAAACTAAAAACTAAGTAACAAATAAAACTAATAAATTAATAAACTAAATAACTAAACTAATTAAAAACAAATAATAACTAAACTAATAAACTAAATAATAATAACTAATAAGTAATAACTAACTATAACTAATAATAAATAAATAACTAATAACTAAACCTAAATAACTAAACTATCTAATAACTAAAAACTAACTAATAATAACTAAAACTAATAAACTAAATAAATAACTAAACTAATAAACTATTAAACTAAACTAACTAATAATAATAATAAACTAAAACTAACTAATAACTAATAATAACTAATAAAACTAATGAACTAAAACTAACTAAACTAATAACTAATAAATAAACTAAACTAACTAATAAAAACTAATAAAATAACTAATAACTAATAAACTAATTACAAACTAAAACTAAAAACTAAATAGTAACTAACTATAAAAATAACCTAAAACTAACTAACTTATAACTAAAACTAATAAACTAAATAAATAACTAACTAATCATAACTAACTAATTAATAATAATTAATAAATAACTAAATAACTAAATAAAATAAAATAAACTAAAAATAAATCTAAACCTAAACTAAAAAATGAAACACAAAAATAAACCTAAAAGAAAAACTTAAAACCTAAACTTAATACTAAAAATAAAAAAAAATCCTAAACTTAAAAAATAAATATAAAATAAAACTAAACTAAAAAATAAACCTAAACCTAAACCTAAAAAATAAACTAAAATAAAAAAAACCTAAACTAAACAAAATAAACTAAACTAAATAAAAATAAAAAAATAAAATAAAAATAAAAAATAAAATAAACTAAAATTAAAAAAATAAACCTAAACATACTAGATTACTTAATTTAAAAACAAAAATTAAAATTAAAAAAAATTTTAAAAAACCTAACCCTAAACGCTAAACCCTAAATCCTAACCCCTAAAAACCGTAAACCCTAAATCGCAAACCCTAAATCCTAAACCTTAAACCCTAAAACTATCCCTAAGCCATAAAACACTATAAATAAAATAAACAAAAATAAAATAAACCTAAACCTATAAATAAAAAAAATAAAAAATAAAAACTAAACTAAAATAAAAAATAATATAAACCTAAAAATAAAAACCTAAATAAAATAAAAACTAATCCTAAAACAAAAATAAATTATACCTAAAATATAATAAAATAAAAACTAAAAAAAACTAAACCTAAAAAAATTAAAAATAAATGAATAATAAAACATAAACCCTAAACTAAAAAAAACTTAAACCTAAAATAAAAATAAAATAAACCTAAACCTAAACTAAAATAAACTAAACTAAAATAAATAAAATGAAAACATAAACCTAAAATAAACTAAACCTAAACCTAAACCTAAACTAAATAAAATAAATTAAACCTAAACTTAAACTAAAAAATAAAACTTAAAAATATACTTAAAATCTAAACCTAAGAAAATATAAAAACCTAAACTTAAACCTAAAACAAAAAATTAAAACCTAATTCTAAAAAATAAAATAAAAATAAAACTAAACTAAAAAATAAACATAAACCTAAACCCAAAAAAAAAACTAAAATAAAATACCTAAACTAAAATAAATAAACCTAAAAAAAATATAAAAAAACCCTGAACCCTAATTCCTAAACCCTAAATCCTAAATTATAAACACTAAACCCTAAACCTTAAACATTAAATCCTAAAACTAACCCTATATCTAAACCCTAACCCACCATCTTTTGCCCAACCTAAACTCAAAACCCTAAACTAAACCACAAACCATAAACCCTAAAATCATAAAATCAAACTCGAAGCCTAAATCCTAAACCTAAACCAACCCTCCCTAAACCCTAAACCTCAAACACTAAATCCTACTAAATTAACTAAACTAAGTTAATAACTAATCAATAATACTAAATCTAAAACCTAACTAGTAACCTAAAAACTAATAATAAAACTAATAAAACTAATAAACTAATAAACTAATAATAAATAAACTAATAATAAACTAACTAACTAATAAAACTAATAATAAATAACTAGAACTAATAACTAACTAATAAATAAAACTAAGTAATAAATAACTAAATAACTAAACTAATAATAACTAACTAAAACCAATAACTAATAATAAGCTAATATCTAATAAAATAAAAATAAACTAATAATAAATAAATAATAATAATAAAATAATAATAATAATAACTAAAATATAAAAAAAACTAAACTAAAACTAATAATAATTAAAACTAATTAATAAATAACTAAATTAAAAACTAAATAAAACTAACTAATAACTAAATAATAATAAATAAATAAATAACTAATAAAACTAACTAAAACTAATAAACTAATAACTATTAGTAAAACTAAATAACTAAATAAAAATTAATAACTAATAAACTAAATAATAATAATAACTAAACTAACTAAATTAATAAAATACAAATATAAAACACATACAAAGTGATATATCTCGCAAGTGATAAACCACGACTGATCCCATTGTGTAATCGTTGTATTGTACGCCTAAAAGTGATAACCTATCTAAAGTGATATCCTACCTTCGTCAGAATATCACTTTAGATGATTTCTTGTAATCAACTAATAAAAAAACTAATAAAAACTAATAACTAAAACTAACAAAATAATAACCAATAATAACTAATAATAAAATAAGTAAACTAACTAAAGTAATAACTAAAAAATAATAAAACCAAAAAAACTCATAATAATTAAAAACTAAATTAAATAATAAATAAACTAATAAAATAAATAACTAATAAACTAATAACTAATAATAACCAATAACTAAACTAAACTCATATCTAACTAATAACTAATCAAAACTAATAATAAAACATACCTATAAAACTAAACTAAGCTAATAATAAATAAATAAAATAATAATAAAATAATAACAAGCTAATAATAAAAACTAATAACTAACTAAAATAATAATAATAATAATAAATATAATAAAACTAATAAACTATAACTAATAACTAATAAACTAATAATAAACTAAATAAATAAAACAAATAAAACTAAAATAATAACTAACTAAAATCTAATAACTAAACTAATAGCTACAACTAAATAACTAATAACCAATAAATAACTATAAATAACTATTTAAACCTAATAAACTAATAACTAACTAATAATAATAAACTAATAAACTAAAAACCTAACTATTAACTAAATAACTAACTAAACTAATAATAACTAACAAATAATAATAATAACTAAACTAAAAAACTAATAAACTAATAACTAATAATAACTAATAACTAGTAATAACTAATAACTAATAATAAACTAAAACTAAATAATAACTAATACCAACTAAAATAACTAATAAAACCAATAAACTATAACTAATAACTAAAATTAATAATAATAATAAACTAATAAATAATAAAAACTAACTAAACTAATAAACTAAATTAATAAAATAATAAATAAAAAGTAAACTAAATAAATAATAACTAAGAAAATAATAGCTAATGATAAAATAATAACTAATAATAACTGATAACTAATAACTAAAATAATAAAACTAACAAACTAATAACTAATAATTAAACTAATAACTAAAAACTAATAACTAATAACTAATAAACTAATAAACTAAAAATAATAAATCTAAATAACTAATAACTAATTGAACTAACTAAAAGTAATAATAAAATGAACTAATAAAAGCTAACTAATAATAATTAATAATAATTAATAACTATAACTAAAAATAAACTAATAATTAATAATTAACTAATAAAACCTAACCTAAACTAATAAATAATAACTAACTAATAATAAAAATCTTAATTAATAATTAATATTAACTAACTAATTATTACTAAATAAATAACTAAAAAACTAAACTAATAATAACTAACTAAACTTAAAATAAATAACTAATAACTAATAAACTAATAATAATGAATAAAATAAAGCTAATAAAACTAAACTCACTAATAAACTTAAAACTAACTAACTAAATAAAAATAAAACTAAAATACTATATAATAATAACTAACTAAATAAAAACTAATAAACTAAACTAACTAATAACTAACTAAAAACTAATTAACTATTAATAATTAACTAACAAAACTAACTAATAATAATTAAAAAACTAATAACTAATATAACCTAACTAATAACTAATAATAATAAACTAATAATAACTAATAAAACTAAAACTAAACTAATAACTAATAAAACTAATAATAACTAAATAATAACTAACTAATAAAATTAATAACTAAAAGAACTAGTAATAATTAAAAACTAATCAACTAATAACTAACTAAAACTAATAAAATAATAATAACTAAACTTAAAACAACTAATAACTAATAATATGAATAAACTAATAAACTAATAAATAACTAGTACTAATAAACTATAAACTAATACATTAGAAAATGCAAGTGATCTTTGTCTAAAGTGATATCATCGTAAAGTGAGTGATAAACCATTTCGGTCCCAAGCGTATGTAATGTATTGTACGCTTAAGTGATAAACGCTAAAGTGATATCTACCTCCGGTCCCAGAATATCACTTTAGACAGGTTCTTGTAATAATAATTAAATAATTGAATAAACTAATAACTAACTAATAATAACTAAACTAATAACTAATAACTAACTAAATACTAAATAACTAACTAATAACAAGTAAACTAAAAAACTAATAAAAATTAAAAAAACTAAAAAACTAAACTAATTAACTAATAATGAATAACTAATAAGAACTAACTAATAATAATAATAATAAATAACTAAATAACTAAACTAGAAAACTAAAAAAGAAAAACTAACTAATAAAAAACTAATAAATTAGACTAATAACTAAATAATAATAACTAATAAAACTAAATAATTAGCTAACTAATAAAAAAATAACAAATAATAAATAACTAAATAAAAAACTAATAAAACTAATAAAAAACCTAATAAACTAAACTAATAAAATAACTAAATACTAACTACTGATAAAACTGTCCCAAATTGAAAATCTTTGTTAACGGTCTGTGATCTTGTATATTGTGTGTGATATCTGCGGTCAGTGATATCTTCAGATAATGATAACTAAATTAAGTGCTAATTAAATAAAACTAATTCTAATTAATTAATCAATAATAATAATAATAATAATTAAACTAATAATAAAACTAATAATAAATAAATAACTAAATAACTAATAAAACAAAATAATGAAATAATAAAACTAATAAACTAATAAAATAAAACTAAAACTAATAACTAAACTAAAAACTAACTAACTAATAAAAAATAATAAATAATAAAATTAAATAAATAATAATAAAAAACTAATAATAAACTAATAAAACTAAGTAATAAATAACTAAAATTAGTAATTTAACTTAATTAATAACTAATAAATAAATAACAATCTAAAACTAACTAACTAATAATTTAATAAATAATAAAAACAAAAATTCTAATAATTTAATAATAATAATAATAATAATAATAATAATAATAATAATAATAATAATAATAATAATAATAATAATAATAATAATAATAATAATAATAATAATATTAAACTAACTAATAACTTAAAATAAAACCATAAAAACTAAAACTAACTAAACTAAATAATATAAAATAATTAAAACTAATAATTATAACTAACTAATAAAATTAAACTAACTAAAATAAACAAATAAACTAATAAACTAATAATAACTAATAACTAACTAATAACTAACTAATAACTAACTAATAACTAATAATAAATAACCAACTAATAATAATAATTAATATAATAAAAGTAATAACCCTAAACTAATAATAACTAAATTAACTAATAATAACTAAACTAATAAACTAATAAATACAAAACTAAAACTAATTAACTAATAACTAATTAACTAATAAAATAACTAACTAACTAAATAACTAACCTAATAATAATAATAATAATAATTAATTATAAAGAAACTAAAATAATAACTAATAATAACTAGTAATCACTAATAATAACTAAAAATAACTAAATAGCAACATAATAAACTAATAACTAAATAATAAAAAATATAATAATAATAATAACTTATAATAAAACAAATAAAAGTAATAACTAAAAAACTAATAAACTAAAACTAAATAACTAACTAATAATAGTAACTAATAATAACTAATAACTAGTAAAACTAATAAAGAAACTAATAAAATATAAAACTAATAATAATAATAACAATAACTAAACTAATTAACTAATTACTATAAATAACTATAATACTAAAATAACTAAAACTAATAATAACTAAATAACTAATAACTAATAAAATAATAATTAATAAATAAATAACTAAAACTAACTAATTGATAATAACTAATGATAACTCATAACTAATAAAAACTAAAAAAACTAGCTAATAATAAACTAAATAACTAATAACTAAACTAATAAAACAAATAATAAATTAATAAATAAACTAAAAAATAAATATCTAAACAAAAAAACTAATAACTAACTAAATAATAATAACTAATAATAAACTAAGATACTAACTAATAAAACTAACTAACTAAATAACTATCTAATAACTAATAAAAAACTAATAATAATTAAACTAATAACTAACTAAACTAATAACTAATAATAAAAATAAGCTAATAACTAATTACTAACTAATAATAAATAAATAAATAGCTGATAATAAGAAATAACTAATAAAAACTAACAAAAAAACTAATAATTAATAATAAATAAACTAAACTAATAATAATAATAAACTAACTAATAAAAAAACTAAATTAAGAACTAATAATAACTAACTAACTAAATGAATAAAACTAATAATTAATAACTAATAAACTACAGTAAAACCTGTCTAAAGTGATATTGTTGGGACCAGAGGTAGGATATCACTTTAGACAAGTTATCACTTTAGGAATGTACAATACATATAATATCATACAGTTGGGACCGAGTCGTGTTTATCACTTTAGACAAGATATCACTTTAGACAGTATCACTTTAGACAGGTTTTACTGTAACTAACTAATAATAACAAAAAAAACTAAAACTAATAATAATAATAAAACTAACTAATAATTAATAATAAAATAACTAATAATAACTAACTAATAACTAAATAATAACTAGTAATAATAAATTATAATAAACTAACTAATAATAACTAACTAATACCTAAATAATAACTAACTAACTAATAATAACTAACTAAACTTAAACTAATAACTAACTAATAATTAACTAAATAATAATAACTAATAATAAATAATAATAATAAACTAAATAATAATATACTAATAATTATTAATAATAACCAACTAATAATAACTAATAACTAATAACTAAACCAAAATAACCTAAATAACTAATAACTAATAACTAATAACTAATATAAAACTAATAAAACTTAAATAACTAATTAAATAAAAAAATATAATAATAATAACTAAATAATAACTAAATAATAATCATATAAATAAATAATTACTAATAACTAATAAATAAAAAAAATTAATAACCTAATATAAGTAATAATTAACTAATAACTAAAATAATAAACCTAATAAAAGCTGAAAATTAATAAAACTAAAATGAAATAATAAATAACTAAGTAATAAACTAAAACTAATAAACTAATAATAAAAATAAAATAAACTAAGCGGTAATAGACTAACTAATAATAACTAATAAATAATAACTAGTAATAAAAAATAAACTAATAAAAATTAACTAATAACTAAAAAGTAAACTAATAATTAAACAAACTAATAAATAATAATATAAACTAATAAACTAAATAACTAATAAATAATAACTAAAATAACTAGTAAACTAATAAAACTAACAAAACTCATTACTAATAAAAACTAACTAAAATTGAAATTAACTAATAAAACTAACAAATTACTAACTAATAATAATAGCTAAATAAATAACTAAATTAATAACTAAATAATAACTAAACTAATAAAACTAATAACTAATAATAACAAACTAATAAAAACTAAACTAATAAAAATAAACTAAAAAACTAATAACTAACTAATAACTAAACTAAAACTAAATATAGCTAAAACTAAAAATAACTATTAATAATAAACTAATAAAATAAATAACTAATAACTAATAAAAACCAAATAAACTAACTAAACTATACTAACTAACTAATAAACTAATAACTACAACTAAAAATAAAACTAATAATAACTAAACTAAAATAATAAATAACTAACTAATATGATAAGTAATAAAAATAGTAATGTAAAGAACTAACTAATACTAATAAATAATGAAAATTAAACTAACTAACTAATAAAAACTAATAATAAACCTAATAAACTAATAAATAAATAATTAACAATAATATCTAGATATAATAACTAAAACTAATAAATAATAAATAATAACTAATAATTAACTAATAAACTACAAATTGATAAAATAACTAATTAATAACTAAACTAAAACTAATAACTAAACTAATAATAATAATAATAATAATAATAATAATAACTAATAACTAATAAAACTAAAAATAACTAAGTAATAAATAATTAATAAATAAACTAAATAACTAATAAACTAATAATAACTAACTAACTAATAAAAAACTAATAACTAATCTAACTAATAATAACTAAATTAATAACTAAATAATAACTAATAAACTAATAACCTAATCAAAATAATAAAACTAATAATAACTAATAACTAAAACTAACTAATAACTAATAAAACCTAATAATATAAACTAATAATAAACTGAAAAACTAATAACTAAATAAAAACTAAAAAAATAAAACTAACTAAACTAATAAACTAATAAATAATAATAAGTAATAATAATAATAATAATAACTAAACTAACTAACTAATACACTAACTAATAATAACTAATAATAATAAACTAACTAATAATAACTAATAATAATAAACTAAATAACTAAATTAATAACTAAATAACCATTCTAATAACTAATAAAATTAACTAAACTAACTAATAATAAAATCTAAAGAACTAATGAACTAATAAACTAATAAATTAAAACTAATAATAATAACAAAACTAAATAATAAATAATAATAACTAATAAATAACTAACCTAACTAAAACTAATAACTATTAATTAATAATACTAAACTAAAAAACTAAAAAGTAATAACAAAAACTAATATAATAACTAACTAATAACTAATAAACTAAAAATAAATAGTAACTAAAACTAATAAACTAATAATAGATTAATAATAACTAATAAGTAACTAACTAATAAACTAAAAAGCTAATAACTAATAATAACTATTAATTAACTAATAATAACTATATAAAAAAGCTAATATAAAAATTAAATAAAATAAAATAAATAATATACTAAAAAAACTAAACTAACCAAAATAGATAAAACTAACAAATAAAATAACTAATAAACTAAAACTAAATAAAATACATAATATAAACTAATAACTAATAATAATAAAACTAAAAAACTAATAACTAATAACTAATAAATAAACTAATAATAACTAATAAATAATGGTAATAATAATCTAATAAACTAATAAAATAATAATTAATAATAAATAATAATAATATCTAATAAGATAAAACTAAACTACTAAACTAACTAATAAACTAATGACTAAGACTTACTAAAAGAAACTTAAACACAAAGAACTAATAATAATAAATAA
This sequence comes from Cymbidium sinense, assembly GCA_021442155.1. NCBI lineage: Eukaryota > Viridiplantae > Streptophyta > Magnoliopsida > Asparagales > Orchidaceae > Cymbidium > Cymbidium sinense. The sequence goes on from CM038218.1 coordinate 132,949,304, forward strand.
AATAAACTAAAAAAACTAAACTAAACTAACTAAAAAACTATCTAACTAATAACTAATTAATTAATACAAGTAAAACTAAAATAACTATTAACTAATAACTAATAAATAATACTAACTGACTAACTAAAAAAACTAAAATTAATGTCTATAATAAAGGCTAACTAGCTAAACTAAAACTACTAAAAAACTAAAAACTAATAACTAACTAAAAAACTAATAATAATAACTAATAAGAACTAAAATAAAATAACTAACTAACTAATAAATAAAATAAACTAAATAAATAATTAATAATAAATAATAGTAATAATAAACCTAATAACTAATAACTAAAAACTAAACTAATAAAAACTACTAAACCTAATAATAACTAAACTAATAACTAACTAATAACTAACTAATAAACTAATAACTAATAATTAATAAACTAATAATTAACTAACTAATAATAACTAACTAACTAATACTAACAATAATAATAAAAAATAAATAATAAAAACTAAAAACTAACTTAATAATTATGAAAACTAATCTTCACAAACTAATAAACTAAACTAAACTAACTAACTAATAAATAATAAAATAACTAATAACTAATTCTAAAACTAAAATAACTAAACTAATAACTAATAAAAAGAAACTAATAACTAAAATAAACCTAATAATAAAACTAACTAAATAACTAATAAACTAAATAACAAAACTTATAAAACTAACTAAATAACTAAACTAATAATTAATAGCAAAAACTATTAAATAATAATAACTAAAAAACTAACTATACTAATAACTAATAACTAAGAATAAACTAATAAATAATAATTACTAAATAATAACTAATACTAAACTAATAAACCAAGAATAATAATTAATTAATTAATAACTTATAAAACTAATAACTAATAACTAAGAAAAATATAATAACTAAATAATAACTAACTAATAACCTAACTAATAACCAATAAACAAAAACTAATAAGTAATAACTAAACTAGTAACTAAAATAAAAAATAACTAAACTAAACTAACTAATAACTAATAATTAAACTAATAAAACCTAAAAAACTAATAACTAAAACTAAAATAATAACTAAATAACTAAGCTAATAATAATAATAACTAAACTAATAACTAATAAAACCTAATAATAAATAATAATAATAATAATAATAATAATAATAATAATAATAAACTAATAAAACTAATAACTAAAATAAATAAAATAAAACTAATAAATAATAATAAACCTAAATAACTAAACTAATAAAATAAAACTAACAAACTAATAATAACAAAATAAAATTAATAAAACTCATAACTAAAACTTAATAATTAAAACTAATAAATAAAAACTAATAAACTAAACAAATAAACTAAAACAAATAACTAAACTAATAATTAATAAACTAAAATAATTAACTAAATAATAAAACTAATAAATAACTAAATAACTAATTAATAATAAAACATAAAAAAAAACTAAATGGTTAAACTAAGACTAATAACTAATAAAATAACCTAATAATAATAAATAACTAATAATAATAAAAAAGGTATTAACTTAAGCAATAATAAACTAAAACTAATAATGGCAATAATAATAAATTAAAACTAATTAATAAAGTAACTAATAACTAAAATAAACTAACTAACTAAACTAATAAAAATAATAAAAACTAACTAGCAATAAAAGCTAATAATAACTAAAACTAAACTAAATAAAATAAAACTAATAATAATAATAATAATAATAATAATAATAATAATAATAATAATAATAATAAGAAACTAATAACTAACTAATAACTAACCCATTAAACTAAACTAATAATAATAATAATAATAACTAATAACTAATAACTAAAACTAACTAATAAAATAAATAACTAACTAATAATAAACTAAAAACTAATAATGATGATAAGACTAACTAACTAAGAAACTAATAAAAAAATATACTAAAAAACTAATAAAACTAACTAATAATAACTAATAATGAACTAATAATAACTAGTAACTAAAACTAAAAAACTAATAAACTCAAACTAAATAACTAACAATACTAATAACTAATAATAACTAAACTAATAATAATAATAAATAACTAAACTAATTATTAAATAATAAAAATTAAACTAATGAACTAAATAATTAATAAATAATAAACTAATAATAACTAAATAACTAACTAATAATAATAAATAAAATAATAACTAAAATTGATATAATTAATAATTATTAACTATTAACTAAAATAATAAACTAATAACTAACTAATAATAACTAATAAAAACTAAACTAAACTGACTAAATAATAGCCAAAAATAAACTAATAACTAATAATAAAACTAAATAACTAATATTAATAAACTAAATAACTAAACTAATAACTAATAAATAACTAACTAATAAAACTAAAACTAATAAATAATAAAAACTAATAACTAAAAAAAAACTAAATAAAATAACTAAAACTAATAAACTAAATAATAATAAAAACTAAAAAACTAAGAAAACTAAAACTAATAATAACTAAAAAACTAAAACTAATAAATAAAAATAATAATAATAATAATAATAATAAAACTAATAAACTAATAATAAGATAACTAATAACTAAACAAAATAAAAACTAACTAAACTAAAACGTAAATAACTAATAAAAACTAATAAAGGCTAATAAACTAAACTAACTAAGTAAAAAACTAATAACTAAAATAATAAATTAATAACTAACTAATAATAATAATAACTAACTAATAACTAAAAAAACTAACTAAAACTAGCTAATTACTAATAATTAATAACTAAAAACCTAATGATAATAATAATAATAAACTAATAATTAAATACTAATAAAAACTAACTAAACTAATAATAAATAAATTACTAATAATAACTAAATAAATAACTAACTAATAATAACTAAATATCTAAGTAATAACTAAAAACTAATAAAAACTAATAACTAATAAAATAAACTAAATAACCGATAATAAACTAAACTAATAAAACTTACTAATAAACTAAACTAATAAACTAAAAACTAATAAAACAAAATAATAATAATAATAAACTAAAAAAACTAAAACTAATAACTAATAACTACTAACTAATAAAAACTAATAATAATAACAAAACTAAACCTAAAACCTAATAACTAATAATAATAACTAATAATAAATAATAATAATAACTAAAACTAATGCTAATAATAACTAATAAAACAAATAACAAATGATATATATTATAACTAACTAATAACTAATAAAACTAAATAATAAAAAAAAATAAATAATAAAACTAATAATACTAAAACCTAATAAACTACTAAACTAATATATAACTAATAACTAAATAACTAATAATAACTAAAAACTAATAATAATAAAAGATTAATAATAGTAATAACCTAACTAATAATAAAACTAAAACTAATAAAACTAACTAAAACTAATAAACTAATAATAACATAATAATAATAATAATAATAATAATAATAATAATAATAATAATAATAATAACTAAACCAAACTAAAAACTAATCAAACTAAACAAATAAATAACTAAATAAAAGAATTAAAGCCTAATAACAAAAAACTAAAAATAACTAAACTAGTAAATAAATAATAAAAATAAACTAATAACTAATAATAATAACTAGTAACTAAAAATTATTAACTAAATAATAACTAAACTAAAAAACTAATAGAATTAAATAATAATACTAATAAACTAAAACTAATAACCTAATAAACTAAAAATAATAACTAAAATAAACTAGTAAACTAATAACTAACTAGCTAATAATAAAAACTAACTAAAATCTAATAATAATAACTAAATAAAAAACTAAACTAATAATTAATAACTAATAAACTAATAAAACTAACTAATAATAAACTAATAATAACTAACTAATAATAATAATAATAACCTAATAATAATAACTAAAAACTAATAATAATAAACTAATAAACTAAAAACTAAAACTAAAACCTAAAAAACTAATAAAAAACTAACCTAAAAACTAACTAATAGCTAACTAACTAATAATAAACTAAAAAACTAACTAATAATAATAAATAATAATAAAAACTATAAACATAAACTAATAAACTAATAAATAAAAATAAATAACTAATAAACTAAACCTAAAAACTAATAACTAATAAAACTAATAACTAAAACTAACTAATAACTAATAAAAACTAATAAATAACTAATAATAAAACTAATAAAACAAACTAATAATAACTAATAATAATAAAATAACTAATAATAAACCTAAAATAATAAAACTAAAACTAATCAAACTAATAAACTAAACTAATAAAACTAATACTTAATAAACTAATTAAAACTAAACCCATGAGAACTCTTCAGTTAAGCGTGCTTCGGCGAGAACAGTACTATGATGGGAGACCTCTTGGTAAGTCGTCATGTTGAACCATCTGTTGATGTCGCCCATTTTATTTCCTTTTATTTTTTATTTTCATTGACCCGGGAACTTGGCGTCGACTCAGCGTCGTCGATGGATGCCTCGGGGAAAAACACGGCCGTGGGGCAATGCAATGGATGCGTCGTCAGAGGCCATGCATAACTTCATAACCGTGCGTATGCGATTCGCCATGATGACCCCAATCAGGAAGATCTCCAGGTGGCACGACCATGAGATGAGCCACAGCGCGCTGGTGGGACCCGTATCTTCGATTTTGGCTATTTCGAAGCCTTACCGTGGCACGGATGGGTTTTGCATGATCATAATTTGCGACAAATCTCGGGGGTGGCCGGCCGATCCATAAGAACTCTTGATTAAGCGTGCTTGATAGTGAAATGCTATGATGGGTTACCTCTTGGGAAGTCGTCGTGTTGAACCATCTGTTGATGCCGCCCATTTTATTATCTTTTATTTTTATTTTATTTTACCATCGGAGAACTTCGATGATCGAAAATGTCATCGATGGGATGCCTGGTGAAAAACATGAAGCCGTGCATTCGGTGATCCATCTCGTCGGAGCCGGAAATCGCCCCAACGATCGTCGATTCGTCATTATGACTAATCGGAAGATCTCTACGGGGCACACGAAGCGATGCATGAGCGCATTTGGTGAGACATATCTCGATTTGGTATTTGAAAGCCTTACAGGACGGGTTCGGATGAGCACAATTGTGAAATCTCTCTAGCGGCCGACCGCACATTATATCCCATGAAAACTCTTGATTAAGCGTGCTTGGCGGCGATACTATGATGGGTGACCTCTAGTAGTCGTCGTGTTGAACCATTTGTTGATCTTTGCCCATTTTATTTTACGTTACAGCCGGGAGGAGATCGACTCGAAAATTTCATTGATGGGATGCAGAGAAAAAAAAAAGCTGGGGCCCACTGGTGATCCACCCATCTCGTGTGGAGGTCGCAAAAATTCATAACTTCATACGATTGTCGATTCACCATTATGACCAATGTCGGAAAGATCTCGTGCGCTGATCGTAGATGAGCCATAGGCGCATCTGGCGGGACATGTATCTTCGATTTTGGCTAGTTCAAAGCCTTACCGCAGCATGAACGGGTTTCGCATTAGCATAATTTGCAGAAAATCTCCAATGAGCGATGACCGACACCACATCCGAGAACTCTTGATTAAGCGTGCTTGGGAGAAGCGATCTTATGATGGGTGACCTCAGGAAGTCGTCGTGTTGAACCATCATTGATGATGCACATTTTTTCCTTTTATTTTTATTTTATTTTAACATTGATTGGAGAACTTCGACTCAAGAAATGTCATCATTGATGGGATGCTCGGCGAAAATAAGGTTGTGGGGCACGCTAATTCCGCGCTCATGTGGAGGTCGCTAAGAAATTGCCATAACTTCATGTCGTCGATTCTCCATTATGACCCCAATCGAAAGATCTCCAGGGGCCTTACGATCGTAGATGAGCCATTGCATCGGGACCGTATCTTATTTTGGCTATTTCAAAGCCTTGCAGGACGGGGGTTCCGCTTGAGCATAATTTGCGGCAAATCTCCGGTGGGCGACGCACCACACCCATGAGAACTCTTGATTAAGCGTATGCAAGCGATCTTATGATGGGTGACTTCACGGAAAGTCATCGTGTTGAACCATCTTTGTTGATCGCCTTTTTTATTTCCTTTTCTTTTTTATTTTACCGTTGATGCGAGAACTTTACTCAAAAATGTCATCGATGGGATGCTTCATAATGAAAAAAATGTCGTGGAGCCCACTCGATCCCGCGCATCTTGTGTGGAGGCGAAATTGCCATAATTTCATACGATCGTCAATTCACCATTATGACCCCAATCGGAAAGATCTGTAGGCGCCGCGATCGCGGTTGAGCCGCGCATCTGGCGGGACCTGTATCTTCAATTTCATCTATTTTGAAGCCTTCAGGTAGCGCAGACGGGTTCGCATGAAATTGTGATCTCTGGCGGGCGGCGCACCACCATCATGTGAACTCTTGATTAAGCGTGCTTGGGAGAATATGATGATGGTGACCTCTTGGGAAGTCATCGTGTTGAACCATTTGTTGATGCCACATATTTTATTTCCTTTTATTTTTATTTTATTTTACCATTGACGGCGGAGAACTCGACGATCGATTTCAAAAATCTCATCGATGGGATAGCTCGGACTGAAAAACATGAGCCATGGGGCCCATGCAGCTGATCTGCGTGTCTCGTGTGGAGGTCGTATGGAAATCGCCATAACTTCATTCACGATCGTCCGATTCACCCTTATGACCCCAATCTGGAAAGATTATGCGAGGCGCCGACGATGCGATGAGCGCATATCGCGGGACCGTATCTCAATTTGGTTATTTGAAGCCTTACCGTAGCCGACGGGTTCGCAAACATTATGGCAAATCTCCATGCGACCACACCGGCCTGCCATATCCTGAGAACTCTTCTTCAATTAAGCGTGCTTGGCAAGGATCTTATGATGGGTGACCTCTTGGGAAGTCATCGTGTTGAACCATCTGTTGATGCGCATTTTATTTCCTTTTATATTTATTTTTTTATTTGAAGCGAACTTCGATGATCAATTTTGAAAAGCGTCGATGGGATGCCTGAATGAAAAAAACATAAGCCGTAGCCCATGCGTGATTCATCGTGTGGAGGCCACAGGAAATCATCATAACCGGCGATGCGATTATCGCCATTATGACCCCAATCGGAAAGATCTCCGGGCGATGCGATGAGAAGTGCATTTGGTGGGACTCGTAGCTCTGATTTTGGCTATTTCGAAGCCTTGTCGTGGCACGGATGGGTTCCGTGTTAGCACAATTTGCGGCAAATCTCCAACGGGCATGACCGCACCAGCACACCATATCCCATGAGAACTCTTCAATTAAACGTGCTTTGGTGAGAATAGTACTATGATGGGTGACCTCTTAGGAAATCATCATGTTGAACCATTTATTTATGCCGCCCATTTTATTTCCTGGTATTTTTATTTAATTTTATCGTGATGGAGAACTTCGGCGTCGACTCAAAATATCGATGGGATGCCTCGGTGAAAAACGAGTCAGGGGCCCGCGGTGATCACGTCTCGTGTGGAGGCCGCACGGAAATTGCCATAACTTCACCCACGATGCTCCGATTCACCATTATGACCCCAATCCAGAAAGATCTTCGCGAGGCACACGACGTGCAGATGAGCCGCCGGCACATCTAGCGGGACCCATATCTCCAATTTCAGCTATTTTGAAGCCATTCTGCGGCGAGCATCGCACATATGCGGTAATCTCCAGCGGGCGGCGCACACTCATATCCTAACAACTCTTCAATTAAGCGTGCTTGGGAGAGAACAGCTATGATGGGTGACCTCTTGGGAAGTTGTCGTGCTGAACCATCTATTAATGCCGCCCATTTTGTTTGAGAACTCTTGATTCGATACTATGATGGGTGACCTCGGAAGTCATCTGTTGAACCATCTGATGCGCCCATTTTATTTCCTTTTATTTTTATTTTATTTTATGGAGAACTTCGATTGACTCAAACATCATCGATGGGATGCCTGGGGAAAAAAAACATGGCCGTGGGCCCGCGGCAGCGTGCATCTCGTTTGGTCGCCGCGACATTACCATAACTTTACGATTGTCAAATTCACCATTATGACCCTAGTCCAGAAAGATCTCCGTGGGGCGAACGATGCGCAGATGAGCCACAGGCGCATCTAGTGGGACCCGTATCTCCGATTTCGACTATTTCAAAGCCTTACTGTGGCACGAACTTGTTTCGCATGATTACAATTTGCGACAAATCTCTAGTAGGGGTGACCGCATGAGAACTCTTCAATTAAGCGTGCTTGGGCAAGAGCAATACTATGACGGGTGACCTCTTGAGAAGTCATCATGTTGAACTATCTGTTGATGCCACCCCTTTTATTATCTTTTATTTTTATTTTATTTTATTGATCGGAGAACTTCGGTGACTCGAAAATGTCATGATGGGATGCCTCGACGAAAAAAACGAGCCGTGGCCTGATCGCGCGATCTCTGGAGGCCGCACAGAAACCGCCATAACTTTGTGCACGATCGTCTGATTTTCCATTATGACCCCAATACGGAAAGATCTCCGCGGGGCACACGATGCACAGATGAGCCGTAGGAACATTTGGCAGGACCCGTATCTCTGATTTCGGCTCTTTCGAAGCCTTACCGCAGCACGGACAAGTTCCGGATGAGCACAATTTGCGGCAAATCTCAAGCGGGCGCGAACACACTAGCACACCAGATCTCATGAAAACTCTTCAGTTAAGCGTGCTTGGGCGAGAGAAGTACTATGATGGGTCACCTCCTGGGCAGTCGTCGTGTTGATCCATCTATTGATGTTGCCCATTTTATTTTGCCATTAACGCCGGAGAACTAGGAGATCGACTCCGAAAATGTCATTGATGGGATGCCTCGGACTGAAAAACACGATCTGTGGGGCCCAGTCGACTAATCCACGCGTCTCGTGTGGAGGCCACATAGAAATCATCATAACTTCATGCACGATTGTCGATTCAACATTATGACCCCAATCCAGAAAGATCTTAGCGGATACGATGTGATATGACGCATCGGCGAGACACATATCTGATTTCTAGTTGAAGCCTTCGTGGTATGGGCGGGTTCGACCCATGATTCGATTATCTGACCCCAATCGGAAAGATCTCTGACGGTTGCATTCATCTGAGTATCTCAATTTTAGTTATTTCTCTTGACGCAATCGCATGAGCACAATTTATGGCAAATCTCCAGCGGCGGAGCACCGGATCAAGAACTCTTGATTAAGCGTGCTTGGGCGAGAAGCGATCTTATGATGGGTGACCTCACGGAAGTCATTGAACCATCATTGATATGCCCATTTATTTCTTTTTATTTTTATTTTATTTTACTATTGACACTGGAGAACTCGACGATTGACTCCAAAAATGTTGTCTATGGGATACCTTGTACTGAAAAATATGAGCCATGGGGCCAATGTGGCTGATCCGCGCATCTCGTGTGAAGGCCGCATGGAAATCGCCATAACTTCAGACATGATCATCCGATTCGCCATTATGACCCTAATCCAAAAAGAACTCCGTGGGGCGCAAGATGAGCATATGAGCTACGCGCATCTAGCAAGACCCGTATCTCCGATTTTGGCTACTTCAAAGCTTTATCGCATCACATACGGGTTCTGCATGAGCACAATTTGTGGCAAATCTCCGACGGGCGCGACCGCACCAGCACACTAGATCCCATGAGAACTCTTCAGTTAAGGGAGCTTGGACGAGAGCAATACTATGATGGTGACCTCCTGGGAAGTCGTCGTGTTGAACCATTTATTGATGCTGCCCATTTTATTTCCTTTTATTTTTATTTTATTTTTTGTTGATGATGGAGAACTCGGTGATCGACTCCAAAAATTTATAGATGGGATGCCTCAGACTAAAAATACAAGCTGTGGAGCCCACGCGACTGATCTGCACGTCTCGTGTGGAAGCTGCACGGAAATGGCCTTAACTTTGCATACAATCATCTGATTCGTCATTCTGACCCTAATTCGGAAAGATCTTCGCGGGGCGCATGACGCGCAGATGTGCAAAAGGCCTGGCAAGACCTGTATCTCCAATTTTAGCTATTGCAAAGCCTTAGTGCGGCACGTACGGGTTTCGCATGAGCACAATCTACGAAAAATCTCCGGAGGCGGCAAGCGCCGACACCAGATCACATGAGAACTCTTGATTAAGCATGCTTAGTGCGAGTAATGATGATGGTGACCTCACGGGAAGTCGTGCATTCAACCATCTGTTGATATCACCCATTTTATTTCCTTTTAATTTTATTTTATTTTACCGTTGATGCTGGAGAACTCGGCAATCAACTCTGAAAACTTCATCGATGAGATGCCTCAAACTGAAAAATATGAGTTATGGGGCCCACGTGACTGATTCTTGCGTCTCGTGCGAAGGCCGTACGAAAATCGTGAATAAGTTCGTGCACAATCGTCCAATTCTTCATTATGACCCCAATCCGGAAAAAACACTACGGGGCTCCGCGAGCGAGATTAGCGCGGTGCATCTTGCGGAGACGTATCTCGATTTGGCTAGTTGAAGCCTTCTGACGCGGGCGGGTTCGCATGATTTGCAAATCTCGGCGACGCGTGATAGATCATGAGAATTCTTGCGTGCTTAAGCGAAACGATCTTATGATGGGTGACCTTCAGAGATGTCATCGTGTTGAACCATGTGTTGATGCCGCCCATTTATTTTCATTTATTTTTATTTTATTTTACCGTTGACACCGAAAAACTCAGCAATCGACTCCCAAACCATCGTCGATGGGATGCCTCGGACTGAAAAACATGAGTCATGGGGCCCACGCGGCTGATTCGTGCATCTTGAGTGGAGGCCGCACGAAAATCGTCATAACTTCACACACGATCATCCGATTCGTCATTATGACCCCAATTCGGAAAAATTTCCAGCGGCATGTGTAGATGGGCGGTGCATTGCGGGACGTATCTCCGATTTGCTATTTTGAAGCCGGTGGCAGATGGGTTCCATATGAGCACAATTTGCAGCAAATCTCTAGTGGGAGCGACCGCAACAGCACACCAGTTCACATGAGAACACTTCAGTTAACCTTGCTTGGGCGAGAGCAGTGCTATGATGGGTGACCTCCTAGGAAGTCGTCGTGTTGAACAATCTGTTGATGTAGCCCATTTTATTTCCTTTTATTTTTATTTTATTTTACCGTCGATGTTGGAGAAATCAGAGATCAACTATGAAAATGTCATTGATGGGATGCCTCGAACTCAAAAATATGAGCCGTGGGGCCCACTCGACTCATCAGCGCGTCTCATGTGGAGCCCACTTGGAATTCGCCATAACTTCGCACATGATCGTCTGATTCGCCCTTATGACCCCAATCCGGAAAGATCTTCGCGAGGCACACGACGAACAGATGATTTGCAGGCCCATCTGGCTGGACATGTATCTCCAATTTCGGCTATTTTGAAGCCTAATCGCGGCATGTATGGGTTTCACATGAGCATAATTTGCGGCAAATCTCCACCGGGCGTGACCGCACAGCACACCAGATCTCATGAGAAATCTTCAATTAAGCAAGCTTCATCGAGAGCAGTACTATGATGGGTGACCTCTTGGGAAGTCATCGTGTTGAACCATCTGTTGATTCTACCCATTTTATTTCCTTTTATTTATGTTTTATTTTATTTTATCGTTGACATCGGAGAAGTTGGCGATCAACTCCGAAAACGTTGTAAATTGGTTACCTCGAGCTGAAAAACACATACCGTGGGGCCCATGCAGATGATCCGCACGTCTCGTGTGGAGGCTGCATGGAAATCATCATAACTTCGCGCACGATCGTCTGATTCGCCATTATGACTCCAATCCGAAAAGATCTCCGCGAGGCGCATGACCAGTAGATGAGCTGCAGGCGCATCTAGCGGGACCCGTTTCTCCAATTTCAGCTATTTCTAAGCCTTACCGTGGCACATACGGGTTCCGCATGAGCATTCGGCAAGAGTAACACATGAGAACTCTTCAGTTAAGCATGCTTGGGCGATAGTAGCACTATGATGGGTGACCTTCTGGGAAGTCATCGTGTTAAACCATCTGTTGATGCCGCCCATTTTGTTTCCTTTTATTTTTATTTTATTTTATTCAGGAGAACTAGACGATCGACTCCAAAAACATCGTAGATGGGATACCTCGGACTGAAAAACACGTCCTGTGTGGCCCACGCGGTTGATCTGCGCATCTTGTTTGGAGGCTATACGGAAATTACCATAACCGCGATCATCGATTATGATGAATCGGAAAGATCTCTGCGGGTGCACAGCGTAGATGAGTTCGAGCACATCTAGCGGGGACGTATCTCCGATTTTGGCTATTTCAAAGCCTTACCGTAGCACATACGGGTTCTGCATGAGCACAATTTGCAAAAATCTCCAGCAGGTGCGACCGCACCAGCACACCAGAACACATGAGAACTCTTCAGTTAAGCGTGCTTGGGCGAGAGAAATACTATAATGAGTGACCTCTTGGGAAGTCATTGAACCATCATTGATGCCATTTTATTTCCTTTTATTTTTATTTTATTTTACCATTGGTGGGAGAACTTCGGCGTCGACTCAAAATGTATGGGATGCCTCGCGAAAAACATGGGGCCGGCGATCGGTGTCGTGTGGAGGCTACGAAATCACCATAACCATGATCGTCCGATTTCATTTATGACCCCAATCGAAAGATCTCAGGTGGGGAGCGCAGCGTGGTTGATTGCGCATCTTGCGGGACCCATATCGATTTATTTGAAGTCTTACACTTACCGCGGAAGGGTTTCGCATGAGCACAATTTGAGGCAAATCTCCATGGCGACCGCGACACACCAGATCTCATGAGAACTCTTGATAAGCGTGCTTGGAGTAATCTTATGATGGGTGACCTCCTGGGAAGTCGTCACGTTAAACAATCTATTGATGTCGCCCATTTTATTTCCTTTTATTTTTATTTTATTTTACCATTGACAACGGAGAACTCGACGATCAACTCAAAAAACCGTCGATGGGATGCTCGGGAGAAAAAACATGAGGGGCGGCTATTCGCGTCTCCTGAACCACACAAAATTGCCATATCTTCACGCACAATCATCTGATTTGCCATTATGACCCCAATCTGAAAAGATCTTTGCGGAGCGCACGATGCACGAATGTGCCAAAGGCGCATCCGGCGAGACCCGTATCTCCGATTTTCACTATTTCAAACTTTTATCGTGGCACGAAGGGGTTCCACAAGAGCACAATTTGTGGAAAATCTAGCGGGCCGCGCACACACTAGATCCATGAGAACTCTTGATTAAGTGCTTGAGCGATCTTATGATGGGTGACCTCTTGGAAGTCGTCATGTTGAACCATCTGTTCATCGCCCATTTTATTTCTTTTATTTTATTTTATTTTACCGTGCCGGAGAACAAGCGTCGACTCAGCGTCATTGATGGATGTCGGGTGAAAAACATGATCCGTTGGGCCCATGCGGCTGATTCGCATGTCTCGTGCGGAGGCCGCACAAAAATCGCCTAACTTCGCGCACGATCGTCCGATTCGCCATTATGACCCCAATCCGGAAAGATCTCTGCGGGCACCACGGCGAATATCTGGCGCATCTGGCGGGACCGTATCTCGATTTTTGGCTATTTGAAGCCATGCCGAGGCGGGTTCCACATGAGCATAATTTGCGGTAAATCTCCGGTGAGCAACACACCAGATCCCTGAGAACTCTTGTTATGTGCGAGAACAAGTGATCATGAAACGCGTCATTATGGAATGTCTCGACTGCCATGATCGTTGGGCGGTCATTTGCGGTGCATGTCTCGTGGAGGCCGCACAAAATCGCCATAACCGGCGCGCGATCCGTTCGCCATTATGACCCCAATGGAAAGATCTCGAGTAGGAGATGAATATGAGGCGCATCTGGCGGGGACCCATATGATTTCGGCTAGTTTGAAGCCTTACCATGGCACGGGCGGGTTCCACATGAGCATAATTTGCGCAAATCTCCGGTGCGCAGCACCCGGATCCATGAGAACTCTTGATTAAGCGTGCTTGGGTGAGAGTATCTTATGATGGGTGACCTCAGGAAGCCGTCGTGTTGAAATATTTTATGGAGAACTTCGTCGACTCACGTCGTCAATGGGATGCCTCGGACTAAAAAAACATGCATTGGCCCCGCGGTGATCGCTCGTCGATAAGGCGTGAAATCAATCCCACGTCATTTATGACAATCGGAAGATCTCGTGCTGTGCGAGAAATGCCATGATCAGTAGGACCCATGATTTCAGCTATTTGAAGCCTTATGTGCGGCGCGGGTTACGAGCACAATTTCGATCTCCATGGCGCGACCACCGAGATCATGAGAACTCTTGATTAAGCGTGCTTGGGTGAAGCGATCTTATGATGGGTGACCTCTTGGGAGTCATTGTGTTGAACCATCTGATCCGCCCATTTTATTTCCTTTTATTTTTTTTTATTTTACGTTGGAAGAACTTCGGATCGACTCAAAAAATGTTATCGATGGGATGCCTCGGAAAAAAATGGGGCCCATGGCCGCGCACATCGTGTGGGGCGAAAATTCATAACCGGCGATCATTAATTTTCCATTATAACCCCTTCAGAAAGATCTCCGGTGCATGAGCATGATGTCCAAGCGCATCTGGGGACCGTATCTCGATTTGCTATTTCAAGCCTTTCTGCCGAAGTTCACATGAGCATAATTTGTGGCAAATCTCTGCATACCGGCACACCGGATCATGAGAACTCTTCAATTAAGCGTGCTTGGGCGAGCGATCTTATGATGGGTGACCTTGGAAGTCATTGTGTTGAACCATCTGTTTGATGCCCATTTTATTTCCTTTTATTTTTTTATTTTATCATTGATGAGAACTTCGGTCGACTCGAAAAATGTCATAGATGGGATGCCTCGGAAAAAAAAACATGTCGTGGGCAGCGTGATCGCATCTCGTGAGCGCACAAATCATAACTTCACCCATGATCGTCGATTCTTCATTATGACCCCAATCGAAAGATCTCCGCGCAGCCGGATAGCCAGGCATCGGGGACCATATCTCCGATTTTTGGCTATTTGAAGCACTTACATGGTGGGTTTCATGAGCATAATTTGCAAATCTCGTGGCCACTGCACCAGATCACATGAGAACTTTTCAGTTAAGCATGCTTGGGCGGGAGCGGTATTATGATGGGTGACATCTTGGCAATTCATCGTGTTGAACCATCTATTGATGCCACCCATTTTATTTCCTTTTATTTTTTATTTTATTTTACGTTGATGTGAACTTCGGTGATCGACTCGAAAAATCGATGGGATGCCTCGAGAAAAAATCCGTGGTGCACGTGGTGATCGCATTCGTGGAGGCCACAAATCATAACTTCGCGCGATCGTCGATTGCCATTATGACCCCAATCAAAAGATCTCCATGGCGCCGATCATGGCCCAGATGCATCTGGTTGGACCCGTATCTCCAATTTCTACTATTTTGGAGCTTTACCCATGCGGGTTGGATGAGCAAATTTGCGGCAAATCCTGAGCGCGGCGCACCACACAAATCCCATGAGAACTCTTGATTAAGCGTGCTTGAGCGATCTTATGATGGGTGACCTCACGGAAGTCATCGTGTTGAACCATTGTTGATGCGCATTTTATTTCCTTTTATTTTTATTTTATTTTCATTGTCAGAACGGTGATCAACTCGAAAATGTCATGGGATGCCTCGAATGAAAAAATGAGTCGTGGGCCAGCGATCCAGCTTGTGGAGGTGCACAAAATTGCCATAACTTCATGATCGTCAGATTCATTTCAGAAAGATCTCGTAGGCGCCGACATGATGCGCGCATCTGGGGACCCTTATCTATTTTGGCTATTTGACAAGCTATTACGCCTTTATATGAGCACAATTTGTGGCAAATCTCGGTGCACCTCGCACGATCCCATGAACTCTTCTTAAGTGCTTGGGTGAAAGTCTTATGATGGGTGACCTCCTGGAAAGTCATCGTGTTGAGCCATCTGTTGATGCCGCCCATTTTAATTCCTTTTATTTTTATTTTATTTTATCATTGATGTCGGAGAACTCGGTGATCGACTCCGAAAATGTTGTAGATGGGATGCCTCGGTGAAAACATGAGTGGGGGCAGCGGGATCGCGTCTCTTGTGGAGGCCACGCGAAAATTCCATTATGACCTCAATCGGAAGATCTCCAGGTGAAATCCACGATGGTGTGCAGGTGCATCACAGGACCGTATCTCGATTTTGGCTATTTGAAGCCTTACCGTGGACGGGTTCCACATAATTTTGACAAATCTCGCGGGACCACGCGCACCGAGATCATGAGAACTCTTCTATTAAGTGGGCGTGAGCGATCTTATGATGGGTGACCTCTTGGGAAGTCGTCGTGTTGAACCATCATTGATGCGCCCATTTTATTTCCTTTTATTTTTCTTTTATTTTATCGTTGGCGTGAGAACTCATGATCGACTCAAATCATTGATGGGATGCCTGAAAAAAACCATGGGGCCCGCGATTGTCGGTCGTCGTCTGAAATGTCATAACCGCTCGATCATCCATTGTTTATGACCCCAATCGAAAGATCTCCGCATGACGCGCGATGCATATGTGCAGAGCATCCCAGGGGACCATATCTCATTTTGGCTATTTTGAAGCCTTACCGCGCATGGCGGGTTCGCATGAGCATAATTTGCGGCAAATCTCGGCGAGCGGCGCGTCACACATCCATGAGAACTCTTGATTAAGCGATGCTTGAAGCGATGATGGGTGACCTCCTAGAAGTCATCATGTTGAACCATCTATTGATCGCCATTTATTTTCCTTTATTTTTATTTTATTTTCATTGGCGAGAACTTCGGGATCGACTCGAAAATGTCGATGGGATGCTCTGAAAAACAAGCCGTGGGGTGGGAAGTCATCATGTTGAACCATCTATTGATGCCGCCCAATTTATTTTCCTTTATTTTTATTTTATTTTAACATTGACGCAGCAGAACTTGGAGATCGACTCCGAAAATGCCATCGATGACATGCCTCTTCTTGAAAACACAAGGCGTGGGGCCGTGGCGGTCCATGCGTCGTCGCAGTCGCGTAAAATGCCATAACTTCACGCATGATTGTCCGATTTGCCATTATGACCCCAATCCAGAAATATCTTTGTGGGGTGCACGACGTGCAGATGTGCCACAAGCACATCTGTCGAAACCCGTATCTCAATTTGGGCTATTTTGAAGCCTTACTGCTGCACGTATGGGTTTCAGATGAGCACAATTTGCAGCAAATCTCCAGCAGGCACGACTGCACCAACACGCCATATCCCATGAGAACTCTTCAGTTAAGTGTGCTTGAAGCGATCTTATGATGGGTGACCTCAAGGAAGTCGTGTTGAACCATCTATTGATGCCGCCAATTTTATTTTCTTTTATTTTTATTTTATTTTACAGTTGACGCTGGAGAACTCTATAATTGACTCTGAAAACATCGTCAATGAGATGCTTAAGACTGAAAAAGGTGAGCCGTGGGGCCCACACGGCTGATCTGCGCATCTCGTGTGGAGGCCGCATGGAAATCGCAAATACAACACACAAGATCGTCCGATTCTCCCTTATGACGCCAATTCGGAAAGATCTCCGTGAGGCGCACGACGCACAGATGTGCCAAAAGCGCATTTAGCGGGACTCATTTATCCGATTTTTATATTTTGAAGCCTTACTAGCGGCGTCGGGTTCGCGTGAGACAATTATGGAAAAATCTGGGGAGCATGGCTGACCACACCTCACATGAGAACTCTTCAATTAAGCATGCTTGGGCGAGTGAAGTACTATGATGGGTCATCGCCTGAGAAGTCGTCGTGGTGAACCATCTGTTGATTCCACACATTTTATTTCCTTTTATTTGTATTTTATTTTAACGTTGATGCCGGAGAACTCGATGATCGACTCCGAAAAAGTCGTTGATGGGATGCCTCAGACTGAAAATCATGATCATGGGGCCCACGCTCGCGCGCATCTCGTCGAAATATAAAATTGCCATAACTTTAGCAATCGTCGATATGCTATTTGACTCAATTAAGATCTTAGGGCACCGCGATCGTATGTGCCCGAGCCATCGTTGGGACCGTATCTCGATTTTTTTGGTTTGAAGCGCCTTACGCGGACAGGTTCCGCATAAGCATAATTTGTAGAAAATATCCGGTGCACCGGTTCATGAGAACTCTCTGATTAAGCGTGCTTGGGAGAGCGATCTTATGATGGGTGACCTCTTGGGAAGTTATCGTGTTAAACCATATGTTGATGCCGCCCATTTTATTTCCTTTTATTTTTATTTATTTTATCATTGACACTGGAGAACTCCATGATTGACTCCAAAAATGTCATAGATGGGATCCCTCAGACTGAAATACATGAGCCGTTAGGCCACGCGGCTGATTTGTGCATCGTGGAGGCCACACGTTGCCATAAGTTCCGCGCCGCGATCGTCGATTGCCATTGACCCCAATCGGAAAGATCTTGTGGAGTGCACGATATTAGATAAGCGCATCGGCGTGACGCATCTCAATTTATTTGAAGCCTTGTGGATGGGCTCCATAAGAGCATAATTTGTGGAAAATCTCAAGCGAGCCCCACCGCACAAGCACACCATATCACATGAGAACTCTTCAGTAAAGCAAGCTTAGAGCAGTACTATGTTGGGTGACCTCTTAGGAAGTCATCGTGTTGAACCATCTATTGAAGCCGCCCAATTTATTCCCTTTTATTTTAATTTTATTTTACCGTTGACGTCGAAGAACTCGGCGATCGACTCCGAAACATCATTGATGGAATGCCTCGGACTGAAAAACATGATCCATGGGGCCCACGTGCCTGATCCGCGTGTCTCGTGCGGAGGCCTCACGAAAATCATATAACTTCTTGCACGATCGTCTGACTCGCCATTATGAACCCAATCTGGAAAGATCTCCACAGGGCGCACAACGTGTAGATGTGTCACAGGTGCATCAGGTGGGACCCATATCTCTCTATTTTAAGCCTTACGCGGCCGAGGGCGTGTTCCATGAGCATAATTTCGAAATCTCCGGCCGAACCGGCACACATCCCATGAGAACTCTTGATTAAGTGTGCTTGGCGAAGCGATCTTATGATGGGTGACCTCTTGGGAAGTCATCGTGTTGAATCATCTGTTGATGCCGCCCAATTTATTTTCTTTAATTTTTATTTTATTTTATCGTTGACATCACAGAACTCGGAGATCAACTCCAAAAATGTCATTGATGGGATGCCTCTCAAACCACAGACAAGGGGCACGGTATCGTCGTCTCTCTGAAGCGCCGAAAATCATCATAACTTCGTGCACGATCGTCTGATTCGCTATTATGACCCAAATCCAGAGAGATCTCCGCGCGAGGCATGACACATACATATGCCTCAGGCATATCTAGTTCGACCCGTATCTCCGAATTTAGTTATTTCAAGGCCTTACCGCAGCACAGATGGGTTCCGGATGAGCAAAATTTGCTGCAAATCTCCAGTGGGTTCGGCCAAACCAACACACCGGTTTGAGAACTCTTGATTATGCATGCTTGGCGAGAGCGATCTTATGATGGGTGACCTCAGGAAGTCGTCGTGTTGAACCATCTGATGTCACACATTTATTTCCTTTTAATTTTATTTTATTTTAACTTTGGCCTTGAACTTCGGCGACTCACGAAAAGTTGTCGATGGGATACCTGGAGTGAGTGGACCATCACGTCATCTGGGTGAAGGCCACGAAATCGTCATAACCGCACCGATCGTCGATTCACCATTATCATGTGAAAGATCTCCATGCGTGATGTCTTGTCGCAAGCTCATCTGGCGGGACCCCTATCTCTGATTTTGACTATTTTGAAACCTTACCGCGACGGGCGTGTTTATGAATAATTTGCGGAAAATCTCTCTAACACCGTATGACGAAACATCATGAGAACTCTTCAGTTAAGCATGCTTGGGCGAGAGCAATACTATGATGGGTGACCTCTTGGGAAGTCGTTGTGTTGAACCATCTACTGATGCCACCCATATTATTTATTTTTATTTTATTTTACCATTGACGCCGGAGAACTCGATGATCGACTCCAAAAATGTCATCGATGGGATGCCTCGACTGAAAAACACAAGTCATGGGGCCCACGCGGCTGATCCGTGCATCTCGTGCGAAGGCCGAAAGAAAATCACCATAACTTCGTGCATGATCGTATGATTCACCATTATGACCAAATCAGGAAAGATCTCCGCAGGGCGCACAACACGTAGATGCCGAAGCATCTGGCGTGACTTCGTATCTCATTTGGTTAGTTAATTACCGTGACGCGGACGGGTTCGCATGAGCACAATTTGATAAATCTCTAGTGGGCGGACCACCTCGGTTCTGAGAGTTCTCTTGATTAAGCGGCAGGCGTCTTATGATGGGTGACCTCCTAGGAAGTCATCATTTCGAACCATCTGTTCATGCTGCCCATTTTATTTCCTTTTATATTTATTTTATTTTATCATTGATGCCGGAGAACTCCACGATCGACTCTGAAAATGTCATCGATGGGGCCTCGGTGAAAACACATGTCGTGGTTCCCGTCGATCCGTCATCGAGCCCGCGAAATCGCTATAACTTCACGATCGTTTGATTCTCCATTATGATCAGGAAAGATCTCGCGAGCATACGATCGTGAAGATGAGCGCGCATCACGGTGGGGTATCATCTCGATTTGACTAGTTGAACCTTACGCGGGCCGGGTTCCACATGAGCACAATTTGCGAAATATCAATGGGCGACCATACCGACACACGGATCCCATGAGAACTCTTGATTAAGTGCTTGGCGAGAAGCGATCTTATGATGGGTGACCTCAGGAAGTTATCATGTTGAACCATCTGTTGATGTCGTCCATTTTATTTCCTTTTATTATTTTTTTTTATTTCGTTGATCGGAGAACTTCGATCAAATCCGAAAATGTTGATATTCCTCGTATGGGACCCCGGCGATCACATGTCATGTGAATGCCACACTAAAATTGCCATAACTTCATGCACGATCATCTGATTCTCCATTATGACCCCAATCTGAAAAGATCTCTTGGGGGCCGATGAGCGAGATGATGCGGCGCTTGGCGGGACATATTTGCTATTTTGAAGCATTAGGTAACGCGTTTGAGTTCGCATGTACAATTATGTAAATCTCTAGCGACCATATACACCGGATCCATGAGAACTCTTGATTAAGCGTGCTTGGCGAGAGTAATATGATGGGTGACCTCACAGGAAGTCATCGTGTTGAACCATCTGTTTCATGCCATTTTATTTTCTTTTATTTTTTTATTTTATCATTGGCCGAAACTTCGGTGATCGACTCACATCGTCGGATCGTCGGACTAAAAAACGGGGCCCACGGTGATCTGCATATCGTGTAGGCAGAAATCGCCATAACTTCATGGGCGATCATCGATTCACCATTATGACCCCAATCAGGAAAGATCTCATGGGGAGCACGCGTAGATGTGCGAACATCGCATCTCTGACTATTTTTGCAGTGGCGTCGGGTTCCGCGAAACCAATTTATGGCAAATCTCCGGCAACCGCAGACGAGCACATGATCACATGAGAACTCTTGATTAAGTGTGCTTGGGTGAGCGATCTTATGATGGATGACCAGTCGTCGTTGAACCATGTTTTATGCGCCAATTTTATTTCCTTTTATTTTTATTTTATCTTGTTGGCTGAACTTCGGCGACCAACTCAAAATGTCATTGATGGGATGATTGAAAAAAAACATGGGGTGGGTGGTTGATCCGTCTCGTATGAAAAGTCACGAATATCTCCATAAGTTCGCGCACGATTGTCCGATTCGCCATTATAACCCCAATTCAGAAAGATCTCCACGGGCTGACGAGCGGATGGCCGTGGCTTCAGGACCGTATCTCGATTTATTTATTTCAAAGCCTTACGCGGCATGGGTTCGCATGAGCACAATTTGCGGCAAATCTCCGGCGGTGCCCTCTCCAACACACCAAATCATGAGAACTCTTGATTAAGCGTGCTTGGGAGAGAGATCTTATGATGGGTGACCTCCTTGGAAGTCGTCATGTTGAACCATCTATTGATGCCTCCCATTTTATTTCCTTTTAATTTTATTTTATTTTTCCATGTGAAGAACACGTCGACTCAATGACTTGATGGGATGCCGGACTAAAACCACAAAAGGTGCCCACGATTGATCTCGCGTCATGGAGGCCACATGGAAATCTCAAAACTTTGCCCACAATCATTTGATTTGCCATTATGATGTGGAAAGATCTCGATGGGGCACGCTAGATGTGCATGCATGTGGCAGGACACGTATCTCTAATTTTGGCTAGTTCGAAACCATACCGGCCGCACGGGTTCGCATGAGCAATTTATCTCCAGATGGCGCGACACCGGCACACTAGATCCCATGAGAATTCTTCAGTTAAACATGCTTGGGTGAGCGATCTTATGATGGGTGACCTCACGGGAAGTCATCGTGTTAAATATCTGATGCGTGCATTTTATTTCCTTTTATTTGTATTTTATTTTAACGTTGACACGAACTTCGGCGTCCAAAATGTCATCGATGGGACGCATCGGATTGAAAAACATGAGTTGTGGGGCTCCTCGTGATCATCGTCGGTGTGAGGCCACCGAAAATCCATAACCATACCACGATCGTCCGATTCGCTATTATGACCCCAATCCGGAAAGATCTCCACGAGGCGCATGACCCGCGGATGTGCTGCAGAAGCATATGGCGGGACTCGTATCTCCGATTTTGGCTATTTAAAAGCCTTACCGCGGTACGTACGGGTTTCACATGAGTACAATTTGTGAAATCTCTAGCGTGACCAGCAGATCCATGAGAACTCTTGATTAAGCGTGCTTGGAGAGTAGTATGATGGGTGACCTCCTCAGGAAGTCATCATGTTGAACCATCTGTTGATCGCCCATTTTATTTCCTTTTATTTTTATTATTTTACCATTGGCCAGGCGAAATGACGATCATCTCCGAAAAATATCATTGATGGGATGCACCTGGTGATAAACACTACGGTGGGCCACATGCAGGCTGATCAGCGGGTCACCGTCTGGAAGCGAAAATCGCCACAACCGGCGCCAGATCGTCGATTCTGCGCCAATCTGGAAAGATCTTTGCGGCGTCTGACGAGACGAGCAGCGGCGCATCTGGCGGGACCATATCTCCGATTTTGGCTATTTCGAAGCCTTACCTCGTCACGTATGGGTTCCGCATGAGCACAATTTGCGGCAAATCCAGCGGGCGCGGTCGCACCATCACACCAGATTCCAAGAGAACTCTTTAGTTAAGCTAGCTTGGGCGAGAGTAGTACTATGATGGGTGACCTCCTGGGAAGTCATAGTTTTGAACAATCTGTTGATGCCGCCCATTTTATTTCCTTTTATTTTTATTTTATTTTACCATTGATGTCGGAGAACTCGGTGATCGACTCCGAAAATATTGTAGATGGGATGCCTCAGACTGAAAAACACGAGTCGTGGAGCCCACGAGGCTGATCCGTACGTCTCATGTGGAGGCCACATCACTAACTTCTCAAGCGATGTGGATTGACATTATGATCCCATTAGAAAAAATCTACGTGGCTGCAATCGCGGATATTTAAAGCGCATCTGGCGGGACTCTATCTCGATTTATTTGAAGTTTTAAGCGGGCCGGGTTCCACACAATTTGTGGCAAATCTTCGGCGGGCCCTACCGCACAAGCACACCAGATCACATGAGAACTCTTCAGTTAAGCGTGCTTGGGCGAGAGCAGTACTATGATGGGTGACCTCATGGGATGTCGTCGTGTTGAACCATTTGTTGATGTCCCCCATTTTATTTCCTTATAGTTTTATTTTATTTTACCATTTCTGGCGTTGGCGATGCGACTCGAGATATGCGTTAATGGAATGCCTGGGGCCGAAAAACATGAGTCCGTGGGGCCCGTGGTGATCCGCATCATCGCGGATGCCACCACGAAAATCGCTAACCGCTGATGTCGATTAGCCATTATGACCCCAGGAAGATCTCCCAGGGAGCGGCAGATGTGGCGTATCTAGCGGGACTCATATATCTGATTTTGGCTATTTCAAAGCCTTACCGCGGCACGGAGGAGTTCCGCATTAGCATAATTCGCGTCAGGCGTCCTTACACGGATCCATGAGAACTCTTTGGTTAAGCGTGCTTGGCGATCTTATGATGGGTGACCTCTTGGGAGAATGTGTTGAACCATCTGTTGGTGCCCATTTTATTTCCTTTTATTTTTATTTTATTTTCTGATTTGGAGCACTTTCGGCGATCGACTTCAAAATATCATCGATGGGATGCCTCGGCGAAAAGCGCGCCATGGGGCCGCAGCGGTTGATCGCATCTGTGGAAACCACAATGTAATAACTTCCGCGATCATCGATTGACATTATGACCCCAATCAGGAAAGATCTCAGCGGGCGCCGACATCAGATGGCGGGTGCATGGCGGGACCTATATATGATTTTGGCTATTTTGAAGCACTAGCAGGTAGCGGGCGGGTTACTGACACAATTTATGGGAAATCTCCAGCGGTGTCACGCGCATACCGATTCCATGAGACTCTTGACTAAGCGTGCACGAGAGCAATCTTATGATGGGTGGCCTCCTGGGAAGTCATCGTGTTGAACCATCTGTTGATGCCGCCTATTTTATTTCCTTTTATTTCCTTTTTTTTTTATTTTACCATTGATGCCGGAGAACTCGGCGATCAACTCCGAAAACGTCATCGATGGGATGCCTCGGACTGAAAAACATGAGCCATGGGGCCCATGCAGCTGATCCATGCGTCACATGTAGAGGTCGCACGGAAATCGCTAAAACTTCATGCACTATCATCTGATTCGCCATTATAACCCTAATCCGGAAAGATCCCCATGGGGCACAGGATGCGCAGATGAGCTGTAGGAGTATCTAACAAGACTCGTATCTCTGATTTTGGCTATTTCAAAACCTTATCGCGGCACGGAAGGGTTCCACATGAGCACAATTTATGATAAATCTCCAATGGGGGCAATCGCACCAGCACACTAGATCCCATGAGAACTCTATAGTTAAGCATGCTTGGGCGAGAACTTACTATGATGGGTGACCTCTTAGGAAGTCGTCATGTTGAACCATCTATTGATGCCGCCCATTTATTTCCTTTTATTTTTATTTTATTTTACCGTTAACGTCGGAGAACTCGGTGATGGACTCCGAAAACGTCATCGATGGGATGCCTCGGACTGAAAAACATGAGTCGTTGGGCCACACAGCTGATACATGCGTCTCATGTGGAGGCCGCACGGAAATCACCATAACTTCGTGTACAATCGTCCGATTCGCCATTATGTCCCCAATCTGATAAGATCTTTAAGGGGGGCATAATGCGGAGATGTGCCACAATCACATCTAGCGGGACCCTTATCTCTGATTTTTGGCTATTTCGATGTCTTACCATGACACTGGCGGGTTCCGCATGAGCACAATTTATGGCAAATCTTTAGCGAGGGCGACCTAACCAACACAGCAGATCCCATGAGAACTCTTCAGTTAAGCGTGCTTGGGGAGAAAAAAATAAAATAAAAATTTAAGCGTGCTTGGGGAAGCGATCTTATGATGGGTGACCTCTTGGGAAGTCTTTGTGTTTAACCATTTGTTGATGATGCCTATTTTATTTTCTTTTATTTTTATTTTATTTTACCGTTGACGCAGGAGAACTCGGCGATCGACTCTGAAAACGTCATCGATGGTCTAACACGGACTAAAAAACACAAGCCGTGGGGCCCATGCGGATGATCTGCGGGTCTTGTGTTGAGGCTGCATGGAAATCTCCATAACTTCGCGGAAGATCGTTCGATTTGCCATTATGACCCTAATCAGGAAGATCTTCCGCGAGGGGGGCGACAGAGATGAGCTGCAAGCACATCTAGCGAGATCCGTATCTCCGATTTTGGCTACTTCGAAGCCTTACCGCAGCACGGACGTGTTCCACATTAACATAATATGCGGAAAATCTCTAGCGACCGCGACCGCACCAGCACACCAGATCCCATGAGAACTCTTTAGTTAAGTGTGCTTGGGCGATAGCAATACTATGATGGGCGACCTCCTGGGTAGTCATCGTGTTGAACCATCTGTTGATGCTGCCTATTTTATTTCATTTTATTTTTATTTTACCATTGGAGAACGATCGACTCAAAATGTCGTCGATGGGATGCCTCGGTTGAAAACACGAGTCATGGGGGTACGTGGTCGATGCATCGTGTGGAGGCGCATGGAAATACCATAACTTCACGCCGATCGTCGATTCGCCATTATGACCCTAATCGAAAGATCTTGGCGGGCGCATGATCGTATATGCGGCGCATCTAGTGGACCGTATCTTGATTTTGGCTATTTTGAAGCCTTACAGGGGCCGAGTTATTATGAATTTGCGGAAAATCTCGGCAGGCACGCGCACACGATCCCGAGAACTCTTGATTAAGCATGCTTGGCGGCGAAACGATCTTATGATGGGTGACCTCTTGGGAAGCCATCTTGTTGAACCATCTGTGGATCCACCTATTTTATTTTCTTTTATTTTTATATTATTTTACCATTGACGTCGGAGAACTCGGCAATCGACTCCGAAAATGTCACCGATGGGATGCCTTAGACTGAAAAATATGAGCCGTGCGGCCCGTGGCGTCCGCGTGTCGTCAGAGCGCGAAATCATAACTTCGTCGATCGTCGATTCACCATTATGACCCCAATCGAAGATCTCAGCAGCGCCGCGACTGCGGCTCGTGGCATCGCGGGACATCTCGATTTGCTATATGAAGCCTTACCTTGCGAGCGGGTTCCACATGAGCACAATTTACAAATCTCAAGTGGGCGCGTGCACCGCCGGCCGATCATGAGAACTCTTTATTAAGCGTGCTTGGAAGACAATCTTATGATGGGTGACCTCATTGGAAGTTATCGTGTTGAACTATCTATTGATGCCGCCCATTTTATTTCCTTTTATTTTTTTATTTTATTGTTGATGCCGGAGAACTCGATGATCGACTCCAAAAACGTCGTCGATGGGATACCTCGGACTAAAAAACACGAGGCCTGGCTCGGCGTCGCGTGTCTCATGTGGAGGCCGCGAAATCGCCATAACTTGCGCGTTCATCCGATTCACCATTATGATCCCAATCAGAAAAGATCTCACGTGGCGACGCGCCAATGATGTAGATGCATGTGGCAGGACACGTATCTCTGATTTTGGCTAGTTCGAAACCATACCGCAGCACGGACGTATTCCGCATGAGCACAATTTGCGGTAAATCTCCAGTGGGACGATCACACCAGCAAACCAGATACCATGAGAACTCTTTAGTTAAGCGTGCTTGGGCGAGAGCAGTACTATGATGAGTGACCTCTTGGGAAGTCGTCGTGTGGAACCATCTGTTAATGCCGTCAATTTTATTTATTTTTATTTTTATTTTATTTTACGGTTGACACCGGAGAACTCGGTGATCGACTCCTCGTCGATGTGATGCCTCGGGCGAAAAACACAGTGGGCCGCTCTGATCGCATCTCGTGTGGAGGCCGAAAATGCCATAACTTCCGCGATCGTCGATTCACCATTATGACCCAATCAGAAAGATCTCTACGGAGCATGATCCGTAGAGGTGCCTCGTGAATCACAGCGAGCGTATCTCGATTTGGCTATTTGAAGCCTTACTATAGCGGATGGGTTAGAGCTCAATTTGCAAATCTCTGCAGACGCGTGACGCACACCATCTAAGAGAACTCCTCAATTAAGCATGCTTGGGAGAGAGCAATACTATGATGGGTGATATCCTGGGAAGTCGTCGTGTTGAACCATCTGTTGATGAAGCACATTTTATTTCCTTTTATTTATATTTTTTTTAGCATTGATGCAGAGAACTCAGCGATCGACTCCCAAAATATCATCGATGGGATACCTCGGACTGAAAACATGAGCCGTGGGGCCCACTCGGCTGATCCGTGCATCTGGGAGGCACAAAAAATTGCCATAACTTCGCGATCGTCCGATTGCCATTATGACCCCAATCGGAAAGATCTCATGAAATGATGCAAATGAGCATGGCGCATCTGCGGACCATATCTCGATTTTGGCTATTTGAAACCTTCCGCGGCATGGATTCTACATAAGCACGATTTGAAATCTCCAACGGCGCGACCGCAGCACACAGATCCCAGAACTCTTCACTTAAGCGTGCTTGGGCGGCGATATGATGGGTGACCTCTTGGGAAGTGATCGTGTTGAACCATGATCTGCTCATTTTATTTCCTTTTTTTATTTTATTTTATCGTTGACATGAAGAACTTCGGTCGACTCAAAATGTTGTAGATGGGATGCCTCGGTGAAAAACATGAGCATGGGCCGCGCTCATCCACGTATCTCGTGGAGGCGCGAAATCACCATAACCCGCACGATCGTCGATTCTCCATTAAGATCGAAAAGATCTCTGCGCCGCACATAGATGTCGTGCATCTGGGACGTATCTCCAATTTTGGCTATTTGAAACCTTACGGCAAGCGGGTTCAGCGTGAGACAATTGTGACAAATCTCCGGTAGTGCACGCAACCGCCATCACATGAGAACTCTTTAGTTAAGCGTTCTTGGCGAGCGATCTTTGATGGGTGACCTCCCGGAAGTCATCGTGTTGAACCATCTGTTGATGTGCCCATTTTATTTCTTTTATTTTTATTTTATTATTTGACATTAGAGAACTTCGGCGTCGACTCCAAAATGTGTAGATGGGATGCCAGGCGAAAAAAAGAAGAGGCATGGGGCCCATCGGATTGATCCGTCTGTGGAGGCCGAAAATTGCCATAACTTCCGCATGATCGTCGATTGCCATTATGAATTCGGAAAGATCTCGTGGGGCATACGGCGATGTAGATATCTGCGCATCTAGCGGGACGTATCTTCGATTTCTATTTTGAAGTCTTAGAGCGCATGGGTTCCCCGCAGATTTTTGGAAAATCTCTAGCGAGCACGATCGCACTAGCACACCAGATCACATGTGAACTCTTCAGTTAAGCATGCTTGAGCAAGACCAGTACTATGATGGGTGACATCCTAGGAAGTCGTCGTGTGGAACCATCTCTTGATGCTACCCATTTTATTTTTCTTTTATTTGTATTTTATTTTTGCATTGACGTTAGAGAACTCAGCGATCTACTCCCAAAATGTCATTGATGGGATGCCTCAGATTGAAAAACACGAGCCGTGGGGCCCACTGGCGTCCGCATCTCATGTGGAGCCGCACAATCACATAACTTTATGCGATCATCCGATTGCCATTATGACCCCCGGAAAGATCTCGTGATGAACGAACATGCCACGGCGCATCGGACGTATCTCGATTTTGGCTTGAGCTTACGCGGCGTAGGATTCCATAGCATAATGTGGCAAATCTCAGCGGGTGCGCACTAGCACTGATCTGAAAACTTTTCAGTTAAGCGAGCTTGGGCGAGAGTAATACTTTGATGGGTGACCTCTTGGGAAGTCATCACGTTGAACCATCTAGCGATACCACCCATTTTATTTCCTTTTATTTTTATTTTATTTTATCGTTGAGCGAGAACTTGTCGACTCCAAAATGTTGTATGGGATGCCTCATTGAAAAACCCATCGTGGGTCCCAGCGTCATCCGGGCATCTCGTGGAGGCGAAAATCGCCATAACTTGCGGATGATTGTCCATTGGCCATTATGAATCAGAAAGATCTCCGGGTGCGACCGCGTAGATCGCCAGTGCATCTGCGACGTATCTCCGATTTTTATTTCAAAACTTACGCGGCAATGGGTTTCACATGAGCACAATTTGCAACAAATCTCGAGCTAGCGTGATTGCACCAGCACACCAGATCATATGAGAGCTCTTCAATTAAGCGTTCTTTGGCGAGAGCAATACTTTGATGGGTGACTTCCTGTGAAGTCGTCGTGTTAAACCATCTGTTGATGCCGCCCATTTTACTTCCTTTTATTTTTATTTTATTTTATCTTTGACATCAGAGAACTCGGCGATCGACTCCGAAAATGTTGTAGAAGGGATTGCCTCGGTAAAACATCGTGCGCCGGATCTGCATGTCTCGTGTAGGCCGCACAAAAATAACTCGCGATCGTCGATTCACCATTATGACCCCAATCCGGAAAGATCTTCATGGGGCGCACGATGCGTAGATATGCCAAATGCTCATCTAGCGGGACCCGTATCTCCGATTTCAGATATTTTGAAGCTTTACCGCGGCACGTACGGGTTCCCATGAGCATAATTTGCGGCAAATCTCCAGTAGGCGTGACCGCACCAGCACACCAGATCACATGAGAACTCTTCAGTTAAGCGTGCTTGGGCGAGCGATCTTATGATGGGTGACCTCTAGAAGTCTTGAACCATCTGTTGATGCACCCATTTTATTTCCTTTTATTTTATTTTATTTTATCGTTGACATGCGAACTTCGGCAATCGACTCAAAAATATTGTAGATGGGATGCCTCGGCGAAAAACAAAGCGTGGGGACCCGCGAGGTGATCCGTCATCATGGGGCCCACAATTGTCATAACATCGCGCCGTCATCGATTTCCCATTATGACCCAATCAGAAAGATCTCCGTGGCGCCATGAGCGGTTGAGCGAGGTGCATCTGGCGGGACCCTATCTCCGTTCTACTAGTTGAAGCCTTACGGACGGCGGGTTCGCATGAGCACAATTTGTGGCAAATCTCTGGCGGCGTACCGGCACTGCAGATCATGAGAACTCTTTAGTTAAGCGTGCTTGGGGCGAGAAGCGATCTTATGATGGGTGACCTCTTGGAAGTCGTGTTGAACCATCTGTTGATCGTAATTTTATTTATTTTATTTTTATTTTATTTCTTGTTAACGTCAAAGAACTTCGGTGATCGACTCCGAAAACATCATCGATGGGATGCCGGTGAAAAACATGAGCAGCCTTGATCCGCGTCGTGAGGCGCCGCGAAAATCGCCATAACTTTGCCCACGATCGTCCGATTAGCCATTATGATGAAAAGATCTGCGGTACGAGCTTGAGATGAGCGCGAGCATCTGGTGGACACATATCTCTCGGCTAGTTGAAGCCTTACCACGACATGGATAGGTT
Source organism: Cymbidium sinense (assembly GCA_021442155.1). NCBI lineage: Eukaryota > Viridiplantae > Streptophyta > Magnoliopsida > Asparagales > Orchidaceae > Cymbidium > Cymbidium sinense. The sequence goes on from CM038218.1 coordinate 132,980,607, forward strand.
TTGCATGAGCATAATTTACGTAAAATCTCCAGCGGGGGCGACCGCACCAGCACACCAGATCCCTTGAGAACTCTTCAATTAAGCGTGCTTGGGCGAGAGTAGTACTATGATGGGTGATCTCTTGGGAAGTCATCGTGTTGAACCATCTGTTGATGCCGCCCATTTTATTTCCTTTTATTTTTATTTTATTTTACCGTTGACGTTGGAGAACTCAAAGATCGACTTTGAAAATATTGTCGATGGGATGCCTCGACTAAAAAACACAAGTCATGGGGCCCACACTGCTGATTCACGCGTCTCGTGCATAGGCCACACAAAAATCGCCATAACTTAATGCATGATCGTTTTGCCATTTTATGAAATCGAAAGATCTCACGAGCACAACGGCGAGATGTCTTGCAGCATCTGGCGGGACTATATTTTTATTTAGGAAGCCTTACCGCGGCAGGGCGGGTTCGCATGAGCAAAATTGTGGCAAATCTCCGGAGTGCGGCCGTGACACCATCATATCATGAGAACTCTTGATTAAGCGTGCTTGGCGAAGTCTATGATGGGTGACCTCGGGAAGTCATCATATTGAAATCTGTTGATGCCCATTTATTTCCTTTTATTTTTATTTTATTTTACGTTGAACCGCGAACTTCGGAGATCGACTTGAAAATGTCTCGATGGGATGCCTCGGCGAAAAACATGCGTGGGGCCCTACGGCGATCCGCAGCGTCACGGTGCAAAGCGCACGGAAATCACTAACTTCACGCTGATGGTCCGATTGCCATTATGACCCAATTGAAAGATCTGCGGGACGATGCAGAGATGTCATGAGCGCATGCGACCGTATCTCCGATTTTGGCTAGTTCAAACCCTTACCGCGGCACGGACGGGTTCTGCATGAGCATAATTTGCAGCAAATCTCCAGCGGGCGTGACCGCACCAGCACACAAGATCTTATGAAAACTCTTTTGTTACGCGTGCTTGGGTGAGAGCTGTACTATGATGGGTGACATCCTTAGAAGTCATCGTGTTGAACAATCTATTGAAGCCGCCCATTTTATTTCCTTTTATTTTTATTTTATTTAACCATTGACGTCGGAGAACTCGGCGATCAACTTCAAAAACATCGTAGATGGGATGCCCCGGACTGAAAAACACAAGCCGTGGGGACCATGTGGTTGAATAGCGCATCTCGTGCGGAGGTCGCTGCCATAACCGTGCACGATTTTCGCCATAACTTCCGCGCGATCATCGATTGCCATTATGACCCCATCGAAAGATCTTGCGGGGTGCACACAGATGAGTCCGCGCGCATCTGCGGGCCGTATCTTCGATTTTAGCTATTTGAAGCCGCCGCGGATGGGTTCGCATGAGCATATGGCAAATCTCCAGCGGGCCGCGGCACACAATATCACATGAGAACTCTTGATTAAGCGTGCTTGGTGAAGCGATCTATGATGGGTGACCTCCCAAAGTCATCGTGTTGAACCATCTGTTGACATTTTATTTCCTTTTATTTTTATTTTATTTATAGTTGGCGGAGAACTTCGGTGATCGACTCGAGCGTTATAAATGGAATGCGGACTAAAGACATAAAAGTGGGGTCCATCACGGCGTCTGCATCGTGTGGCCGAAATCACCATAACTTCACGTATGATCGTCTGATTCGCCATTATGATTCCAATCCGGAAAGATCTCGCGGGGCGCACAATGCACAGATGAGCTGCAGGTACATTTGGCGGGACCCCTATCTCCGATTTTGACTAGTTTGAAGCCTTACTGCAGCACGGACGGGTTCAGCATGAGCACAATTTGTGTCAAATCTCTAGTGGGATGACCGCACCAGCACACCAGATACCATGAGAACTCTTCTTCAGTTAAGCGTGCTTGGGCGATAGCAATACTAAGATGGGTGATCTCTTGAGAAGTCGCCGTGTTAAACCATCATGCGCCATTTTATTTCTTTTTTTATTTTATTTTATTTCTTGATGATCGAGAGCTTCGGTGATCGACTCAAAACGTCATCGATGATGCCTCGGGGAAAAACAAGTGGGGCCCGTTGATCTGCGCATCTCGTGCGTAGGCTGCACAAAAATTGCCATAATTTCATGCATGATTGTCCGATTCGCCATTATGACCCTAATCCGAAAAAATCTTAAGGCGGCGGCAGCGATGTGCAGGCATCGACCCATCTCCGATTTTGGCTATTTGAAACCTTCGTAGCGCGAAGGGTTTAGCATGAGCCCAATTTGCGGCAAATCTCAGCGGTGGCACCGGCCAGATCCCATGAGAACTCTTCAATTAAGCGTGCTTGGGAAGCGATCTTATGATGGGTGACCTCTTGGGAAGCCTTCATGTTGAACCATTTGTTGATGCCGCCCATTATATTTCTTTTTATTTTTATTTTATCATACCCTTAACACCAGAGAACTCAGCGATCGACACCAAAAATGTCATAGATGGTTTACCTCGGACTGAAAAACATGAGCCGTGGGGCCCACATATCTCGTGGTAGGCCGCACAAAATCGCCATAACCGGCGCATGATGCGTCTTGCCATTATGACCCCAATCTGGAAAAATCTCCGCGGGGAGCACTACGCGTAGAAGGGCCAAATGCGCATCTAGCGGGACCTGTATCTTCGATTTCGGCTAGTTCGAAGCCTTACCACGGTATGTACTGGTTTCGCATGAGCACAATTTGCAGCAAATCTCAAGCAGGCGCGACCGCACCAGATCACTTGAGAACACTTCAGTTATTAGGCGAGAGTAGTACTAGATGGGTGATCTCCTGGGAAGTCGTCACGTTGAAATATCTGTTGATGTCGCTCATTTTATTTCCATTTATTTTAATTTTATTTTACCATTGACGTTGGAGAACTCGGTGATCAACTCCAAAATTCGTCGATGGGATGCCTTGGACTGAAAAATACGAGCCGTGGGGCCCATGCCGTTGATCCGTGCGTCTCGTGTAGTGGCTGCACAGAAATTTCCATAACTTCACGCACGATCGTCTGATTCGCCATTATGACCCCAATTCGAAAAGATCTTTGCGGGGCGCACGACGCACAGATGTGCGAAAGGCTCATTTGTCGGGACCTGTATCTTCGATTTCAGCTAGTTCAAAGCCTTACGGTGACGCGTGGTTCCGCATCACAATTTGCGGCAAATTTCAGTGAGCAACGCACCGCAGATCGAGAACTCTTGATTAAGCGAGCTTGGGTGAAACGATCTTTGATGGGTGACCTCCTGGTTAGTCATCGCGTTGAACCATCTGTTGAAGCCGCCCATTTTATTTTCTTTTAATTTTATTTTATTTCGTTGTGAGAACTTCGATGAGCGGAGGCGATCCGCGTCACCGTGTGGAGGCCGTAAGAAATCATAACTTCGCGCCGCGATCGTCCGATTCACCATTATGCGAATCGAAAGATCTCACGGCGCCACGATATTGCCGGTGCATCTAGCGGACTTTATCTCCGATTTATTTTGAAGCCTTCGCGTCATGGACAAGTTCGCATGAGCACAATTTCGGCAAATATCCAAGCACCCACCCACACCAAATCACATGAGAACTCTTTAATTAAGCATGTTTGGGCGAGAGCAGTATCATGATGGGTGACCTCCTAGGAAGTCATCGTGTTGAACCATCTATTGACGCCTCCCATTTTATTTCCTTTTCTTTTTTTATTTTGTCGTTGATGCCGGAGAACTCAGCGATGACTCTGAAAATGTCATCGATAGGATGCCTCAAGCTAAAAACATGAGTGGGACCACGTCCGGTTTCAGGCGAAGGCGCGGAAATCATCATCACTTCATGCACGATTATCCGATTCACCATTATGACCCCAATATGGAAAGATCTCCGTGGGGCGCACAACACGGAGATGAGCCGCATGCGCGTCTGGCAAGACACGTATCACCAATTTTGGTTCGCTCGAAGCTTTATCGCGGTATGAACGGATTCCACATGAGCACAATTTTTAAAAAAATCTCCAACGAACGCGACCGCACCAGCACACCGGATCACATGAGAACTCTTAAGTTAAGCGGGCTTGCGGCGATCTTATGATGATAACCTCTTGGGAAGTCATCGTGTTACCATCTATTGATCGCCCATTTTATTTCCTTTTATTTTTATTTATTTTACCGTTGGAGAGAGAACTTCGCGACAATCGACTTCAAAATATCATTGATGGGATGCCGGTGAAAAACATGACCCGTGGGCCCATGAGGCGTCGCGTCGTCGTATGGAGGCGCACTTGCCATAATTTCCGCCGCGATCGTCCGATTTTCCATTATGACCCAAATCCAGAAAAATCTCCCTATGGCGTATGACGCGTAGATGAGCCGCAGGCACATCTGGCAGGATCCGTATCTTCGATTTTGGCTCTTTTGAATATGTATCTCAAAAATCGTTGTCGATCGATGCCCGGTGAAAAAAGAGCTATGGGGCCCGCGTGATAGCAGCGTCTCGTGCGAGGCCGTGCAAATGCCATAACTTCAAGCACGATCGTTTGATTCACCATTATGACCCCAATCCGGAAAGATCTCCGCGGGGCGCACGACGCGCAGATGTGTCAAAGGCACATCTGTCGAGACCTGTATCTCCGATTTTGGCTATTTTGAATCCTTCGTGCGTTGGTTACATGAGCACAATTTGCGGCAAATCACAGAGCGGCCAACCATATCACGAGAACTCTTGATTAAGCGTGCTTGGCGACAAGATCTTATGATGGGTGACCTCCTGGGAAGTCGTCGCGTTGAACCATCTGTAGATGTCATCCATTTTCTTTCCATTTATTTTTATTTTATTTTACCATTGATGCTGAGAACTTCGTTGACTCAAATACGATGGGATGCCTCGTGAAAATAAGAGGCCCGTAGTCGTGTGGAGGCCGCACAGAAATTACCATAACTTCATGCACGATTGTCTGATTCGCCATTATCTCCCCAATTCGGAAAGATCTCCGCAGGGCGCACGACGCGTAGATGGTCCAAAGGCGCATCTAGCGGGACCCGTATCCCCGGTTTCAACTAGTTCGAAGCCTTATGCAGATGCGGGTTCGCATGAGCCAATTTGTGACAAATCTCCGGGGACCGCGCACACCATATCACATGAGAACACTTCAGTTAAGGGTGACCTCTTGGAAAGTCGTCGTGTTGAACCATTTATTGATGCCGCCCATTTTATTTCCTTATATATTTATTTTATTTTAACATTGACGCCGGATAACTAGACGATCGACTATGAAAACGTCATCGATGGGATGCCTCCGACTGAAAAACATGAGCCGTGGGTCCAATGCGGTAGGTCTGCACTTCTCGTGCGGAGGCCGCACGGAAATTGTCATATCTAAATGCACGATCATCCGATTCGCCATTATGACCCCAATCCGGAAAGAACTCCGCGGGGCGGACAATTCGCAGATGCACCGCAGGCACATCTAGCGGGACTCATATCTCCAATTTTGGCTATTTTGAAGCCATGATATGGCACGGACGACTTCCACATGAGCACAATTAGTGACAAATCTCGGCGGATCTGCACAGGCCGCAGATATTATGAGAACTCTTCAGTTAAGTGTGCTTGGGCGAGAATCTTATGATGGGTGACATCACGGAAGTTATCGTGTTGAACCATCTTGATCGTATTTTATTTACTTTTATTTTTATTTTATTTTACCATTGGCCTTGAACTTCGATGATGCGATCAGAACTGCGATCAGCGTCATTGATGGGATGTCTTTTATTGAAAAACATGAGGCGTGGGGCCCACGCGGCTAATCCGCTTGTCTCGTGCGAAGGCTGCATGGAAAGCGCCATAACTTCGGGCAAGATCGTCCAATTTGCCATTCTAACTCCAATCCGAAAATATCTCTGTGGGGCCCATGAAGCGTTGATAATTCGCAGGCACATCTGGCGGGACCCGTATCACCAATTTCAGCTATTTGAAAGCCTTACCGTGGCACGGACGGGTTCCGGATGAGCACAATTTGTGGCAAATCTCCAGCGGGCGACCGCACCAGCATACCAGATCCCATGATAACTCTTTAGTTAAACGTGCTTGGGCGAGAGCAGTACTATGACGGGTGACCTCCTGGGAAGTCATTGTGTTGAACCATCTGTTGATGCCGCCCAGTTTATTTTATTTTATTTTATTTTACCGTCGATGTCGATGCCGGAGAACTAGGAGATCGACTCCAAAAACATCATCGATGGAATGGCTCGGACTGAAATACATGAGCCATGGGACCCACTCAACTGATCCACGAGTCTCGTGTAGAGGCCGCAAGAAAATCTCCATAACTTCGCACACGATCGTCCGATTCGTCATTACGACCTCAATCCAGAAAGATCTCCGTGGGGCGCAGGACGCGTAGATGTTCTGCATGCACATCTGGTAGGACCCGTATCTCTGATTTTGGTTATTTCAAAACCTTACCACCGCACAGATAGGTTCCGCATGAGCACAATTTGCTGCAATTCTCCAACGGACATGACCGCACCAGCATATAGATCCCATGAGAACTATTCAGTTAGGTGTGCTTGGGCGAGAGCAGTACTATGATGGGTGACCTCCTGGGAAGTCATCGTGTTAAACCATTTGTTGATGCCACCCAATTTATTTCCTTTTATTTTTATTTTATTTTACCGCTGATGCCGCAGAACTCGGAGATTGACTCTAAAAATGTCATTGATTGGATGTCGCAGAATGAAAAACACTAGCCATGGGGCCACTTCGGTGATCCGCGTCGTGTGGAGCAGAAATCTCCATAACTGCGCCGCGATCATCATTCGCCATTATAACCTCAATTTGGTAAGATCTATCGCGTATGGCGCGATGTCGCAGCCATCTTGTGGAGTATGTCCAATTTGGATATTTTGAAGCCTTACGCGTACGCGGATGGGTTCGCATGAGCCAATTTGTGATAAATCTCCGCGGGGCCAACCATTCACACTAGATCCCATGAGACTCTTAAGTTCATGCTTGGGTGAGCGATCTTATGATGGTTGACCTCTTGAGAAGTCATCGTGTTGAACCATCTGTTGATGCCGCTCATTTTATTTCCTTTTTATTTTTATTTTATTTTACCATTGATGCCGTAGAACTCGGAGATCAACTCCGAAAGCATCATCGATGAGATGCCTCGGACTGAAAACCACGAGCAGTGGGGCCCACGCGGTTGATCCGCTCATCACGCACGGAAATCACCATAACTTTGCGCACGATCGTTCTATTTGCCATTATGACCCCAATCCAGAAAGATCTCCATGGGGCGCACACCGAACAGAGGAGCCGTAGGCATATCTGGTAGGACCCATATCTCCGATTTTGGCTAATTCTAAGCCTTACCACGGCATAGACGGGTTCCACATGAGCACAATTTGCAAATCTCGGTGGCCACAGCGGATCCCATGAGAACTCTTGATTAAGCATGCTTGGGCGGCGATCTTATGATGGGTGACCTCCTGGGAAGTCATCGTGTTGAGCCATCTGTTGATGCCGCCCATTTTATTTCCTTTTCTAGATGTCATCAATGGGATGCCTTAGACTGAAAAACATGAGCCATGGGGCCACTCGGCGATCAGGCGTATCGTAGAGGCGCGTCGCCATAACTTACCGATCGTCCGATTCGCCATTACGACTCAATCCGGAAAGATCTCTGCGGCATACGATGCGGATATGCGATGCATCTGTAGGACCAAATCTCTTATTTGCTATTTGAACCTGTGCGGGGGTTCGCATGAGCATAATTTGCAGCAAATCTCAAACGGACGTGACCGCACCAGCACACCAGATCCCATGACAACTCTTTAGTAAAGCGTGTTTGGGCGAGAGCAGTACTATGATGGGTGACCTCTTGGGAAGTTATCGTGTTGAACCATCTGTTCCTGCCGCTCATTTTATTTTCTTTTATTTTTATTTTATTTTACCATTCATCTGAGAACTTCGGCGTCAAAAAATATCATCGATGGGATGCCTCGGGAAAAATACATGGCGTGGGGCCCATGATGATCCGTCGTCTTGTGTGCGCGAATATTTTCATAACTACGCGATCATCCATTATGATGATCGGAAAGATCTCGCAGAGCTGCAGCGATGAGCCACGAGCGCGTGACGGTCTCGTATCTCCAATTTTGGCTATTTAAAAGCCTTACCGTGACACGGATGAGTTCTACATGAGCATCGATGATATTTTGGAGTCAATCACCGAGTTCTCCCGGATTGGGGTCATAATGGCGAATCAGACGATCGTGTGTTAAGTTATGGCATTTTTTTTGGGCCTCAGCGAACACGGGCGTACCCACGTCTTATTTCTCGTGGCATTCTCGATGGCGTTTGGAATCCGAACTTCCGATGGAAAAAATAAATAAAAAAAAAATAAATGGCATCAACAAATAGTTCCGAGCGACTTCGAGGTCACCCATATCGTCTCTTAATGCGGATTTCTCATGGGATGCGTCTATCTTGCCGATTTCTGCAAATATGCTCATAAACGGCGTGCTTTAAAATAAACGGAGATCTGGTCGGATGCGGCATCTTCATGCGTGCGCGCGAGATCTTTGGGGTCATCATGGTGAATCAAACGATTGTGCGTGAAGTTATAGCAATCTTTGTGCGGCCTCCGTACGAGATGCGCGGACTAATCGCATGGGTTCCACGGTTCGTGTTTTTCAATTTGAGTCATCCCATCGATGACATTTTCGGAGTCAATCTTTGAGTTCTGCGGCATAAACGACAAAATGAAATAAAAATAAAATAAAATAACTTGGGTGGCATCAACAGATGGTTTGAACATGACGACTTCCCAGGAGATCACCCATCATAGTACTACTCTCCCCGAAATCATGCCTAACTGAAGAGTTCGTATGGGATCTGGTGTGTTGGTGCAATCGCGCCCACTGGAAATTTTCTATAAATTGTGCTCATTCAGAACCCATTCGTGTCGCTGTAAGGCTTCGAAATAGCCAATATTTGAGATAGGAGTCCTGCTAGATGCGCTTGCATGTCATCTACACATCGTGCGCCCCGCAGAGATCTTTCCAGGGGTCATAATGGCAAATCAAATGATCATGCATGAAGTTATGGTGATTTCAGTGGGTCCTTCGCACGAGACGCACAGATCAACCGAGTGGGCCCCACAGATCATGTTTTTCAGGCCGAGGCATCCCTTTGATGATGTTTTGGGAGTCGATTGTCGAGTTCTTCGATGTTAATGTTAAAATAAAATACAAATAAAATGAAATAAAATGCATGACATCAACAGATGGTTCAACACAACGACTTCCTAGGAGGTCACCCATCACAGTGCTGCTCTCGCCTAAGCATGCTTAACTGAAGAGTTCTCATGGGATATGGTGTGCTGGTGCGGTCTCGCCCACTAAAGATTTACCTTAATTTGAGCTCATTCAGAACTCATCTGTGTGGCAATAAGGCTTCGAAATAGCCAAAATTGGAGATACGGGTCCTGCTAGATGTGCCTACAGCACATCTACACATCGTGCACCTCACAGAGATCGTTCTGGATTAGGTCATAATGGCAAATTGAACGATCGTACGTGAAGTTATGGTGATTTCTGTGCAGCCTCCGCAAGAGATGCGCATACCAATTGCGTGGGCCCCACAACTCGTGTTTTTCTGTCTGAGGCATCCCATCGATGACATTTTCGAAGTCGATCTTTGAGTTCTGCAGCATCAACGGTAAAATGAAATAAAAATAACAAAAAATAAATTGGGTGGCATCAACAGATGGTTCAACACGATGACTTCCCAAGAGATCACCCATCATAGTACTGCTCTGGCCCAAGCACACTTAACTAAAGAGTTCTCATGGGATCTGGTGTGCTGGTGCGATCGCGCCCGCTGGAGATTCACTGCAAATTGTGCTCATCCAGAACCCGTCCGTGCCACGGGAAGGCTTCGAAATAGCCGAAATCAGAGATACGAGTCTCGCTAGATGCATCTGCTGCTCATCTGTACGTCGTGCCCCCCGTGAAGATCTTTCCAGTTAGGGTCATAATGGCGAATTGGACGATCGTGCACGAAGTTATGGTGATTTTCATGTGGCCTTTGCACGAGATTAGTAAATCAATTGAGTGGGCCCCACGGCTCGTATTTTTCAGTTCGAGGCATCCCTTCGATGATGTTTTGGGAGTTGATCGCCGAGTTCTCTGGCGTCAACGTTAAAATAAAATACAAATAAAAGGAAATAGAATGTGCGGCATCAACAGATTGTTCAATACGATGACTTCTCAGGAAGTCACCCATCATAGTACTACTCTCACCTATGCACGCTTAACTGAAGAGTTCTCATGGGATCTGGTGTGCTTGTGCGGTCGCCCCCGCTAGAGATTTGAGGCAATTTAAGCTCATTCGGAACCCATCCGTGCCGCTGTAAGGCTTCGAAATAGCCAAAATCGGGTCCGCCAAATCGCAACACATCTGCATCGTCGCAGCGAGATCTTCCTGATTGGGGTCATAATGGTGAATCGGACGATCAGACGCAGTTATGGTGATTTTCGGGGCCTCGCACCAGACGCCAGCAGTCGTCAAGTGGGCCCCACGGCTCGTGTTTTTCAGTCCGAGGCATTCCATCGATGCCATTTTTGGAGTCGATCGTCGAGTTCTCTCCCGTTAACATTAAAATAAAATACATATAAAAAGAAATAAAATGCACGGCATCAATAAATGGTTCAAGATGACAACATCCCAAGAGGTTACCCATCATAGTACTGCTCTTGCCTAAGCACGCTTAACTGAGGAGTCCTCATGGGATCTTACGTAAATTGTGCTCAAGCAAAACCCGTTTGTGCCGCAGTAAGGCTTCAAACTAGTCAAAATCGGAGATACGTGTCCCGCCAGATGCGCTTGTAGCTCATCTGATGATCATGCGCGAAGTTATGGTGATTTTCATGCGGCCTCAACACGAGATGTGCGGATTAGCCGCGTGGCCCCATGGCTCGTGTATTTCAGTCTGGGGCATCCCATCACCAACGTTTTTGGAGTCAATCGCCGAGGTCTCCAGGGTCAACGGAAAAAGAAAATAAAAATAAAAGGAAATAAAATTGGCGGCATCAATAGATGGATCAACATGACGACATCCTAGGAGGTCACCCATCATAGTATTGCTCTCGCTCAAGCTCCCTTAACTGAAGAGTTATCATGGGATTTGGTGTGCAGGTGCGATCGTGCCCGTTTGAGATTTACCGCAAATTGTGCTCATCCAGAACCCGTACGTGCCACGTTAAGGCTTCGAAATAGCCAAAATCAGAGATATAGGTCCCGCCATGGTATCTTCGCTTCTGCTCATGGAGATCTTTTGGATTTGGGGCATAATGGCAAATCGGACGATCGTGCATGAAGTTATGGCGATTTTTGCGCGACCTCCGCACGAGACGCGCGGATCATCCGCGTGGGCCACATGGCTCATGTTTTACAGTTCGAGGCATCCCATCTACAATGTTTTCAAAGTTGATCGATGAGTTCTCCAGTGTCAACGATAAAATAAAATAAAATAAAAATAAACCGAAATAAAATTAGCTACATTAACAGATGGTTCAACACGATAACTTCTCAGGAGGTCACCCATCATAGTACTGCTCTCGCCCAAGTACGCTTAACTAAAGAGTTCTCATGTGATCTGGTGTGCATGTGCGGTCGCGCACGCTGGAGATTTGCCATAAATTGTGCTCATGTGAAACCCGTGACGCTAAGGTAGTGCGCTCAAGCAAACCAAATTGAGATACGGGTCCGCCAGCGCGATGCGCTCATCTATCCGCCATGCCCATGGATCTTTTGATTGGTCATAATGGCTAATCGGATGATCGCGCCGGGTTATGGCCGCACCGACGAGACGCATCCCGCAGGGCCCCACGGTGTTTTTAGTCCGAGGCATCACATCTACAACATTTTCAGAGTCGATCGTCGAGTTCTCCGGTGTCAACGATAAAATAAAAGAAAAATAATAGGAAATAAAATGAACGGCATCAACAGATGGCTCAACACAATGACTTCCCAAGAGGTTACCCATCATAGCACTACTCTATCCAAGCTCGCTTAACTAAAGAGTTATCATGGCATCTGGTGTGCTGGTGCGGTCGCGCCGGCTGGAGATTTGTCACAAATTATGCTCATCTGGAACCCGTCTATGCCGTAGTAAGGCTTTGAAATAATCCAAATTGGAGATATGGGTCTCGCCAGATGCACCTACGGCTCATCTGCTCGTAGTGCACCCCACAGAGATCTTTCGGATTGGGGTCATAATGGCGAATCAGATGATCGTGCGTGAAGTTATGGTGATTTTCGTGTGGCCTCCACCCGAGACACGCGAAAAAGCCGAGTGCGCCCCACGGCTCGTGTTTTTTAGTCTGAAGCATCCCATCGATGGCATTTTTGGAGTCGATCGTCGTGTTCACCAATCATTTAGAGTCTGATAGATTTTTTTTCAAATCATGCTAACTCATATGAGGAAGTATGTTTAGAAAAATCAGACGATCCAAATAATTTTGAAGTCAAAGATGCACCACCAGAGTTTGAAGAAGAGATCAGATCAACCATCGACGAACTCGAAGAAATCAACTTAGGAATAATAGAAGATCCACGCCCAACATACATTAGTTTCTTGTTGAATGAAGAAGAAACCAATGACGAATCGGACGATCGTGTGTGAAGTTATGGAGATTTTCATGCGTCCTCCATATGAGACGTGCGGATCAGCAGCATGGGCCCCACGGCTCATGTTTTTCAGTCCGAGGCATCCCATCAATGATGTTTTCAAAGTTGATCGACAGGTTCTCCGACGTCAAAGGAAGAATAAAATGGGTGGCATCAACAGATGGTTCAACATGACGACTTCCGAAGAGGTCACCCATCATAAGATCGCTATCGCCCCAAGCTCGCTTAATCAAGAGTTCTGATTGTGCCGGGTGCGCGCTAATCGGAGATTTGTCATAAATTGTGCTCATCCGAAACCTGTCCGTTTTGCGGTAAGGCTTCAGAATAGCCGAAATCAAAGATACGGGTCCAACAAGATATGCCTAAGGCTCATCGACGCGTCGTGCGCCCCGCAGAGATCTTTCCAGATTGTGGTCATATTGGCAAATCAGACAATCGTGTGTGAAGTTATGGCGATTTATGTGCGGTCTCCACACGAGCACGGATCAGCCGAGTGGGCCCCACAGCTCATGTTTTTTAGTCTGAGGCATCCCATCGATGATGTTTTCAGACTTGATCGCTGAGTTCTTCGACGTCAAAGGAAAAATAAAATAAAAATAGAAGGAAATAAAATAGGTGGCATCAACAAATTGTTCAACATGAAGACTACCGAGGAGGTCATCCATCATAAGATCGCTTCGCCAAGCTCGCTTAATCAAGAGTTCACATTGATTCGGTGTGCGGTGCGACCCGGAGATTTTCCGCAAATTATGCTCATCCGGAACCCGTCTGTTCCGCGATAAGGCTTTGGAATAGCCGAAATGGAAGATACGGGGCCCGCATGATGCGCCTGCGGCTTAACTGTGCGTCGTGCGCCCCGAGGAGATCTTTCCGGATTGGGGTCATAATGGCAAATCGGACGATCGTGCGCGAAATTATGGCAATTTTCGTGCGGCCTCCACACGAGATGTTCGGATCAACCGCGTGGGCCCCACGGCTCATATTTTTCAGTCTGAAGCATCCCATCTACAACATTTTTGGAGTCGATCATCGAGTTCTCTGGTGTTAATGATAAAATAAAATAAAATAAAAATAAAGAAAATAAACTTGGTTGCATTAACAGATGGTTCAACACAACGACTTCCTAGGAGGTCATCTATCATAGTACTGCTCTCGCACAAGCACGCTTAACTGAAGAGTTCCCATGTGATCTGGTGTGCTGGTGCGATCACGCCCGCTGGATATTTGCTGCAAATTGTGCTCATGCAGAACCCATATGTGCCGCGGTATGGCTTCGAAATAGTCGATATCGGAGATACGGATCCCGCCAAATGCGCCTTTGGGTGTGTCGTGCGCCCCGTGGAGATCTTTCTAGATTGGGGTCATAATAGCGAATTAGACGATCATACGTGAAGTAATGGCGATTTTCATCCTCCCACGATGCGGATCGCCGCATGGGCCCCACGCTCGTTTTTATGGCATCCGAGCTACAACATTTTCAGAGTCGATCACCGAGTTCTCCGACGTCAATGATAAAATAAAATAAAAATATAAGGAAATAAAATGGGTGGCATCAACAGATGGTTCAACACAAAGATGCCCAGGAGATCACCCATCATAGCACTACTCTCGCCCAAGCTCGCTTAACTGAAGAGTTCTCATGGGATTTGGTATCGCGGTCGCTAATCGGAGATTTGCCAAATTGTGCTCAAAGGCTTTGGAATAAAATAAATAGAGGCGCATGCGCGCTCGCGCTCAACGTGTCGCGCCTGAGGAGATCTTTCTGTATTGGGGTCATAATGGTAAATCAGATGATCGTGCGCGAAGTTATGGCAATTTCCGTGCGGCCTCCTCACGAGATGCGTGGATCAACCGTGTGGGCCCCGCAGCTCATGTTTTTCAATACGAAGCATCCCATCTACAATGTTTTCGGAGTCGATCGTCGAGTTCTCCGACATTAATGATAAAATAAAATAAAAATAAAAGAAAATAAATTGGGTTGCATCAACATATGGTTCAACACAATGACTTCCCAGGAGGTCATCCATCATAGTATTGCTCTCACCCAAGCACGCTTAACTGAAGAGTTCCCATGTGATCTAGTGTGCTGGTGCGATCACACTCGCTGAATATTTGCTACAAATTGTTCTCATGCAAAACCCATATGTGTCGCGGTATGGCTTTGAAATAGCCGAAATCAGAGATATGGGTCCCGCCATATGCACCTTTTGCGCGCCGTGTGAGATCTTTCCGATTGGGGTCATAATAATCGGACGATCGGCGCAAGTAATGGAGATTTTCGCCTCCCATTAGATGGGATCAGCATGGGCCCCATGACTCGTGTTTTTTAGTCTTAGGCATCCGATCTACAACATTTTCGGAGTCGATCACCGAGTTCTCCACCGTTAATGATAAAATAAAATAAAAATAAGAGGAAATAAAATGGGCGGCATCAACAGATGGTTCAACACGATGATTCCCAGGAGGTCACCCATCATAACACTACACTCGCCCAAGCTCGCTTAACTGAAGAGTTCTCATGGGATGTGTGTATGCGTGATCACGGGAGATTTGCCGCAAATTGTGCTCACGGGCTTCAAATAGCCAAAAGGATGACGGTCCGTGATGATGCCGCCGCCAACTAAGGCCGATGCCCGAGGAGATCTTCATAATGGCAAATCGAACGATCGTCGCAAGTTATGGAGATTTTGTACCAACACAAGCGCGGATCAATCGCGGCCCCGCTCCGGTTTTTCACCCAAAGAATCCCATCTACAACATTTTCAGAGTCGATCGTCGAGTTCTCCGGTGTTAATGATAAAATAAAATAAAATTAAAAGAAATTAAAATGGGTTGCATCAACAGATGGCTCAACACAACGACTTCCTAGGAGGTCATCCATCATAGTACTGCTCTCGCCCAAGCACGCTTAACTGAAGAGTTCCCATGTGATCTGGTGTGCTAGTGCGATCATGCCCGTTGGATATTTGCTACAAATTGTGCTTATGCAGAACCCATATGTGCCGCACGGTATGGCTTCGAAATAGCCGAAATCGGAGATACGGGTCCCGCTAGATGCATTTTTGGGTCCATCGTGCTCCCCGTGGAGATCTTTCTAGATTGGGGTCATAATAGCGAATCAGATGATCATACGCGAAGTAATGACATTTTTTGTGCAACCTCCCCACGAGACGCGCGGATCTGTCGCATGGGCCCCACGGCTCGTGTTTTTTTATCTAAGGCATCCGATCTACAATATTTTCGGAGTCGATAACCGAGTTCTCCGCCGTCAATGATAAAATAAAATAAAAATAAAGGAAAAAAAATGAGCGGCATCAACAGATGGTTCAACATGATGATTCCCAAGAGGTCACCCATCATAACACTACTCTCGCCCAAGCTCGCTTAACTGAAGAGTTCTCATGGGATCCGGTATGTGCGCGCTAGAGATTCGCCAGAATTGTTTTCATGAACCGACGTCGCTGGCTTTGAAATAAGTGAAATCGAGATACGTCCCGCCAGATCCCCATATGAGCTGGCTCATCGCCGTCGGCCCACGAAGATCTTCCTGATTGGGGTCATAATGGTAAATCGATGATCGCGTGCGGAAGTTATGACATGTGACCTCCGCGACAATGAGGATCGAGTGGACCCCACGACTCAAGTTTTTTAGTCTGAGGCATCCCATCGATGACGTTTTCAGAGTCGGTCGCCGAGTTCTCCGTTGTCAACAAAAAATAAAATAAAAATAAAAATAAATAAAATAGGCATCATCAATAGATGGTTCAACATGATGACTTCCCAGGAGTTTACCCATCATAAGATCGCCTCAAGCTTAATCAAGAGTTCTCACGATCGGTGCGGCGTCTGGTGATTTGCCATAAATTGTGCTCATCGAACCCACCGGCCGTAAGGCTTCAAAAAGCAAATTGAGATAGAGACCGAAGATGCGCCGGATCATCGATCATGCCCCCGAGATTTTCCGATTGGGGTCATAATGACAAATTAGACGATCGTGGGCGAAGTTATGATGATTTCGGCTTCCACGACGTGTCGCGTCCCTCGTTTTTTCACGAGGCATCCCATCTACAACATTTTCGGAGTCGATCGTCGAGTTCTCCGGCCTCAACGGTAAAAGAAAATAAAAATAAAAGGGAATCAAATGGGCGACATCAACAGATTGTTCAACACTATGACTTCCCAGGAGGTCACCCATCATAGTACTGCTCTCGCCCAAGCACGCTTAACTGAAGAGTACACATGGGATCAAGTGTCCGGCCGCGCCACAGATTTCCCCAAATTTTGCTCATCCAAACACCGTGCAGTAAGGCGAAATAAATGAGAGAGTCCCAGATGCTCCTTTCGGCGTCTGCTCCCAGAGATCTTTCCAGATTTGGGTCATTATGGAGAATCGGACGATCGTGCATGAAGTTATGATGATTTTCCTACTACCTCCACATAAGAAGCGCGGATCAACAATGTGGGCCCCACGACACATATTTTTCTGTTTGAGGCATCCCATCTACAACATTTTCGGAGTCGATCTCCGAGTTCTTCGGCATCAATGATAAAATAATATAAAAATAAAAGGAAATAAAAAAAGATCAATGGTTCAACACGATGACTTCAGGTCACCAATCATAGATCGCTTCGCTCTCGCTTAATCAAGAGTTCTCGCTGGATCTGTGGCGGTCTTATAGATTCAAATTGTGCTCATGGAACCATGCGCGTAAGGCTTCAAACCAAAATGAGATTGGTCGCCAAAGCCGCTCATCTACTTGTCGCTGGAGAACTTTTCGGCAAGTTATGGCGATTTTTGTTGCCACAAACGCGTGGGAATCCATCATCATCGATCGTGTTTTCGTCGAGGCAACCCATCAACGACGCTTCAGAGTCAATCGAGTTCTTCTGCCAACCGGTAAAATAAAATAAAAATAAAGGAAATAAAATGGGATCAGATAGTTCAACGACGACTTCCTGGAGGTCACCCATCATAGATGCTCATCCAAGCATGCTTAAGAAGAGTTCTCATGGGATCTACTGAGGCTCTCACTGAGATTTGCCACAAATTGTGCTCATGGAATGCCCTCAAGAGTCTTCAAGATAGCAAATTGAGATCGGTCCCTCCATGAACAATAAAATAAAATCAAAAAAGTAAATTAAATGGGCGGCATCAACAGATGGTTCAACACGACGACTCGAGTCACCCATCATAATTTTCTCACCAAGCGAATCAAGAGTTCACATGGAATCTGAGAGGTCGCAGAGATTTTTTGCAAATTGTGCTTATCTGGAACCCGTCGGTGCCCCGATAAGGCTTCAAACTAGCCGAAATTGGAGATACGGGTCCCGCCAGACGCGTCTCTGGGTGTGTCGTGCTCCCCGTGGAGATCTTTCCGGATTGGGGTCATAATGGAGAATCAGACGATCGTGTGCGAAGTTTTAGCGATTTCCGTGCGGCCTCCCCATGAAATGCGCAGATCAACCGGGTGGGCCCCACGGCTCGTGTTTTTCTATCCGAGGCATCACATCTATGACATTTTTGGAGTCATACACCGAGTTCTCTAGCGTCAATGAAAAAATAAAATCAAAATAAAAAGAAATAAAATGAGCGGCATCAGCAGAGTTCAACACGACGACTTCCTCACCCATCATAAGATCGCTCCCAAGCACGCTTAATCAAGAGTTCTCGGATATGTTGTGTTGTTGCGTCGCTACGCCAGAGATTCACCACAAATGTGCTCATCGAACCCACGCCGCGAGCAAGGCTTCAAATAGCCAAAATCGGAGATAGGTTCGCAGATGCTCGGCAAAGACATCTACGCTGCCGTCGCCCGCTAAGATCTTTCCGGATTTGGGTCAATATGGCGAATCGGATGATTGTGCGTGAAATTATGGCAATTTTCGTGTGGTCTCAACACGAGACGCGTGGATCAGCCGAGTGAGCGCGACGGCTTGTGCTTTTCAGTCTGAGGCATCCCATCGATGACATTTTCAGAGTAGATCGTAATGTTCTCCGACGTCAACGAAAAAATAAAATAAAATAAAATGGGCGGCATCAACAAATGGTTCAACACGACGACTTTCTAAGAGGTCACCCATCATAGACTGCTCTCTCCTAAGCTCGCTTAACTAAAGAGTTCTCATGGGATCTGGTGTGTTGGTACGATCACACCCGTTAGAGATTTGCCACAAATTATGCTCATTCAGAACCCGTCCGCGGCGTAAGGCTTCAAATAAAAATCGAGATACAGTCCTACTGATGTGGATGCTCATCTACGATCGCGCCCGCAGAGATCTTCCGATTGGGTTCATAATGGCGAATCAGACGATCAAGCACAAAAGTTATGGCAATTTTCATGCATAATCCACATGAGATGCGCGGATCAGCCGAGTAGGCCCCACGGGTCATGTTTTTCAGTCCGAGGCATCCCATCAATGACATTTTCAGAGTCGATCACCGAGTTCTCCGGCATCAATGATAAAATAAAAATAAAATAAAATGAAATAAAATGGGCGGCATTAACAGATGGTTTAACACGACGATTTCCTGGGAGGTCACCCATCATAGTACTGCTCTTGCCCAAGCACGCTTAACTGAGGAGTTCACATGGGATCTAATGTGCTGGTTCGATCATGCCCGCTGGAGATTTGCCGCAAATTGTGCTCATCCGGAATCCGTCCATGTCGCGATAAGGCTTTGAAATAGCCGAAATCGGAGATACGGGTCCCGCTAGATGGGCTTGTAGCGCATCTACGCATCGTGCACCCGACGAAGATCTTTCCGGATTGGGGTCATAATGACGAATCAAACGATTGTGTGCGAAGTTATGACAATTATCGTGCGGCCTCCACACGAGACGCGTGGATCAGTCTAATGGTCCCCACGTCTCGTGTTTTTCAGTCTGAGGCATCCCATCGATGACATTTTTGAAGTCGATAGCCGTGGTCTCCGGCATCAATGAAAAAATAAATAAATATAAGGAAATAAAATGGGCGGAATTAACTGATGATTTCAATACAACGACTTCCCAGGTAATCACCCATCAAAGTACCGCTCTCACCCAAGCTCGCTTAACTTAAGAGTTCTCATGGATGTGCCGGTGCGCCGCACTACGGAGATTTGCCGCAAATTATGCTCATCGAACCCGTCCGCTTACCGGTAAAGCTTAAATAGCCAAAATCGAGATACGCCTAGATTCCTCCGATTCGGCCGTGGCTTCCCACGGAGATCTAAATGGGGTCATAATGGTGAATTGACGCGTAAAGTTATGGTGATTTTCGCGGCCTACACGACGCCAGACGCGAGGAGCTATATTTTTCATTCCAAGGCATCCCATACAATGTTTTCAAGTCGATCTCCAAGCATGAACGAAAATAAAATAAAATAAAAGGAAATAAAATGGGCGCATCAATGATGGTTCAACACGACGACTTCCAAAGATCACCCATCGTAAGATCGCTCGCTCAAGCTCGCTTAAGAAGAGTTCTCATGGATTGGTGTTCGCCGCTAGAGAGATTTTTCGCAAATTGTGCTTATTGAACTGCCGCTGAGCTTTCAAATAGTCAAATCAAAGATATGTGTCCCACCAGATGTGCCTTTGGGAGCTTCGTGCTCCCTGCGAAGATCTTTCCGATTTGGGTCATAATGGCTAATCGGATGATCGTGCGCGAAGTTATAGTGATTTCCGTGTGGTCTCCCCACGAGACGTGCGGATCAACCATGTGGGCCCCACAGCTCGTATTTTTTAGTCCGAGGCATCCCATCTACAATGTTTTCGGAGTCGATTGCCGTCTTCTCCCGCGTTAACTATAAAATAAAATAAAAATAAAAATAAATAAAATGGGCGGCATCAATAGATGGTTCAACATGATGACTTCCGAGGAGGTCACCCATCATAATACTGCTCTCGCCCAAGCTCACTTAACTAAAGAGTTCTCATGGGATGTGGTGTGTTGGTACGGTCATGCCCGCTGGAGATTTACCATAAATTGTGCTTCTTCGGAACCTATACATGCTACGGTAAGGCTTCGAAATAGCCAAAATCAGAGATACGGGTCCCTCCAGATGCTCCTGCGGCTCATTCTTGTCGTGCGCTCAGCGGAGATCTTTCTGAATTGGGTCATAATGGCGAATCGGATGATCGTGTTCAAAGTTATGGGGATTTTCGTGCGGCCTCCACATGAGATGCGCGGATCAGCCGAGTGGGCCCCACGGCTCATGTTTTTCAGTCCGAGGCATCCCATCGATGATGTTTTCGAAGTCGATCACTGAGTTCTCCAGCGTCAACGTTAAAATAAAATACAAATAAAAGGAAATAAAATGCGTGGCATCAACAGATGGTTCAACACGAGGACTTCCCCGGATGTCACCCATCATAGTACTGCTCTCGTCCAAGCACGCTTAACTAAAAAGTTCTCATAAGATCTCGTGTGCTGGTGCGGTTGCGCTCGCTAGAGATTTACCGCAAATTGTGCTCATGTGGAACCCGTCCATGCTGCGGTATGGCTTCGAAATAGCCAAAATTGGGAGATACGGTCGCGATGTGCAGCACTGCGCCGCGGCACTCCTGAGATCTTTCCGGATTGGGGTCTTAATGGAGAATCGGACGATCTTGCATGAAGTTATGGTGATTTTCGTACCCGATGGCAAGCGATCATCCGGGGCCTCACGGCTCGTTTTTCCGAGGCATCCCATCGACAATGTTTTCAGAGTCGATCACCGAGTTCTCCTACGTCAACGATAAAATAAAATAAAAATAAAAGAAAATAAAATGGGCGGCACCAACAGATGGTTCAACACGACGACTTCCCAGGAGATCGCCCATCATAGTACTGCTCTCGTGCAAGCACGCTTAAATGAAGAGTTCTTATAGGATCTAGTGTGCTGGTGTGGTCGAGCCTGCTCGAGATTTGCCGTAAGTTGTGCTCATGCGGAACTCGTCTGTGTTGCGGTAAGGCTTCGAACTAGAAGAAATCGGAGATACGGGCCCCGCCAAATGGGCCTATAGCACATCTACGCATCGTGCACCCCGCAGAGATCATTCCATATTTAGGTCATAATGGCAATCGACGATGCGCAAGTTATGGAGATTTCGGCGCCTCGCATGAGATGCACAAATCGCCAGTGGGCCCCATACTGTTTTCGCCGAGGCATCCCATCAATGACATTTTTGGAGTCGATCACCGAGTTCTCCGACGTCAATGGTAAAATAAAATAAAAACAAAAGGAATTAAAATGGGTGACATCAATAGATGGTTCAACACGATGACTTCCAGGTCACCCATCATCTACTCGCCCAAGCACGCTTAATCAAAAGTTTTCATGTGATTTAGTGTGCGGTGCTACCACCGGAGATTTGCCACCAGCTCATGTGGAACCGCCCATGCCGCTGAAGGCTTTGAAAAGCCAAATCACATCTCATCAGAGCCTTGCGGAGATCTTTCCATATTGGGGTCATAATGGCGAATCGAACGATCGTGCATGAACTTATGCAGATTTTCGTGCGGCCTCCGCACAACACGTGCGGATCAGCCACGTGGGCCCCATGGCTTGTATTTTTCAGTGAGAGGATCACATCGATGACGTTTTCGGATTCGATCGCCGAGTTCTGCGACATCAACGGTAAAATAAAATAAAAAGGGCGGCATCAATAGATGGTTCAACACGACTACTTCCCAAGAGGTCACCCATCATAGTACTGCTCTCGCCCAAGCTCGCTTAACTGAAGAGTTCTCATGAGATCTGGTGTGCTAGTGCAGTCGCGCCCGCTGGAGATTTACCATAAATTATGCTCATGCGGAACCTGAACGTGCCGCAGAAAGGCTTTGAAATAGCTGAAATCAGAGACACGGCACCCGCCAAATGGGCCTGTGGCCATCTGCTCATAGTACGCCCCGCAGATATCTTTCCGGATTGAGGTCATAAGGGCGAATCGGACGATCGTGCATGAATTTATGGAGATTTTCGTGCGGCTTCAACACGAGATTCGGGGATCAGCCGCATGGGCCCCATGGGTCATGTTTTTCAATCTAAGGCATCCTATCTATGACATTTTCAGATTCGATCAACGAGTTCTCCGGCGTCAACATTAAAATAAAATAAAAATAAAAGAAAATAAAATGGGTGGCATTAATAGGTTCAACACTGACTTCCCGTGAGGTCACCATCATAAGATCGCTCCCAACCACACTTAATTGAAGAGTTCTGGGATCCGGTGCGGTCGCCACCGGAGATTTCAGAATTGTGCTCATCCGTAACCCGTCGGCCGCGGTAAGGCATCAAATAGCAAATCGAGATATGGGTCCCGCTTACGCGCCACGCTCATCGGCTCCGCAGATCTTCGATTGGGGTCATAATGGCGAATAAGACGATCATGCGTGAAGTTATGGTTATTTTTGTGCGGCCTCCGCACGACACGCGGATTAGCCGCATGGGCCCCACAGCTCATGTCATTCAGTCTGAGGCATTCCATCAACGACGTTTTCAGAGTCGATCACCGAGTTCTCCGGTGTCAACGGTAAAATAAAATAAAAATAAAAGGAAATAAAATAGGCGGCATCAATAGATGGTTCAACACGTCTACTTCCCAAGAGGTCACCTGTCATAGTAATGCTCCCGCCCAAGCTCGCTTAACTAAAGAGTTCTCATGGGAACTTGTGTGCTAGTGCGGTCACGCCCACTGGAGATTTGCCACAAATTATGCTCATGCGGAACCCATATGCCGCAAGGCTTCAAATAGCGATGGAGATACGGTCCCACGATGGGCTCATCATCTGCGCGCCCCAGATCTTTCTGATTGGGGTCATAATGGCGAATCGACGACCGCAAGTTATTGTGATTTTCGTGGCCCGAACACCAGATGCGACGGCCCCATGTGTCATGTTTTTTCGAGGCGCCATATGCGCATTTTAAGATGATCGTTGAGTTAACCAGCGTCAACGGTAAATTAAAATAAAAATAAATGGAAATAAAATGGGTGGCATCAACTGATGGTTCAAGAAGATGACTTTCTAAGAGGTCACCATCAGCCATCTTTGCTCTCGCAGCTTAGCGAAGAGTTCTCATGGGATCTGTGCTTGCAGTGCGCCCGTTGGAGTTTTGTCACAAATTGTGCTCATGCGGAACCCGTTCATGCTACGATAAATTTTTGAAATAGCTGAAATCAGTGATATGTGTCCCGCTAGATGCGCCTTCGGCTCATCTACGCGTTGTGCGCCCCGTGGGGATCTTTCCTGATTGGGGTTATAATGGTGAATCGGACGATTGTGCGTGAACTTACGGAGATTTCCGTGCAGCCTTTGCACGAGACACGCGGATCAGCCGTGTGGGCCGCACGGCTCAAGTTTTTGAGTCCGAGGCATCCCATAGACAATATTTTTGGAGTTGATCGCCGAGTTCTCCGGCGTCAATGGTAAAATAAAATAAAAATAAAAGGAAATAATATGAGCGACATCAACAGGTGGTTCAACACGACGACTTCCCAGGAGGTCCCCCATCATTATACTGCTCTCACCCAAGCATGCTTAAATGAAGAGTTCTCATGTGATCTGGTGAGCTGGTGTAGTCGCGCCCATTGGAGATTTGTCGCAAAATATGCTCATGCGGAACCCGTTCGTGCCGCAGTAAGGCTTCAAAATAGCCAGAATCGGAGATACGAGTACCGCCAGATGTGCCTTTGGCACAACTGTGTCGTGCGGCCCACCGAGATCTTTCCATATTATGGTCATAATTATGAATCAGACGATTGTGCGTGAAGTTATAATGATTTAAGTGCGGCCTTCACATGAGATGCATGGATCAGCCAAGTGAGCCCCACGGCTCATGCTTTTCAAACCGAGGCACCCATCGATGACGTTTTCAGAGTCAAACGCCGAGTTCTCTGGCGTCAATGTTAAAATAAAAAATAAATAAAAGAAAATAAAATGTGCGGCATCAACAGATGGTTGAACACGACGACTTCCTAGGAGGTCACCCATCATATCTTGATTTGCAAGCTTCGTTTAGCGAAGAGTTCTCATGGAATTGTCTTTGGTGCGGTCTTGGATATTTTACGCAAATTACACTCATGTGTGCACGGTAAGGCTTCAAACTAGTCGAAATCGGAGATGCGTGCCCCGCCAGATGTGCCTGCGGCTTATCTGCGCATCATGCCCCCGTGGAGATCTTTCTAGATTAAGGTCATAATGACGAATCAAATGATCATGCGCGAAGTTATGGCGATTTCCATGTGGCCTCCACACGAGTTTGCGGATCAATCGAGTGGGCCCCACGGCTCGTATTTTTCAGTCTGAGGCATCCCATAGATGATGTTTTCGGAGTCGATCTTCGAGTTCTCCGACGTCAATGGTAAAATAAAATAAAAATAAAAGGAAATACAAAGGGTGGCATCAATAGATTGTTCAACACGACGATTTCCCAGGAGGTCACCATCATAGTACTGCTCTGGCCCAGGCACGCTTAACTGAAGAGTTCTCATAGGATCTGGTGAGCTGGTGCGGTCGCACCCGTTGGATATTTGTCACAAATTGTGCTCATCCGAAACTCGTCTATGCCGCAGTAAGCATTTGAAATAGCTGAAATCGGAGATACGGGTCCCGCCAGATGCGCCTGCGGCTCATCTGCTCGTCGTGCGCCCCGCAGATATCTTTCTGGATTGGAGTCATAATGGCGAATCGAATGACCATGAGTGAAGTTTTGGCGGTTTCCTTGCGGCCTCCGCACGAGACGCGCGGATCAACCGTGTGGGCCTCACGGCTCATGTTTTTCAATCTGAGTCATCTCATCAACGGTGTTTTCGGAGTCGATCGTCGAGTTCTCCGGCGTCAACTATAAAATAAAAAAAAATAAAAGGAACTAAAATGGGCCGCATCAATAGATGGTTCGACACGACGACTTCCCATGAGGTCAACCATCATGGTACTGCTTGCACCTAAGAATGCTTAACTGAAGAGTTCTCTTGGGATCTAGTGTGTTGGTGTGGTCATGCCCGTTGGAGATTTTCCACAAATTGTGCTCATGCAGAACCCGTCCATGCCGCATTAAGGCTTCGAAATAGTCGAAATCAAATATACGGCTCCCGCTAGATGCACCTTTGGCCATCTAGTAGTAGTGTGCCCCACAAAGATCTCTCTAGATTGGGGTCATAATGGCGAGTCAGACGATCGTGTGTGAAGTTATGGCGATTTTTATGCGGCCTCCACACGAGACGCGCGGATCAGCCGCTTGGGCCCCACGACTCGTGTTTTTCAGTCCAAGACTTCCCATATATGATATTTTGGGAGTCGATCTCTGAGTTCTCTGGTGTCAACAATAAAATAAAATAAAAATAAATAAAATGGGAGGCATCAACAGATGGTTCAACACCACGGGCTTCTAGCCAAGTACTTCTCTCGCTTCGCTTAGCGAAGAGTTTTCATGGGATTTGGTGTGCTGGTATGATCGCACCAGCTAGAGATTTATCGCAAATTGTGCTCATGCAGAACGCGTATGTGTCCCGGTAAGGTTTCAAAATAGCCAAAATCGGAGATATGGGTCCCACCGGTTGCGGTTGCGGCTCATCTGCTCATCGTGCGCCTCGCGTAGATCTTTCCAGATTATGGTCATAATGGTGAATCGGATGATCGTGTGGGAAGTATTGGTGATTTCTGTGTGGCCTCCGCACGAGACGTACGGATTAGTCACATGGGCCCCACAGGTCATGTTTTTCATCTATTGATGTCGCGCATTTTATTTCCTTTTATTTGTATTTTATTTTAACGTTGACTCCGGAGAACTCAACGATTGACTCCGAAAACGTCATCGATGGGATGCCTCGGACTGAAAAACATGAGCTGTGGGGCCCACTCGGCTGATCCATGCATCTTGTGTGGACACCGCACGGAAATCCCCATAACTTTGAACACGATCTTCTGATTCACCATTATGACCCCACCAAAAGATCTTCACCGGCGACGATAAGCGATAGCGCATCTGAGGGACATCTTTGATTTTGAATTTTACAAAGACGTATGGGTTACGGATGAGCAAAAAATCGGGCGCGGCAAGACACAGATCCCATGAGAACTCTTCAAGTGAGAAAGCAGAGCGATTGACCTCGAGAAGTCATCATATTGAACAATCTATTGATGCCGCCCATGTTATTTCCTTTTATTTTATTTTATTTTATTTTATCATTGATGCCGGAGAACTCGGCGATCGACTCCAAAAATGTTGTAGATGGGATGCCTTGGACAGAAAAATATGTGTCGTGGGGCCCACATTGTTGATCTGCACTTCTTGTGTGGAGGCTGCGCGAAAATCGCCATAACTTCATGCACGATCGTCCAATTTGCTATAATGACCCAAATCTTTAAAGATCTCTGCGGGGCGCACGAAGCGCCCGAAGGCGCATCTGGCAAGACCCGTATCTCTGATTTTGGCTATTTCGAAGCCTTACCGTGACACAGATGAGTTCTGGATGAGCACAATTTATAGCAAATCTCGAACGTGACACACCAAAGACACTTGATCCCAGCGTGTACTCTTGATTAAGCGTAAGATTATAATGGGTGACCTCTTCGGAAGTTAACGTGTTGAACAATCTATTAATGCCATTTTGTTTCCTTTATTTTTTTTATTTTACCGACGGAGAACATCGACTCAAATCATTGTAGATGGGATGCCTCGACCGAAAACACGAAGTGCGTCGATTCGCGCCTCATGTGGAAGTCACACGAAAATCACCATAACTTCGTGCACGATCGTCTAATTCGCCATTATGACCCCAATCCAGAAAGATCTCCGTGGGGTGCATGACTCCCTGATGAGCAGCAGATGCATCTTGTGGATCTAATATCTCCGATTTTGGCTATTTCGATGCCTTACCACGACACAGATGGGTTCCAACTGAGCACAATTTATGGCAAATCACCATCGGGCGCGACCGCACCAGCACATCAGATCGCATGAGAACTATTCAGTTAAGCATGCTTACACATGCGTGTCCTGGTAAGGCTTCAAAATTGTCAAAATCGGAGATATGGGTCCCACCAGATGCGGCTGCGGCTCATCTACTCGTCGTGTGCCCCGCGGAGATCTTTCCGGATTGGGGTCATAATGGCGTATCGGACGATCGTGTGCGAAGTATTAGCGATTTCAGTGCGGCCTCCGCACGAGACGCGTGGATCAACTGCATGGGCCCACGGGTCATGTTTTCAGTCCGAGGCATCCCATCAACGACATTTTCAGAGTCGATCGACGAGTTCTCCAGCTTTAACAATAAAAAAAATAAAAATAAAGGAAATGAAATGGGTGGCATCAACAATTCGTTCAACACAACGACTTCCCAAGAGGTCACCCATCATAGTACTGCTCTCACCTAAGCACGCTTAACTGAAGAATTCTCATGTGATCAGGTGTGCTGGTGCGATCGCGCCCTTTATAGATTTTTTGTAAATTATTCTCATGCAAAATTGCGGTAAGGCTTTGAACTAGCTAAAATCGGTCATACATGTCCTGCCAGATGCGTTTGCGGCTCATCTATGCGTTGTTCGAAAAATCTTTCCGAATTAGGATCATAATGGTGAATCGGATGATCGTGCGCGAGTTGTGGGATTTCTGTGCGGCATTCGCACAAGATGCGCGGATCAACCTAGTGGGCCCCACGGCTCGTGTTTTTCATTACGAGGCATCCCATCAATGACGTTTTTGGAATCGATCACCGAGTTCTCCAGCGACAATGGTAAAATAAAATAAAAACAAAAGGAAATAAAATGGGAGGCATCAACAGATGGTCCAACAAGACTTCCCAAGAGGTCACCCATCATAGTACTCTCACGCCCAAGCACGCTTAACTGAAGAGTTCTTATGAGATCTAGTGTGCTAATGCGGTCTCCCCTCTGGAGATTTACCGCAAATTATGCTCATTATCTAAGGCCGCGTAATCAAATAAATTGAAGATACGAGTCTGCTCATGCGATCTGCTTCGCAAGCACCCTAAGATATTTCCGGATTAGGGTCATAAGGGAGAATCGGATGATCGTGTGCAAAGTTATGGTGATTTCTAGGCGGCCTATGCATGAGATGCACGGGTAAGCCACGTGGGCCCCACGGGTCATATTTTTCTGTCCGAGGCATCCCATTAATGACATTTTCGGAGTCGATCATCGAGTTCTCCAGCATCAATGGTAAAATAAAATAAAGATAAAAGAAAATAAAATGGGTGGTATCAATAGATGGTTCAACACGACGATTTTCCAGGAGGTCACCCATCGTAGTACTACTCTCGCCCAGGCACGCTTAACTGAAGAATTCTCGTGGGATCTGGTGTGTAGGTGCGGTCGCACCCGCTGGAGCTTTGCCGCAAATTATGCTCATTGAACCCATTTGTGCCGCGATAAGGCTTCAAAATAGTCGAAATAGGAGATACGGGTCCTACCACATGCGCTGACTCATCTATGTGTCGTACGCCCCACGGAGATCTTTTCGAATTAGGGTCATAATGGTGAATCGGATGATCATGCATGAAGTTATGGTGATTTTCGTGCGGCCTCCGCACGAGACACGCGGATCAGTCGCGTGGGCCTCTCGGCTCGTGTTTTTCAGTCCGAGGCATTCCATCAATGACATTTTCGGAGTCGATCGCCGAGTTCTCCAACATCAACGGTAAAATAAAATAAAAATAAAAGAAAATAAAATGGGCGGCATCAACAGATGGTTCAACACGAAGACTTTCTAAGAGGTCACCCATCATAGTACTGCTCTCGCCCAAGCTCACTTAACTGAAGAGTTCTCATGGGATATGGTGTGCGTCGTGCTTGGACATTGGCATATTATGCTCATGTAACACATGCGTCGCGGTAAGGCATTGAAATAGAAATCGAAGAACAGTCCACAGTCGACTGTGACCATCTCTATCGCACCGGAGATCTTTATGGATTGGGGTCATAAGGGCGAATCGGATGATCGTGCACGAAGTTATGGCTATTTTCATGCGGACTCCACATGAGAGATGGATCGCCCCCATGTGTCACATTTTTCGATCCACGCGTTTTGAAGTCGATCGCCGAGTTCTCTAGCGTCAATGAAAAATAAAAAAAATAAAAGGAAAAAAAGGCGGATCAATACCAACACGATGACTTCCCAGAAGGTCACCCATCATAGAACTGCTTTTGCCTAAGCACATTTAACTGAAGAGTTCGCATGGGATCTGGTGAGCTGGTGCAGTCATGTCGTTGGAATTTTTCACAAATTGTGCTCATGCGAAACCCATTCGTGCCGCGGTAAAGCTTCGAAATACCCGAAATTGGTGATATGTGTCCCCCCAGATGTGCCCGCGGCTCATCTATGCGTCGTGCGCCCCGTGGAGATCTTTTTGGATTGAGATCATAATGGTGAATCGGAGGATCGTGCGCAAACATATGGAGATTTTCGTATGGCCTTCCCACGAGACGCATGGATCAGCCGCGTGGGCCCCATGACTCATCTTTTTCATTGCAAGGCATCCCATTGATGACATTTTTGGAGTCGAGTCCCGAGTTCTCTGGCTTCAATGATAAAATAAAATTAAAATAAAGGAAAATAAATTGAGCGGCATCAACAGATGGTTCAACACGATGACTTTCTAGGAGGTCACTTATCATAGTACCGCTCTTGCCCAAGCACGCTTAACGGAAGAGTTCTCATGTGATCTGGTGTGCCGGTGCGGTCACGCCCGCTAGAGATTTGCAACAAATTATGCTCATGCAAAACTCATCCGTGCCACGGTAAGGCTTCAAAATAACCGAAATCGGTGATACGGTACCGCCTTTGGGACATGGGATTCACGAAGATCTTTCCGGATTGGGGTCATAATGGCAAATAAGATCGTCGTGCATGAAGTTATGGTGATTTCCTTGTGGCGTACCAGACGCCAGACGCCTACGCCCCCGTGTTTTTCGGTCAGGGCATCCCATCGACGACGATTTCGGAGTTGATCGCCGAGTTCTCTGGCGTCAGTTGTAAAATAAAATAAAAATAAATGGAAATAAAATGTGTAGCATAAACAGATGGTTCAACGCTACAACTTCCTAAGGAGGTCACCCATCAGCGTACTTGTCTTGCCCAAGCACGCTTAACTGTAGAGTTCTCATGTGATCTAGTGTGCTATTACGGTCACATCTGCTGAAGATTTTCTGTAAATTATGCTTATGCGAAACCCGTCCGTGCCGTGATAAGGTTTCAAAATAGCCGAAATCAGAGATACGAGTCCTGCCATATGCACCTTTGGCACACCTGCGCGTCGTGCGCCCCGCGAAGATCTTTTCAGATTGGGGTCATAATGGCATATCGGACTATCGTGCGTAAAGTTAAGGCAATTTTCATGCTATCTCTAGACGAGACATGCGAATCAACCGAGTGGGCCCCACTGCATGTGTTTTTCAGTCTAACGCATCCCATCGACGACAGTTTCGAAGTCGATCCCCGAGTTCTTCGGCGTCAATGATAAAATAAAAAAAATAAATGAAAATAAAATGGGTGGCATCAATAGATGGTTCAACGTGATGACTTCCTAGGAGGTCACCCATCATGATCGCTTCCCCAAGCACGCTTAACGAAGAGTTCTCGTGACCGGTGTGCGCGGCCGCTACCAGTGATTTTCCATAAATTGTGCTCATGCAAAACCCATCCGTGCCGCGGTAAGGCTTCGAAATAGCCAAAATCGGTGATACGGGTCCTGCTAGATGCGCCTTTGGGACATCTACGCGTCATGTGCCCCACGTAGATATTTCCGGATTGGGGTCATAATGTCGAATCAGATGATCGTGCGTGAAGTTATGGTGATTTTCGTGCGCCCAACATACGAGACGCACAGATCAGCCACGTGGGCCCCACGGCTCATCTTTTTTAGTCTGAGGCATCCCATCGACGGTTTCGATCATCATCTCCGCATAAATGGTAAAATATAATAAAATAAATGGAAATAAATAACAGATGGTTCAACGCGATGACTTAAGGAGGTCACCATCATAAGATCGCTCACTAAGCATGCTTAACCATAAAAGTTGATCTAGTGTCTTGTGGGTGAGCCACCGAGATTTGCTACAAATTGTGCTTATGCAAAACCTGTACGTGCCGCGGTAAGGCTTCAAAATAGACAAAATCAGGGATACGGGTCCCGCCATATGCGCTTTACATATCGCGATCGTGACCCCGCGGAGATCTTTTGATTGGGGTCAATGGCAAATCGACGATCGTGCACAAAGTTAGATTACCCACGACGCGCCGATCAATCAGCGTAGGCCCCACGGCTCATGTTTTCGCCTAAGGCATCCCATCGACGACGGTGAGTCGATCGCCGAATTTTCTGGCAAAAAATAAAATAAAATAAATGGAAATAAAATGGGCAAATAGACGGTTTCAACGCTGAGGATGTCACCCATCATATGCTTAAAGATCAGAGTTCGTGTGATGCGCGGTCGCGCTCGGAGATTTTCATAAATTGCACATTACGCGAACTTCGTCGTGCCGTGGTAAGGCTTCGAAATAGTTGAAATCGGAGATGCGGGTCCCTCCAGACACACACCGCGCGGAGATCTTTCGATTGGGGTCATATAAATATCATGGGCAAGTTATGGCAGCCTCTCGCAGACGCAGCGGATTAGCCGCGCGTTATTTGTTTTTCAGTCCGAGGCATCCCATCAACGACATTTTCGGAATCGATCGTCGAGTTCTCTGGCATCAACGGTAAAATAAAATAAAAATAAAAGAAAATGAAATGGGTGGTATCAACACATGGTTCAACACGACGATTTTCTAGGAGGTCACCCACATAAGAACTCTTCAGTTAAGCGTGCTTGGGCGAGAGCAGTACTATGATGGGTGACCTCCTAGGAAGTCATCGCGTTGAACCATCTGTTGATGTCACCCATTTTATTTCCTTTATTTTATTTTATTTTACCATTGATGCCAAAGAACTCGACGATCGACTCTGAAACCGTCATCGATGAAACGTCCCAGACTAAAAAACATGATCTGTGTGGCCTACGCGGCTGATCCGCGCATCTCGTGTTGAGGCCGCACGGAAATCACCATAACTTCGCTCAAGTTCGTCCGATACGCCATTATCACCCCAATCTAGAAATATCTCCTCGGGGCGCACGACGCGCACATGTGCCAAAGGCGCATTTAGCGAGGCCCGTATCTCCAATTTCGCATTTTTCAAAGCCTTACCGCGGCACGTACGGGTTCCACATTAGCACAATTTGCGGAAAATCTCCAACGGACACCAACAAAGACATCTCACATGAGAACTCTTCGCTTAAGCAGAGCTGTACTATGATGGGTGACCTCCTGGGAATTCATCGTGTTGAACCATCTACTGATGCCACCCAATTTATTTTATTTTATTTTTATTTTTATTTTAGCATTGACGCCAGAGAACTCGGCAATCGACTTCGAAATATCGTTGATGTGATGCCTCGAACTGAAAAACACCACCCGTGAGGCCCACGTGGCTGATTCGCGCATCTCGTGCGAAGGCCGCACAGAAATATCCAATACTCCATGCACGATCGTCTGATTCACCATTATGACCCCAATCTGAAAAAATCTCCGCGGGGCGCACGACGCACAGATGAGTCGCAGGAGCATCTGAGGGGATACGTATCACCGATTTCGGCTAGTTCGAAGCTTTACCGCAACACAAACGGGTTCCGCAAGAGCACAATTTATGAAAAATCTCCAACCTGCCGTGACCAGCAAAGACACAGATCCCATGAGAACTCTTCGCTTAAGCAGCAGGTGAAGTATGATGGTTGACCTCTTAGGAAGTCGTCGTGTTGAACCATCTGTTGATACCACCCATTTTATTTTATTTTTATTTTACCGTTGAAGTCGAAGAACTCTGCGATAGACTCCGAAAACATCATTGATGGGATGCCTCGGACTGAAAAACTCCACTCATGGGGCCCACGTGGCAAATCCACGCATGCCGTGCGAAGGAAGCACGAAAATCGTTAACACTTTGTGTCGGATCATTCGATTCGCCATTATGACCCTAATCCGTAAAGATCTCTGCGGGGCACACGACGCGTAGATGTTCCAAAGGCGCATCTAGTGGGACTCATATCTCCGATTTCGGCTAGTTCGAAACCTTACTGCAACACAGACGGGTTCCGTATGAGCACAATTTGCTACAAATATCCAGCGGACGCGGCCGCACCAACACACTAGATCCCATGAGAACTCTTGAGTTAAGCGGGCTTGGGCGAGAGCAGTACTATGATGGGTGACCTCCTGGGAAGTTGTCGTGTTGAACCATCTGTTGATGTCGCCCATTTTATTTCCTTTTATTTTTATTTTATTTTACCATTGACGTCAGAGAACTCGACGATCGACTCCAAAAACATCATCGATAGGATGCCTTGAACCGAAAAATATGAGCTGTGTGGCCCACTAAGCAGATTCGTGCGTCTCAAGCACAGGCCGCACGGAAATTGCCATAACTTCGGGCAGAATCATCCGATTCACCATTATGACCCCAATCCGGAAAGATCTCTATGGGGGCTCACGATGCATAGATGTGGCAAAGGCGCATCTAGTGGGACCCGTATCTCCGATTTTGCTAGTTAAAAGCCTTACTGTGGCATGGATGGGTTCCGCATGAGCACAATTTGCAAAAAGTCTCCAACGAGCGCGACCTCACCAGCACACCAGATCCCATGAGAACTCTTCGCTATGTGTAAGCGAGCAAGATTGATGGGAAGATGTCGAGTTGATCCGTCTGTTGATGCTGACCATTTTATTTCCTTTTATTTTTATTTTATTTTACCATTGACGTCAGAGAACTCGGCAATCTACTCCGAAACCGTCATCGATGGGATGCCTCGGGCCGAAAAACACCAGCCGTGGGGCCCATTCGGCTGATCCGCGTGTCTCGTGTGGAGGCCGCACGAAAATTGCCATAACTTCACGCACGATCATCCGATTCATCATTATGACCTAAATCCGGAAAGATTTCCGTGGGGCACACGACGAGTAGATGAACCGCAAGTGCATGTTGCATTACCCTTATCTCTGATTTCCGCTATTTTAGAGACTAATCGTGGAACGTACTGGTTCCGCATGAGCACAAATTATGGCAAATCTCCAGCGGACACGACCGCGCCAGCACAACCGATCACATGAGAACTCTTCGCTAAGCGTGTTTGGAGAAAGATTGATGGGTGACCTCTAGGTGGAAGTCGTGTTGAACCATCTGATGATCAGCCCATTTTATTTCCTTTTTATTTATTTTATTTTATCGTTGATGCGGAGAACTCGATGATCGACTCCAAAAACATCGTAGATGGGATGCCTCGGACTGAAAAACACGAGTCGTGGGGCCCACTCGGCTGATCTACATGTCTCGTGTGGAGGCCGCAGAAATCGCTATAACTTCATGCATGATCGTCTGATTCGCCATTATGACCCCAATCTGAAAAGATCTTCGCGGGGCACACGATGAGAAGATGAGCTGCAGGCGCATATGGCGGGACTCATATCTCTGATTTCGACCATTACGAAGCCTTGCCATGACACGGACGGGTTTCGCATGAGCACAACTTGCAGCAAATCTCCAGCGGCGTGACTCACCATACACGGATCCATGAGAACTCTTGATTAAAGTGTGCTTGGCGAAGCGATCTTATGTTGGGTGACTTCCTGGAAGTTGTCGTGTTGAACGATATGTTGACGCTTCCCATTTTTTTCACTTTTATTTTTATTTTATTTTATCGTTGATGCCAGAGAACTCGACGATCGACTCTGAAAACATCATCGATGGGATGCCTCGGGCTGAAAAATACGAGCCGTGGGGCCCACTCGGTTGATCCGTGCATCTCATGGGGAGGCCTCACGGAAATCACCATAACTTCATGCGATGCGTCATTATGACCCAATCGGAAAGATCTCCCGGCACACGCCGATGAGTCGCAGTGCTTCTTGCGGAATCTCCGATTTCAGCTATTTTGAAGAGTTCGGTACGCACGGGTTTCATGAAATTTGATACAAATCTTTGGAGACGCGGCATTCCAAATCCCATGCGAACTCTTCGATTAAATGTGCTTGGGTGAGAAATCTTATGATGACCTCTTGGGAAGTCGTCGTGTTGAACCATCTGTTGATGCCACCCATTTTATTTCCTTTTATTTTTATTTTATTTTACCGTTGACGCCGGAGAACTCGGTGATCGACTCCGAAAACATCATCCATGGGATGCCTCAAACTAAAAAACACAAGGCGTGGGACTCACGTGGCTAATCCGCGCGTCTCATGCTGAGGCCACACAAAAATTGCCATAACTTCACGCACGATCATTTGATTCGCCATTATGACCCCAATCCAGAAAAATCTCTGCGGGGTGCATGATGCGCAGATGAGCCGCAGGTGTATCTAGCGACTCCCGTATCTTTGATTTTGGCTATTACGAAACCCACCGCGAGACGAATGGTTTCAGCATGAATATCATTTGCGGAAAATCTCCAGCGGGGGTAAACCGCACAAACACACCAGATCCCATGAGAACTCTTTAGTTAAGCGTGCTTGGGCGAGAGCAGTACTATGATGGGAGACTTCTTGAGAAGTCATCGTGTTGAACCATCTGTTGATGCAACCTATTTTATTTCCGATTATTTTTATTTTATTTTACCGTTAATGCCGGAGAACTCGACGATCGACTCTGAAAATGTCGTAGATGGGATACCTCGGACTGAAAAACCTGAGTCATGGGGCCCATGCGGTTGATCCGCGCGTCTCATGTGGAGGCTGCATGGGAATCTATTGATGCCGCCCATTTAGTTCCTTTTATTCTTATTTTATTTTACTGTTGACACCACATAACTTGGCGATCAACTCCAAAAATGTCATCGATGGGATGCCTCGGACTGAAAAACATGAGTCGTTGGGCCCACCCATCTAATCCGAGCGTGTCGTGCATAAGCCTCATGGAAATCGTCATAACTTCTCACACAATTGTCTGATTCGTAATTATGACCCCAATCCAGAAAAATCTCTTCGCGGTGCGATGTGCCTCTAACTCTTATCTATTTGGCTATTTGGCTTTCTTGTGACCGGATGAGCATAATTTGCGGTACATCTCCAGCGGACGCGACCACACTAGCACACCAGATCACATGAGAACACTTCTATTAAGTGTGCTTGGGCGAGAGCAGTACTATGATGGGTTCATCGTGTTGAACCATTTATTGATGCCGCCTATTTTATTTCCTTTTTTATTTTTTTTTTACCATTGACGTAAAGAACTCGACGATCGACTCTGAAAATGTCATCGATGGGATGCTTGGACTAAAAAAACCGCGTGGGGCCAGCGGTCATCTCATGCGAGGGCGCGCGAAAATCTCCATAACCGGCATGATCGTCCGATTCACCATTATGACCCCAATCCGGAAAGATCTCGGAAGCACTTCGCGTAGATGAGCCAGGGGCATTTGGCGATATCTCCGTTCTTCTAGTTGAAGTCTTACGCCAGCGGGTTTGTGTGAGTATAATTTAGAAAAATCTCCCGAGCAGATGCGCACACCATATCTATAAGAACTCTTCAATTAAGCGTGCTTGAGCGAGAGCAATACTATGATGGGTGACCTCTTAGGAAGTCATCGTGTTGAACCATCTGTTGATGTCGCCCATTTTATTTATTTTTATTTTTAATTTATTTTACCATTGACGCCGGAGAACTCAGCGATCAACTCTGAAAATGTCGTCGATGGGATGCCTCGGGCAGAAAAACATGAGCCGTGAGGCCCACGCGGCTGGTCCGCGCATCTCATGGAGGCCGCACAGAAATCACCCTAACTTCACACACGATCTTCCGATTCACCATTATGACCCCAATCCGGAAAGATCTCCGCGGGCCGAACAACATGTAGATGAGCCGTAGGTGCATCTAGTGGGACTCGTATCTCCGATTTAGACTATTTTGAAGCCTTACCATGGCACAGAAGTGTTCCGCATGAGCACAATTTTTGGCAAAGCTCTAGCGGCGCCACACATCACGAGAACTCTTGATTAAGCATGCTTGAGCGATATGATGGGTGACATCCTAGGTAGTCATCATGTTGGACCATCTATTGATGCCACCCATTTTATTTCCTTTTTTTAATTAATTTTACCGTTGGCGCCGGAGAACTCGGCAATCGACTCAGAAAATGTCGTCGAGGGATACCTCGGACTGAAAAACACAAGTTGTGAGGCCTACACAGCTGATCCATGCATCTCGTGCAGAGGCCGCATAGAAATCACCAAAACTTTGCACGATCGTCCGATTTGTCATTATGACCCCAATTCGGAAAGATCTCTGTGGGGCGCACGACGCGTAGAAGTGCCATAGGCGCATCTGGCGGGATGCGTATCTCCGATTCCGGCTATTTCGAAGTCGTACCGCGGCACAGACTGGTTTCGCATGAGCATAATTTGTAGCAAATCTCTAGCAGGTGCGACCGCACCAGCACATCAGATCCCATGAGAACTCCTTAGTTAAGTGTGCTTGGGCGAGAGCAGTAGTATGATGGGTGACCTTGTAGGAAGTCATCGTGTTGAACCATCCGTTGATGCCGCCCATTTTATTTTATCGTTGACACCAGAGAAATCGAAGATCGACTTCGAAAACGTCATCGATGGGATGCCTCGGACTGAAAAACACATGCTATGAGGCCGACGCCCCTGATCCGCATATCTCGTACAGAGGCCGCACGAAAATCGCCATAACTTCATGCACGATCGTTCGATTCACCATTATGACCCCAATCCGGAGAAATCTTCATGGGGCGCACGACACAGAGATGAGCCACTAATTTTGGGTATTTCAAAGTCTTACCACGTCACGGACGGGTTCCACATGAACACAATTTGTGGCAAATCTCTAGCGGGCATGACCACACCAGCACACTAGATCCCATGACAACTCTTCAATTAAGCATGCTTGAGCGAGAGCAGTACTATGATGGGTGACCTCCTGGAAAGTCGTCGGGTTGAACCATCTATTGATTCCGCCTATTTTATTTCCTTTTATTTTTATTTTATTTTATCATTTATGCTGGAGAACTCGGTGATTGACTTTGAAAATGTCATCGATGGGATACCTCGGACTAATAAACATGAGTCGTGGGGCCCATGGAGTTGATCCACGCATCTCGTGCGGAGGCCACACGGAAATCGCCATTACTTCGCGCACGATCGTTTGATTCGCCATTATGACCCTAATCTGGAAAGATCTCTGTAGGGCGCACGACGCGTAGATGAGCCGCGGGCTCATCTGATGGGATCCGTACCTCCGATTTTGGCTATTACGAAGCCTTACCGCGGTACGGACGAGTTCCAAATGAGCACAATTTGTGAAAAAATCTCCAGCGGGGGTGACCAAACCGGTACACCAGATCCCATGAGAACTCTTCATTTAAGCGTGCATGGGCAAGAACAGTACTAAGATCAGTGACCTCTTGGGAAGTCTTCATGTTGAACCATATGTTCATGCCACCCATTATATTTATTTTTATTTTTATTTTATTTTACCGTTGACGTCGGAGAACTCGGCGATTGACTCCGAAAACATAATAGATAGGATGCCTCAGACAGAAAAACACGAGCTGTGATCTGTGCATCTCGTGTGGAAGCCGCACAAAAATTTTCATAACTTTGCGCACGATCATTCGATTCGCCATTATGACCCCAATCCAGAAAATCTCCGTGGGGCACACGACGCGCAGATGAGCCGCATGCGCATTTGGCGGGACGCGTATCCCCAATTTTAGCTATTTTAAAGCCTAACCTCGGCACGGATGTGTTCCGGATGAGCACAATTTGTGGCAAATCTCCAGCGGGCATGACCACACTAGATCCCATGAGAAATCTTTAGTTAAGCGAGCTTGGGTGAGAGCAGTACTATGATGGGTGACCTCCTCGGAAGTCATAGGGTTGAACTATCTGCTGATGCCGCCCATTTTATTTCCTTTTATTTTTATTTTATTTTACCGTTGACGCCGGAGAACTCGGCGATTGACTCCAAAAATGTCATCGATGGAATGCCTCGGACTAAAAAAACATGAAGCACCCACGCGGCTGATTCGCACATCTCGTGCAGAGGCCGCACGAAAATCTCCATAAATTTGCGCACGATCGTTCAATTCACCATTGTAACCCAAATCCAAAAGACCTCCATACGGCCTTGCAGATAAAGGTGCATCTTGAACCTATATCTCCGATTTCGGCTATTTTGAAGCCTTACTGTAGCACAGAAGGGTTCCGCATGAGCACAATTTATGGAAAATCTCCAACGGGTGCGACCACACCAGCACAGTAGATCGCATGAGAACTCTTCAGTTAAGCATGCTTTGGTGGTAGCAGAACTACGATTGCTGACCTCCTGGGAAGTCATCGTGTTGAACAATCTGTTGATGCCGCCCATTTTATTTCCTTTTAATTTTGTTTTTTATTTACCATTGACGCAGGAGAACTCGGCGATCGACTCCGAAAATGTCATTAATGGGATGCCTCAGATAGAAAAACACATGCTGTGGGGCCCACACGACTGATCCGTGCGTCTCGTGCGAAGGCCGCACGGAAATCGCTATAACTTCACGCAAGATCGTCTGATTCGCCATTATCACCCCAATCTGGAAAGATCTCCATGGGGCACACAACGCATAGATGAGCCGCAGGAGAATCTAGCAGAAACCATATCTCCGATTTGGGGTATTTCAAAGGCTTACCGCGGCTGGGAGGGTTCCGGATCAGCAAAATTTGCAGCAAATCTCCTGCGGACACGACCGCACCAACACACTAGATCCCATGAGAACTCTTCAGTTAAACGTGCTTGGACGAGAGCAATATTATGATGGGTGACCTCCTGGGAAGTCATCATGTTGAACCATCTATTGATGCCTCCCATTTTATTTTCTTTTATTTTTATTTTATTTTAACGTTGACGACACATAACTTGGAGATCGACTCCGAAAATGTCGTCGATGGGATGCCTCGGATTGAAAAACATGAGTCGTGGGGCCCACCCAGCTGATCTACGTGGCTTGTGCGGAGGCCGCATAGAAATCACCATAACTTCACGCACGATCGTCCGATTCACCATTATGACCTCAATTCAGAAAGATCTCTGTAGGGCGCATGATGCGCAGATAGCGCTACGGACCGTATCTCCGTTCATTTATTTGAAGGCTTACGGTAGAGGGTTCCCGATGAGCACATTTTGCAGTAAATCTTTAGCGAGCGTGACCGCACCAGCACACCAAATCCCATGAGAACTCTTACGCTAAGCGTGCTTGGGCGAGAGCAGTAGTGTGATGGGTGACCTCCTAAGAAGTCATCGTGTTGAACCATCAATTGATGTCGGCCATTTTATTTCCTTTTATTTTTATTTTATTTTATAGTTGACGCCGCAGAATGCGGAGATCGACTCCCAAAACGTCATCGATAGGATGCCTCGGACTAAAAAATATGATCCGTGGGACCCACGTGATCCGTGCATCTTTTACGGAGGCTGCACGGAAATTATCGTAACTTTATGCACGATCATCTGATTTGCCATTATGACCCCAATCCGGAAAGATCTTCGCGGGATGCACGGCGTGTAGATGACCCTCAGGCGCATCTGGCAGGAACCGCATCTTTGATTTTGGCTATTTCGAAGTCTTACCGCGGCTTGGACGGGTTTCGCTTGAGCACAATTTGCAGTAAATCTCCAGCAGGTGTGATCACACCAGCACACCAGATCCCATGAGAACTCTTTAGTTAAGTGTGCTTTGGCGAGAGTAGAACTACGATTTGTGACCTCCAAGGAAGTTGTCATGTTGAACCATCTATTGATGCAGCCCATTTTATTTCCTTTTATTTTTATTTTTTTTACCGTTGATGCCGGAGAACTCAACGATCGACTCCGAAAATGTCATTAATGGGATGCTTAAGACAAAAAAAACACGTGTCGTGGCGGATGATCCGCGCGTCTCCTGCAAAGGCCGCATGAAAATCGCTATTACTTCGCGCACGATCGTTCGGTTCGCCATTGATTATCGACCACAAGATCTGTTGGTCTGCTTATCACCCCAATCCGGAAAGATCTCCACAGGGTGCACAACGTGTAGATGAGCCGCAGATCCATTTGGCGAGACCCGTATCTCCGTTTTCAGGTATTTCGAAGCCTTACTGCGCCACAGAGGGTTCCGGATGAGCAAAATTTATTGTATGAGTTTAGAAGTTGTCGGGATCTTGGATTTGAATCTCGCCTATATTATAATGTCTCACTTATGAACTTGGGTGGACAACCAAAATAAAAATAAAAATGCTCTTCATGTGAAATCGTTGATCTTTCAAAATAAAAAAATTTACAACAAAGATGATTTAAAATGTTAAGGAGATAAATATACTTTCTATATAAAGAGCAGTGCCATTAAATCCAATAAATGTCATTATGTTAAATGCTTACCGACCTAACTTTAAAAGCTTTGTTAACCATAATCCTAGACAATTTTCATCCCATAACTTTATGCTAATAAAGCACAGTGCTGGAGTGGGGGAATCCTCGGATTCTATTAAAAAGGTGCCATCTTATCAAAGTAAAAAATCTATGATTAAGAACAATAATCCACTAGCTTACTTCTAAAGAAGATGAAATTTTCATCAATGGTTCATATGTGCATAGGATCTAATAATTTCATGGCCACAATATGATTCGGGCAAACAATTATTAACTCTCGGTTTCTTCATTAGAACAAATTTAAGTAAATATTATACTTAAAATAGAGTAAGTGCATTTGAAATAATGTAGGGATGAGTGCCCTAATCTATATAAATGTGCTGAGAATATAATGGACAAATATTTTTCTGAATAAATTAGCTCTTAAATTTCTTTAAAATCTCTGGCCAGCTCAAAGAAAAGCTATCAATGTCTATAATATTATTAAAAAATGCTACTTTGCTAACCTTCTTTTATTTTAAAAAGAAAATCACATCACTTCAATATATTAAAATTTTAATATATATTTTATTTTAATTTTATAGCATAAACTCATCTTCATTTTCAACTAATTTCAAATTTAAGTAATACTAGATTATTTTCTATTTTTATTTGTGCTAATGGTCTTTACATTATCTTTTAACAAAGTTATTTTTTGATACATTTAAAATTTTTAACTAGCTAATGGATTTTGTAATTTTCATCCTTTTTAGTGTTTTTCTCCACATAAAATAATTTTTTAATGTCATGGAAATAAGAATAAAATTGCATTTACCGTAAAGATGAAATTATAAAAATTTGATGAGTTGACATCTTATTTCGTTAAGAATAAAAAGAACTGTGATACATAGAGCGAGTATCATAATTTCTCTCTCTCTCTTTTAGTGTCGAACACAAAATTAGATATTTAATTCACTAAATAGAAATATTAACACATTACTCTTGCAGATTAATAATAAAAAAAAGCCTTCTTGCGACGATGTGAAGGTTTGTTGAGAACTCAGGAAACCGGCGAGAGAGTTGATGGGATCATGAGATGAATCGATTAGTTTCGAATTGACGTGATTGAGAGAGAAGGGCTCGACATAATGTAAATAAATAATATCATTTTATATTTATCATGAATATTTTGAATAATACATTATAAAAATCCAAAAAATTAATTTAATTTAATTTTACTCGAACTCTCATCCACGGAAAAAATAACTGAGGCACATTCACCATTCCTAGTACTCACAATCCAGCGTTCAATTTGTCCCTTTCTTCCGACTCTAACCATGGAAGCGACGTTGGCGCACAGAAGATCATGAGAGAGCTAGAGAGATAGAGAAATAAGATAATAGGGTTTTATCGTGTAGCACAATAAGAGAAACCGAAAGCAAGGAGGCTTCAGTTTCCTTGTTTGTGATAGAGTTTTAAAGGCATGTGCAAGATGGGATTTTTGGAGGGAGGGGTCAGAGAGTTTTGCTGTAAAACTTAGAAAGTAGCAGGCTTTCAGTTGCTTTTGTGTTTATGGTAAAGAGAAAATGCATAATTAGCAATGAAGGAGCAAGGTGGAAGCAATGAAGTATATTTGTGTACAGTTAGAAAGCCTGTTTTGTACCTTAATGGTTGTTTGATCCTGAGCTGTGTGAATGTTGAAGGGTTTTGATTCTTTAATACTTTTTCTGAAAAAAATTAAATTAATATTATTTAACTGTTCATGTGTTGAATTGGGG
Organism: Cymbidium sinense; assembly: GCA_021442155.1. Taxonomy (NCBI): domain Eukaryota; kingdom Viridiplantae; phylum Streptophyta; class Magnoliopsida; order Asparagales; family Orchidaceae; genus Cymbidium; species Cymbidium sinense. The sequence goes on from CM038218.1 coordinate 133,024,446, forward strand.
TAATTCAAAATACTTCAATAGTTTATGGGGAAATAAAATGCATCTCTTAGTCTGAAAAAATAAGAGAGAGAGAAAGGGGTGGGCACTTCACATGAGCTCAGTTACCAAAACTAGAACAAAAGTTAATGAATCAAAAAGAGCTCTAACACAAAAAAAAAGCCACGAAGTTTGTAGGGAAGAAACGAGAGAGAGAGAGAGAGAGAGAGAGAGAGAGAGAGAGAGAGATGTAAAGTTAGCTATTCAAACTTAGCATGAGAGGAGAAAAGGCAAAGGGTTGAAAGAAAGGAAAGCAGCGAAACCCTAAGTTTATTGCAGAAGGTCACCTGGCGGTTGGTGATATTTTCGATCCTCTTGATCTCAATTTCCCCCCCTCCCCATCTCTCTTTATTCCTGTTAAAAGAAAGCTAACAAATAAAAAAAATTTTAGCAAGGTCAATTAAGTAATTCAAATAAAAAAGCTGCTTTATCTAACGTTTTTTTAAGATATTTTTTAGGAGAAATCTTCCAGTTTTTTCTAAGTTCTTCCGCGTTTCATTGTAGGATTTAGATTTTTGAGATCAAATATTCTAAGGATTGTATGACTCATCATGACTCATTTTTCTCTTGAAGTAGCCGCTTAAGAAAAAAAGATAAATTCAAAATAGGTTTAATTTAATTTATAAATCCGAGTTCGTAAGAGCCATTACTGAATTTTATAATTTGCAGCCAAACTTTTTAAAGAAATCATCACCAATAAAAAGGTCGGTCTCTTTCTTTCCAGTCTTCGATAAAGATCTTTTAACAATGTTAATAATTTAAATAGTAAAATGGATATTATAATAAGTAAAACAACTCTTGGCATAAAATTTAAAAAAGAGGCGAAAGTTCTAACACTTTAAACTGCACATAGATGTAGGTTATGAAACATGTTGAAACCTTATTTCTTGTTTAGGATTTTGAAATATCATTTAAGAACTTCAAAATACAGAAAATTCAAGGAAATATTGCAACCAATTTTATTTTTTTTTGAGAAAAAGTAAATTAAAAGATATCCCGATGCTTAAAACTCAAAATATTTTCCCATAATTCAAAAAAAACAAAAAAAAAACAAAGAACATGACAGGAAATGAAAAAGATGAAACAATCAGAGCTGTAGAAATCAATCATGTAATTTGTCAAATCACCCAACCGATTTCTCTGCCATGCCACCAATATCGAACTATACATATAAATCTGCTCGGAAACTCTTACTGGAAAACAACCAAATAGTTTTTGAAGATCAGAACCATAAATTACTTACCAAAAACTATCCTTTCTTGCACCCTTTCCCAGTCAGTCAGTTTCCTCTCTCTCTCTCTCTGAAAATCTCGTCTAAGTATCTTTTCTCGCAGAGAAGTGCATCTCGTCGTTGGGAGAATTTGGGGACTCAGAGAGCGAGAACAGCAGAAAATGGTCAGTGCATGAGAACATTATTGGCCCTTTTAATGAGGGCTTGATTTACATTGTTCTCTAGCACCGGTTAGTCCTACGCTAACGGTAAAATAATGGGATACTTTTCAAAATTTTCGTTGTTTCTTATTGGCTATAGCGGAAAAGTAAGTTATACCGGAGGTATATTTCACGTTTATGCAGCGAGATAGAGATTGCTGTGTATTAATTAATGGGCGCCCATGCGAAAGTGACCGCGAAAGCGCTAGCTCGCACATGCCAGTAGCGGTGTGGTGTACTTCGGGTGCTGCGAGGTTAAGAGGTTTGATGTACTTTTTATAATTAATTTAAGAGTGCATGATGTCAATATTTGATCTTACCTAATAATTTGATATAAATTTGAATTTTAAAAATTAGGTTTAGATTGCCCCATTTGATTTTTTAGGATAGATTCGAGTTGATCCACCAACTTATAATTGAACCAAATTTAATCTGCCAACTGAATTTAATCTCTCAACCTTAGATTGACTTAAATTTGACCTCACTTTGACTCCGACCTAAATTTGATTTAAAATAAATGTTTAACGGGCTAATCGGGTTGAGTTCGGGTTAGTTGAGTTCAAATCGAGTTATGTTTAGGTTAGAGATTTCAACCTGTATAATATTAATTAGGTTCAAATCAAACAATTTTGGATCGGATCAATTTTGGGTTAAACTCAAACCCAACTTATAAGAGATTGAAACCCCTAGTGTAGAGTGTAAGATTTGCTCACCTTATGAGAAAATCAATTGATTTGCAATAAAGAAAAGTCTCATAAACGGAAAGATCATTCAAAAGTAAAAACTATAAAAATCAATTGATTGGTAAAAATGAATTTATTTTTTAATTTAATTTTTGATAAAAAAATTACCTTTCTTATTCTTGCATGCTTATAGCCTATATGCTCATAAAAATATCAAAACAATGAGGGATAAATTTTGAATGCATAGGTATCACAATCTTACATAGATCACTAAAAGCATTGCCTACCATCACCAATATTTTGTTGACTTTCGAAGCATACAATTAATTTTAAGATGATAATTATAATACCTTACAAGAGGTTTTAGACTTTCCTCTAGTTGCATTTACCATTTGAAAAAGTCATATATTAAAATTGAAAATAAAAACCTCTGTGAATATATATATATATATATATATATATATATATATATATATGCTTTAGCTCCTCTTCCAATAATTCTTCCTGTGATTGACAATCATAAAAGTGGATCTCCTTTCTAGCATTTTTGACATGCCTTCATCCCACTTCAAGATATTGGGTCTATTTTGATAGCCATTGACGTCAAAAAAATTAAGAACATCTATTAGAGAAAAAAAAAAGCCTACTGGATTTCCAATGGCTTCTTATGCGATGGTAAAACCTATGTTGGAAATAGTTTTAGGCAATAAAATTTTCTATTGGTGGCTTTTGATGGCTAAACTATCGCTTCTTGGTGCCATCACATTATGATAATAAGTATTACAATAAACATTAGTGAGGTTGTCATAAACTTTTTCAGAATTGGCGGGCAATGGCCTTCTATAAATCCCAAGAAGAAGCAAATTATCATCATTTCTAATGAACTATCTAATGAAAAAGTGTTGCAAAAAAAAAGATTCAATTAATAGTTGTCTGTTTATAATTCTTGCACAATTAAGAACAACACATTCAATATCATATTTGAATCACCAGAATACCACATATGAAATGAATATAATAATGAGAATACTTAATATCACTAAGTAAAAATAATCCAATGCCATACTATGAAAACATTTTCTAAAAATTAACTTATAATTGTTCATATACATTATAATATATATGGAAATAAAAAATTTCATTCATTATCTTCAGTCTCCTCGTCCTCCTCTTCCTCTACTTCCTCCACCATTGCATTCCCCTTCTCGCAACTCTATTGGCTACATTACTTTACTATCTTTGCTTGCATCACCATCATATGACCATTCATATCCTCGACAAAAGTAGACATTTGCCTTCTGACCATCTCTTCTAATGTGCTCTCTACTGTAGTTGAGTAAGGTGTTTGGATGGACTCAGCATCATGTGTTATGCATTATGAGCATATCCCTTAAAATCCTTCCCTTCTTATTATCTCCAGCTACTTTCTGCCTTAAGTTGAATTCATATTATTATGATTATGACTCCTTGTCCCTTAAACACATGTACTAATTAAAAAATATTAATAATATTATCTTGACAATATGTTACTATTATAAATTTTTTAAAGAAATATTACTATTATAAACTTGCTGGGATCTATTATCAACCTACTGCTAATCTTACAAATACCGATGATTGTGTACGTGTAGCTTTGATAATGAATGTTTTCTTCTTAACATTTTCTTCCATAAATGTTATTAAATTTAATGTTAGTGATTCAAAGAAATAGATCATATATATATATATATGCTTACCATTCCTTTTCTATGATCAGTATGGGGAATTGAGCCACTAGTATGTAGTAAGCTCACCATGCCTCTACAATCAAATGTCCTATCCTCTTATTTTGCTCCCTATTTCTAGCGAACTCTAGGCTAGCCCAAGTAGCAATCAGATTTGTCCCATCCCAATCCCTACAAAGGTCTCTTGCCAAACTTGTGAATGTTTGTAAATAGGATTTACAAGTGAGTAGATCTCTCTCCTAAAATTCCTCTATACTCTATCATCATAATGCTAAGGTAACCAAGTGAAGTTTCTTTGTGCAACAAATAAATATGTTAAGTACTTATTAAACAAAGTTATTGTATTAAATAAAAGATTCTTATCTCAAATTTCCTAAATCAAATATCACAAACTTCTATTGATATATCTTTTCAAGATACATATGGAGCATTAAATTTACTAATAATGTCACGATCGTATGAATTACCTATCTTGAATGATTGAACCTACATAAATATAAATTTTTAATATGCATAAAATGTTAAGGTATTAATCTTAGTTCAAAAATAAATATGTTAAGTACTTATTAAATATACATATTTTATTAAATAAAAGCTTCTTATTTAGAATTTCCTAAATCACATATCACAAACTTCTATTGATATATCTTTTCAAGACACATATGTAGCATCAGATTTACTCCTAATAAAGTCCTTGATCATATGAATTACTTGTCTTGAATGATTGAACCTACATAAATACAAATTATTAATATACATAAAATGTTAAGGTATTAATATTAGTTCAAAAATAGTAAGATACTTATATGTCTCTCTCAAGCTTTATATAAATATGTGAATTTGTTGAATCAAATCCACTTGAATGCATTGGTTTTAGTAAGCCAATGGTCTTGCATAATGGGTTGGTTGTGTGTAAGCTAGGTGGCGAAATGATGGGCTAATGTAGTGTAATATGGGTGGTGGTGGGTGTAATGGATATGAAGGAAATGGATAGAAAGGGGTATTCTGTATCTAGTTAGGTGAGTGATAAGATGAAGTGACTCTAGTGGAGTGGCATAGGTGGTGGTGGTAGTGATGGTTGTAGTTGTTGAATGCTCATGGGGACTAATAATAATTTTCTTTATCCTATTAAACATATTGAAAAAAGAACATTGAGGTTGTTCATCTCCACATTTAGAAGTCATCTACAAGAGAAAAAAATAATAATAACATATTTAGACATGTTACAATGTAATATAAAATAGTGCAAAATAGGTGAATTACTACCATAAAAAAGCATGCAAAGGTTGTGTGAAATTCAATAAGTTTATTATAAATGCATGAATGTATATTTATGTGTATGTGTTGATTATATACAAATTAGTTAAAATAAAATTGTCATATCATTATAGTATTGTCTATGTTATAATTAGAACCATTTTTGAAGATCAACTTTTACTAGTAATGTTAAATGCCATAAAGGAATTTACAAAAAAAAACTTTTTCTAAGGTAGGCTAATTTTACTAAGATTATTATCAATAATAGTTCCATCTCAAATAAAACTAAATGCTGCAAGAGACTTCATGACAATTTGTTTAAAGGTGAATGGATCTCACTTGTTAGAGAAACTATTATTTTCTTGTTTTCTTTTCATCTAAGAAAAGGGTTGTATCTTGAATGATATTTTAGATTTATTATTTTATGTTTATTAACATTCTAATAATATTATTTAAGATGAATATTTCTAGAAAAAAGATGTATTTTGTTCATTATACAACCATCATCTTTCCTTTTTTGATGGAATTAAAAGATATAATCAAATATTCATCACAATGAAGTGGTGGGGCTATATATCACTTACAACACCATCATTCTTGTTCTCTATTTGGAGGAGCAAGAAGATGCAATGAATTCATGTGTCAACTAATTAATTAAGTTCTAGCTTAAGCTCGAGCTTTATTATGCAAGTTTGACCTGGCTCACATTTAATATGAGCAAGAAGATATATTTATATATATTTATATTATTTTTTCTTAGATTACTAAATTCTAATATACTCTAAACGAGTCGCCCATGAGCTAACGACTTGATGCAGGCTAGCTTGAGCTTGGCTTGTCAGCTCATAAAGATTGCCTCATGAACCATTAATCAAGTTCAGCTCAAGCCACCTTATGTGCTAACTACACTCACTTAACTCCTAAATCCATTTTCCACTATTTTTAATCACTAAATCAAATGTATTTAATATAATAAATCACTAATAAATTAAGTAGACAAATTTAATAAGTGATTTTACACCTAGGAAAGTGAAAATAAAAAATAAATTATGATAAAAATTTAAAATAAAATAAAGAAGAAAAAGAGAATAAAATATACCTTAGATTATATGCAAAAATTGAAGGAGATCTCAAAGCTTGCTTGGTTGTATCGAGTGAGACATAACCTTATCTTCACTTGTTGAACCCAACCCCTACCTACCTTTCCCTTGTATACCACATATGGTGAAGTCTTGTATACATCCATGCACTTCATGTTAGCACAGTTCACTCCTAGAGCCATTCACATAAAATTCATGTTGAAAAGGAGGCGTAGAAGCTTCTTTATGGGTCATCCACTCTTGTAGTATACATATATAGGTCTTGGTTCATAACTTAGCTAAACTAAGAGCGGTTGGTTGTCCACAACCAATCCACCCAAGATGTATGTATCTAAAGCCTCCGAGTCAGGAATCATACTCTTCTGTAATGGTTATATGCTCACTAGCCAATAACAAAGTAGTACCGACTGCCAAAATGGAAGAAAATGTGACAGTGACATACATTGATATAGTGGTTATGGAATAAAAATGTAAATCTATAGTGAAATTTTTTTTAAAAAAAATATATAGAAAAAAGCGCAATGAGATATACATTGGGAATCATGAAGAAATCTAGTAAAATTTCACCAAAATTGATGCAAAAATGGAGTATCAACAATGTGTGATCAAGAAATTTTCGATTAGTGCAGAGAGTTAAATGAGGAAGAATGAGTCATGATGTAATCTTATTTACAGTTTCCCGCCATAAATTAATTTACTTATGTCCATCAAAAATTATTGGTAGATAAGACAATGGTTAAAACCACAAAAAATTGATTGAAATTTCTAGTGGTCGAGATGCAAGATTATTTTTGTGGGATTTATGGCAGATATTCTAGATCACTAGAAAACTAGTGGCCATCAGGCTGTTGGAAATTCCATTAGATTTCACCTTTTTCCATAGTGTTTATTAAAAGCTCATTTAGGGCATTTGCATGACATTCATGCCTTTTATCACCATGACATCCCATTTCAACATCATTGCAAAGTCATTTCTCTCTTTGCTTATAATGCTCCCTTTTAGTGTAATTATTAATTCGGCGTCCTCTACTACATTAGCACTTCTTATTCCTATTTCTTGTCAAAGATTTTTGTAATTGAAATACTTATAGACCTTCCATTAGATTCTTTATGGATCCTTTTTGACTCATTTATCCTTAACAATTGTTGACCTCATTTTTAGGATGAGCTCTCAACCCCTCCACTTTAGACATAGGATTCTTCTTAGACTCTAAGAGTTCTTTAGTATTAAGATACATCAAGTGATTAGATGGACACTCAACCTAGCCCTAGAGACTTAGAAGAGTTAGTCATAGGAATAGGTCATGCCTTAGGGGTGTTAGGAAATTTCACAGGCTCGTGTTTTTAAGTCAGTGGCATCCCATCTACAACGTTTACGGAGTCGATCGTTGAGTTCTCCTGCGTCAATGATTAAAAAAAAGAAAGTAAAATGTGCGGCATTAATAGATGGTTCAACACGACGACTTCCTAGCAAGTCACCCATCATAGTACTGCTCTCACCCAACCTCACTATATATACAGTATACTATATACTACACATAGTATACTACACATACTATGTGTTGTATATACTACACACTACACTAAACTATACACTACTATAGTGTGGTGTATGTATAATATATATAATATTATGGTGTATTACACTACAATATTATTACGACGATTTAGGATCATAATGGCCAATTAGACAATCGTGCACAAAGTTATGGCGATTTTTGTGCAGCCTCCACATGAGACACGCGGATCAGTCGAGTGGGCCCAATGGCTCGTGTTTTTTAATCGGAGGCATCCCATCGATGACGTTTTCGGAGTCGATCTCTGAGTTCTTCGGCATCAACGGTAAAATAAAATATAAATAAAAGGAAATAAATTGAGCGACATCAACATATGGTTCAATACGACGACTTCTCAGGAGGTCACCCATCATAGTACTGCTCTCTCCCAAGAACGCTTAATTGAATTGTTCTCATGAGATATGGTGTCTTTGAATGCGTCGTGGCCGGAGATTTGCAAATTGTGCTATGTGGAACCCGTCTGCCAGTAAGGTTAATGCTCGGAGATCGAGTCCGCTAAATCGACTAATCTGTGTCGCGAGATCTATCCGGATTGGGTCATAATGGCGAATAGGATGATCGTGCGCGAAGTTATAGCAATTTTTGTGCGGCCTACCCACTAGATGCACAAATCAGCCACGTGGGCCCCACGACACGTATTTTTCGGTATAAGGCATCCCGTCTACAACATTATCGGAGTCGATCAATGAGTCTTCCAGCGTCAATGATAAAATAAAATAAAATTAAAATGAAATAAAATGGGCTGGATCAACAGATGGTTCAACACGACGTCTTCCTTGGAGGTCACCCATCATATCTTGCTCGCCAAATGCAGCTTTAAGAGTTCTCATGGGATGTGGTGTGCTGGAGCGGTCGCAGCCGCTGGAGATTTGCCACAAATTGTGCTCATGCGAAACCTTTATGTGCTGTGGTAAGGCTTCAAAATTATCAAATCGAGATCGAGTGCCGGATGTGCACGGCACATCGCGTCGATACACCTGAGATCTTTCCGGATTTGGCTCATAATGGCGATCGGTCAATCGTGTGTGAAGTTATGGTGATTTTCATGAACAAGACGTGTGGATCAGCCACGTGGGCCCCACGAGCCATGTTTTTAAGTCTGAGGCATCCTATCTACGACATTTTTGGTGTCGATCGTGGAGTTCTCCGGCATCAACGATTAAATAAAATAAAAATAAAAGGAAATAAAATGGGCGGCATCAACAGATGGTTCAATATGATGACTTCCGAAGAGGTCACCCATCATAGTACTGTTCTCCCCCAAGCACACTTAACTAAAGAGTTCTCATGTGATCTGGTGTTCTACTTCGGTCACTCCAGCTGGAGATTTGCCGCAGATTGTGCTTATGCGAAACCCGTACGTGTCACGATAAGGCTTCGAAATAGCTAAAATCGGGGATACGAGTCTCGCTAGATGCACTTACAGCACAATTGCCCGTCATGCTCCCGGTGGAGATCTTTTCGGATTGGGGTCAAAATGGCGAATCAGACGATTATGCCTAAAGTTATGGTGATTTTTGTGTGGCCTCCACACGAGATGCGCAGATCAGCCGTGTGGGCCCCTTGGCTCGTGTTTTTCAGTCTTAAGAATCCCATCTACAAAGTTTTCGGAGGCAATTTCTGAGTTCTCCGGCGTCAATGATAAAATAAAATAAAAATAAAAGAAAATAAAATGGGCAGCATCAACAGATGGTTTAACACGAAGACTTTCCAGGAGGTCACCCATCATAGTACTGCTCTCGCCCAGGCTCGCTTAACATAGGAGTTTTTATAGGATCTAGTGTGCTGGTGCGGTCACGTCTGCTAGAGATTTTCCGTAAATTGTGCTCATGCGGAGCCTACATGTGCTGTGATAAGGATTTGAAATAGCTGAAATTAGAATCTGGTCGCCGGATGCACACGGCTTCGCTCATCGTGCCATGTAAAACGTTTTTTTATTATAATGGCGAATCGGACGATCGTGCACAAAGTTATGACAATTTTCGTGCAGCCTCCGCCCAAAACGTGCGGATCAACCACGTGGGCCCCATGGGTCATATTTTTCAGTCCGAGGCATCCCTTTAATGACATTTTCGGAGTTGATCACCCAGTTCTTTTGCGTTAACGATGAAATAAAATAAAAATAAAAGGAAATAAAATGGGCGGCATCAATAAATGGTTCAACACGTTGATTTCCTAGGAGGTCACCCATCATAGTATTGTTCTCGCTCAAGCAGGCTTAATTGAAGAGTTCTCATGGAAACTAGTGTGCTGGTGCGGTCACACCGGTTAGAGATTTTCACAAATTATGCTCATGCGAAACCCATCCATTCCGCAGTTAGGCTTCAAACTAGCCGAAATCAATGATACGTGTCCAGCCAGATGCACCTGAGGCTCATCTGTGCGTCGTGTGCCGCGTGAAGATCTTTTTGGAATGGAGTCATAATGGAGAATCACATGATTGTACGTGATGTTATGGAGATTTTCGTGCGGTCTCTGCACGAGACCCACGGATCAGCCGAGTGGGCCCCATGGCTTATGTTTTTCAGTCTGAGTCATCTCATCGATGACATTTTTGGAGTTCATCATCGAGTTCTCCGGCGTCAATGGTAAAATAAAATAAAAATAAAAATAAATAAAATGGGCGACATCAATAGATGGGTCAACATCACAGGAGGTCACCCACCATATCTCTTCTATCGCACGCTTAACAAGAGTTCTCATGTGATGGTGTCTTTGTGCGGTCCTTCGCTAGATTTACCTTAAATTGTGCTCATGCGGAACCCGTCCGTGTCACGGTAAGGCTTTGAGATCGTGTCCGTCGGATATTCCTTTTATCTAGCGTCGTTATCCTCGCGGATATCATTCCGGATTTGGGTAATAATGAAGAATCGGACAATCATGTGCGAAGTTATGGTGATTTTCGTGCGGCCTCCAGCCGAAACACGCGGATCAGTTTAGTGGGCCCCATGGCTCATGTTTTTTAGTCCAAGGCATCCTATCAATGACGTTTCGGAGTCGATCTCATAGTACTGCTCTCGCCCAAGCACGCTTAAATGAAGAGTTCTCATGGGATCTTATGTGCTGGTGTGGTCGCGCCACTGCAGATTTGTCACAAATTGTGCTCATTCAGAACTCGTTTGTGCCACCGCGTAAGGATTCTAAATAGCCAAAATCGAAGATACGGATCGCCAGATGCGCCTGCAGCTCATCTACGCATCGTGCGCCTCATGGAGATCTTTCCGGATTGGGATTATAATGGAAAATTAGACGATCGTGTGCAACGTTATGGCGATTTCCTTGCGGCCTGGCATGAGATGCGCTGATCAATCGTGTGGGCCCCACAACTCCTATTTTTCAATCCAAGTCATTCCATCAACGACGTTTTTGGAGTCGATCGCCGAGTTCTCCGGTGTCAACGATAAAATAAAGTAAAAATATTAGGAAATAAAATGGGCGGCATCAACAGATGGTTCAACACGACGACTTTCCAAGAGGTCACTCATCATAGTACTACTCTCGCCCAAGCACGCTTAACTGAAGAGTTCTCTTACGATCTACTATGCTGGTGCGGTCACGACCGATGGAGATTTTTCGCAAATTATGCTCATGCGAACCAATCCGTGCCATGCAATAAAGCTTCGAAATAGCCGAAATCGGAGATATGGGTCCTGCCAGATACGCCTGCGGCTCATCTGCTCATCATGCGCCCCACGGAGATCTTTTCGGATTGGGGTCATAATGGTTAATCGGACAATCATGTGCAAAGTATTGGTGATTTCCTTGTGGCCTCCAATGGACGTGCGGATCAACCGCATGGGCCCCACAGCTTGTCCTTTTCAGTATGAGGCATCCCATCGATGACATTTTCGGAGTCGATCGTCGAGTTCTCCGACGTCAATGGTAAAATAAGATAAAAATAAAAGGAAATAAAATGGGTGGCATCAACATATGGTTCAACACGATGACTTCCCAGAAGGTCACCCATGATAATACTGCTCTCTCCCAAGCACGCTTAACTGAAGAGTTCTCATGGTTGGTGGGCTAATGCGCTTACGCCCGTTGGAGATTTTTTTGCAAATTATGCTCATGCGAAATCCATCCATGCTGCGATAAGGCTTTGAACTAGCCAAAATCGGTGATACATGTCCGTGGATGTACTACGGCTCATCTAGCGTCGTACACCCAGTTCTTTCGGATTAGGGTCATAATGGCATCGGACGATGCGTGCGAAGTTATGGAGATTTCCATGCGGCCTTACACGAATGATCGACCTAGTGGGCCCCACAGCTCATGTTTTCCAGTCCGAGGCATCCCATCGATGACTATTTCGAAATCGATCTTTGAGTCCCCCGGTGTCAACAGTAAAATAAAATAAAAAATAAATAGAAACAAAATGGGCGGCGTCAACAGACAGTTCAACGCGATGACTTCCTAGGAGGTCAGCCATCATAGTACTGCTCTTACCCAAGTACACTTAATTGAAGAGTTCTCATGTGATCTGGTGTGCTATTGCGGTAACGCACGTTGGAGATCTGCCACAAATTGTGCACATGTGGAACCCGTACAAGCCGCAATAAGGCTTCGAAATAGACAAAATAGGAGATACGGGTCCCGCCATATGTGCCATTGGCATCTGTACATCGTGCGCCCCGTGGAGATATTTCCAGATTGGGGTTATAAAGGTGAATCATACGATCGTGCTCAAAGTTATGGCTAGTTTTGTGCAACCTCCACACGAGATGCGCGGATCAGCCGAGTGGACCACATGCCTCGTGTTTTTTAGTCTAAGGCATCCCATCGACAACATTTTCGGAGTCGATTGCCGAGTTATCCAATGTCAATAGTAAAATAAAATAAAAATAAAATGAAATAAAATGGGCGGCATCAATAGATGGTTCAACACAACAACTTTCCAGGAGACCACACATCATAGTACTGAACTCGGCCAAGCACGCTTAACTGAAGAGTTTTCATTTGATTTGGTGTGCTGGTGCGGTCATGCCCGCTGGAGATTCACGGCAAATTGTGCTAATGCGGAACCTATACATGCAACGGTAAGGCTTCAAAATAGATAAAATCAGAGATATGAGAGCCTCCAGATGTGCCTTTAACACATTTGCGCGTCGTGCGCCCCGCCGATATCTTTCCGAATTGGGGTCATGATGATGAATCAGATGATCGTGCATGAAGTTATGACAATTTTTGTACAGCCTCTACATGAGACGTGTAGATCAGCTTAGTGGGCCCCATGGCTCATGTTTTTCAGTCTGAGGCATCCCATCTACAACATCTTCGGAGTCGATCGTCGAGTTCTCCGGCATCAATGATAAAATAAAATAAAAATAAAATAAAATAAAATGGGCAGCATCAACATATGGTTTAACACGATGACCTTCCAGGATGTCACCCATCATAGTACTGCTCTCGTCCAAGCTCGCTTAACTAAAGAGTTCTCTACACTATACACTACTGTACAATTGTGCTCATGCGGAACCCGAACATGTCACGGTAAAGCTTCAAAATAGCTGAAATCGGAGATACGGGACCCGCCAGATGCGTTTGTGGCACATCTACACGTCGTGCGGCCCGCGGAGATCTTTTCGGATTAGGGTCATAATGGTGAATCGGACGATCGTGCACGAGGTTATGGCGATTTCTGTACGACCTCCAGACGAGACATGCGGATCAGCTGCGTGGCCCCACGGCTCATGTTTTTCAGTCCGAGGCATCCCATCTATGACATTTTTGAAGTCGATCGTCGAGTTCTCTGGTGTAAATAGTAAAATAAAATAAAAATTAAAGGAAATAAAATGGGCATCAACGGATGGTTAAAACGATGACTTTCCAAGAGGTCACCCATCATAGTAATGCTCTCGCCCAAGCACGCTTAGCTGAAGAGTTCTCTTGGGATCTCGTGTGCTCGTGCTGTCTCACCACTAGAGATTTTCCACAAATTGGGCTCATGCGAAACCCGTTTGTGCCGCGGTAAGGATTTGAAATAGCCAAAATCGGAGATCTGGGTCCCATGAATCGCATTTATCACATCGCGTACATCCAAGATCTTTTGGGGTCATAATGGTAATCAGGCGATGGGTGTGCTGAAGTTATGGCGATTTTTTTCTCGAGACATGCGAATCAACCACGTGGGCCCCTCAACTTGTGTTTTGATTCGAGCATCCCATCGGCATTTGAATTCGATCGAGTTCTCGGCGTCAATGTAAAAAAAAAAAATAAATAAATGAAATAAAATGGATGACATTAGCAGATGATTCAACGATGACTTCCCGGTCACCATCATAATCTCTTGCGCGCAGCGAAGTGTCTCATGTGATGTGTTGTCTTTGTCGCGTCGGCGGAGATTTTCATAAATTGTGCTCATGAGGCCGTACATGCGCGATAAGTCTTTGAAATAGCCGAAATCGGAGATACGGGTCCCGCTAGATGCTCCTTTAGCACATCTACGCATCGTGGACCCTGCGGAGATCTTTTAGGATTGGGGCGAATAGGACGATCGAGCGCGAAGTTATGACGATTTTCGTGCGGTCTCCACACGAGACGCGTAGGCCCCACGACCCGTGTTTTTTAGTCTGAGGCATCCCATTGACGACGTTTTCGGAGTCGATCGTCGAGTTCTCCAGCATCAATGGTAAAATAAAATAAAAATAAAAGAAAATAAAATGGGTGGCATCAACAGATCTTTCAACACGACGACTTCCAAGAGGTCACCCATCATAGTACTACTCTCGCCCAAGCATGCTTAACATAAGAGTTCTCATGGGATGCGGTGTCTTTGTGCGGTGCGGGAGATTTGCAAATTGAGCTCTTAGAACCCGTTGTGCGTGGTAGGCTTCAAAATAGCGAGTGAAGAATGTCTCGCTAGATGCGCATGCGGCTCATCTGCACGTCATGCACCATGCGGATATATTTTCGGATTGGGGTCATAAAGGTGAATTGGACAATTGTGTGCGAAGTCATGGAAATTTCCATGCGGCCTCCACATGAGATGCGTGGATCAGGTGAGTGGGCCCATGACTCATGTTTTTCAGTTCGAGGCATCCCATCGATTAAGTTTTCGGAGTCGATTGTCGAGTTCTCCATCGTCAACGTTAAAATAAAATACAAATAAAAGAAAATAAAATGCTTGGCATCAATAGGAGGTTCCACAGGCCGACTTCCCAGGAGGTCACCCATCATAGTACACCTCAAACACAGCGAAGAGTTCTCATGGGATCCGGTGTCTTTGTGCGTCCGCTTGGGATTTTAAAATTATGCTCATGTGGAACCCGTCACTGCGATAAGGCTTGAATAGCCAAAATTGGATCGTGTCTGCAGATGCTTTGCTCATCTGCGTCGTGTGCCCTGCGGAGATCTTTCCAGATTGGGTTCATAATGGCGAATCGGACGATTGTGCGCGAAGTTATGGCAATTTTTATGCGACCTCCACACGTGATGCGCGGATCAGCCGTGTGGGCCCCCACGCATGTTTTTCAGTCTAAGACTTCCCATCTACGACATTTTTGGAGTCAATCACTGAGTTCTCTTATGTTGATGATAAAATAAAATAGAAATAAAAGGAAATAAAATTGGCGGCATCAAGAGATGGTTCGACACGACGACTTCTCACCCATCATATCTTGCTCACCAAGCTTCGCTTAACTAAAGAGTTCTGTTAGTGCGGTCCAGTGGATCATAATGTGCTCATGCGAACCGTTCATATGCGGTAATTCAAAATAGCGAAATTGGGAATCGGACCGCGATGCTTTATGGCATATCTGCATCGTGTGCCCACGAAGATCTTTCGGATTGGGGTCATAATGAATTGGACGATGCGAAGTTATGGCGATTTGTGCGGCCTCCATGAGCCGTGGTCGAGCGGCGTGGCCTCATCGTTTTTTCAATCTGAGGCTTCCCATCTACAACATTTTCAGAGTCGATCGTCGAGTTCTCCGGCATCAACGATAAAATAAAACAAAAATAAAAATAAAAGGAAATAAAATTGGCTACATCAATAGATGGTTCAACACGATGACTTCCTAAGAGGTCACCCATCATAATCTTGTTGTAAGCTGCTTAGCGAAGAGTTCTCATGGGATGCGGTGTCTTTGGTGATGGTCGCTGGAGATTTCTAAATTGCTCATGCGGAACCCATTATGTCTTGCGGTAAGGCTTAATAGCGAAATAGAGATATGGTCCGCTAGATGCATGGCTTCTTTCGTCGTGCACCCTGGAGATCTTTTAAATTGGGGTCATAATGGCGGTGGGCGATCATGCGAAGTTATGGCGATTTGTGCGACCTCCGCTGAGATGGACCGACCCGTGGGGCTCATGTTTTATCGAGGCATCCCATCAGACATTTTGGAGTCGATCTCCGAGTTCTGCGGTGTCAATGGTAAAATAAAATAAAAAAAAGAAAATAAATGGCGGCATCAGAGATGGTTTACAGGCTTCCCCGAGTCACCCATCAATCTTGCTCTCGCCCAAACGCTTGCGAATAGTTCTCATGATCGTGTGTTGGTGCGTGCGTCCGCTAGAATTTGCCACAAATTATGCTCATCGAACCCGTCCGTCGTGATAAGGCTTCAAAATAGTAGAAATCGAGAGATACGGTCCGCCTTGTGCTGCGGCTCATCGCATCGTCGCCGGAGATCTTTGGATTGGGGTCATAATGGTGAATCGGTGATGCGTGAAGTTATGGATGCGACCTCAACGCGTGCATGAATCGCGTGAGCCCGACGGCTCATGTTTTCAGTCTGAGGCATCCCATCGATGGCGTTTAGTCGATCGCTAAGTTCTCGGCGTCAGCGATAAAATAAAATAAAATAAAGAAATAAAATGAAATCGCATCAGATGGTTCCGCGATGACTTCCAGGTCACCCATCATAGTAGCTCTCAGCGCTTAGTGAAAAGTTCTCATGGATTTGGTGTCTTGAGTGCGGTTCGCTTGATTTGCATAAATTGTGTTATCAGAGCGTGCGGTAAGGCTTCGATGTGGTCAGAGATACATCCGCCAGATGTGCTTATAACACATCTGCGTGTCGTGTGCCCCGCAGAGATCTTTCCGGATTAGGGTCATATTGGCGAATCGGAAGATCGTGCACGAAGTTATGGCGATTTTGTGCGGCACAGATCCGATCCTCCACATGGGCTCGACTGTGTTTTTTAATGCGAGCATCCCATCGATGACATTTTTGGTCGATGCTCTAGCGTGATAAAATAAAATAAAATAAAGAAAATAAATGGCGGCATCAACACGATGACTTCCGGGAGGTCACCACCATAATAATCTTGCCCAAGCACGCTTAGCGAAGAGTTCTCATGGATCGGTGTCTTTGTGCGGTCGCGTGGAGATTTTGCAAATTGCACGTGAACCCGTCAGGTGTTGCTTAAAAGAAAATGATGTTTCTGTCCCGCGGATATTACTGCGGCTCGCATATCGTCACGGAGATCTTTCAGTTGGGGTCATAATGGCGAATCGGGATGCGTGCGATGTTATGTGATTTTTTTGTGCGACCTGCAAGACATGCGGATCGAGCGTGGGCCCACGACTCGTGTTTTTTAGGTCAGGCATCCCATCTGACATTTTGAGTCGAACCATCGAGTTCTCGGATCGGTAAAATAAAATAAAATAAAGAAAATAAAATGGGGCATCAGCAGATGGTTCAACACGATGACTTCCCGAGGTCACCCATCATATCTTGCTCTTGCAAGCTTAGCGAAGAGTTCTCATGATCACGTGTCTTGGTGCGGTCGCGCAGAGATTTGCAAATTGTGCTCATGCGAACGTCCGTGCGGTAAGGCCGAATAGCGAAAATGGACTTACGGGTCCTCACGCACTCATCTCGCGTCGTGTGCAGAGATCTTTTATTGGGGTCATAATGGCGAATCGGACGAATGTGCTCGAATTTATGGCGATTTCCATGTGGACTCCACAAGACCGCGTGGATGCCCTGGCCGACTCATTTTTTTGAGTCCATCCCATCTCTGATGTTTTGGTCGATCACCGAGTTCGGCATCAGCGGTAAAATAAAATAAAATAAAAGATAAAATGGCGGCATTGTGATGGTTCAACACGGCGACTTCGAGGTCATCCCATATGCTCTGCCCAAGCAGCTTAGCGAAGAGTTCTCATGGGATGCGGTGTCTTTGCGGTCGCGCAGAGATTTGCCAAATTGTGCTCATCAGATCGCCTTACGGTAAGGCTTGAAATAGCCAAAATGGAATCACGGGTCGTTAGATATGCTGCGCTCATCATGCGTCGTCTACGGAGATCTTTTCAGTTGGGTCATAATGGTGAATCGGACGATGATGGTGCGAAGTTATGGATTTCCATGCGCCTCCGCGCGAGACATTGAGATCGGCGTGGGCCCCACGACTCATGTTTTTCAATCGAGCATCCCATCGACATTTTGTCGATCTCCATTCTCGGCGTCAATAGTAAAATAAAATAAAATAAAGAAAATAAATGGGTCATCAGATGGTTCAACGATGACTTCCGGTCACCATCCATCATAATCTTGCTCTGCCCAAACAAGCAGAAGAGTTCTCATGGGATGCGGTGTCTTGCGGTCACGCCTGGAGATTTCGCAAATTGTGCTCATGTGGAACCGTCGTCAGCGATGCGGCTTGAACTAACAAAATGGGTCGGGTCCGAGATGCGCGCGGCACATCGCCCATCGCCAGATCTTTCGGATTGGGGTCATAATGGCGAATGCGTATGAATTTATGGCGATTTCGCTCACGAGCGTCGGTCGGTTGTGTGGGCCCCACCATTTGTGTTTTTCGAGGCATCCCATCTATTTTGAGTCGATCGAGTTCTCAGCGTGCGGTAAAATAAAATAAAATAAAGGAAATAAAATGGCGGCATCAGCTGGTTCAACACGGCGACTTCCCAAGGTCACCCATCATATTGCTCTCGCCCAAGCAGCTTAGCGAAGAGTTCTCATGGATCGATGTCTTTGTGCGGTCGCCAGGAGATTTGCACAAATTTTGCTCGTTTATGCATGGTAAGCTTCAAAATAGTTGAAATCGAGATATAGTCCCGAGATCTCTTTCTCGCGTATGCGCCTGCGGCGATCTTTCCGGATTGGGGTCATAATGGCGAATCGGACGATCGTGCGCAAATTTATTGTGATTTCTGTGCGGCCTCCGCATGAGACGCGCGGATCAACTGTGTGGGCCCCACGGCTCATGTTTTTTAGTGTGAGGCATCCCATCTATGATTTTTTCGGAGTTCATAGCCGAGTTCTGTGGCATCAAAGGTAAAATAAAATAAAAATAAAAGAAAATAAAATGGTAGGAATTGACAGGTGGTTCAACACGACGACTTCCTAGGAGGTCACTCATCATAGTACTGCTCTCGCCCAAGCACGCTTAACTGAAGAGTTCTCATGAGATTTGGTGTGCTGGTGCGGTAGCGCCCCTGGAGATTTGCCACAAATTGTACTCATCAAGAACTCATCTGTGCTGCGGTAAGGCTTTGAAATAGCCAAAATTGAAGATACGGGTCTCGCCAGATGCGCCTGCGGCACATCTGCGCGTCGTGTGCCCCACGGAGATCTTTCCGGATTGGGGTCATAATGGCGAATTAGACGATCGTGCGTGAAGTTATGGCAATTTTGCGCCTCACGAGATACATGGGCGGCGGCGTGGGCCCCTCATGTTTTTTTTAGATGATCCATCGACAACATTTTCGAAGTCGATCTTCGAGTTATACGGCATCAACGGTAAAATAAAATAATAATAAAAGAAAATAAAATGGGTGACATTGACAGATGGTTCAACACAACGACTTTCCAGAAGGTCACCCATCATAATCTTTACTCGCTCTCGCATGCTTGAAGAGTTCTCAAAGGTTCTTTGTGCGTGCGTCTTGGAGATTTTGCAAATTATGCTCATAACCGTCGTGCCTCGGTAAGGCTTGAAATAAATCGGAGATATGTCCCAGATCGCGGCATCACGCGTCATCGCCCCGGAGATCTTTCAGTTGGGGTCATAATGGCGAATCGGGACCATGCGTGCATGAAGTTATGGCGATTTTTGTGGCCTCCACGCGAGCGCCTGGATCAGCGTGGCCCCACTCATGTTTTTATCAGAGGCATCCCATCTATGACGTTTTCGAAGTCGATCACCGAGTTCTCCGACGTCAACGGTAAAATAAAATTAAAAAAAGGAAATAAAATGGGCAGTATCGATAGATGGTTCAATACAACGACTTTCCAGGAGGTCACCCATCATAGGACTGCTCTCATCCAAACACGCTTAACTGAAGAGTTCTCATGAGATCTAGTGTGCTGGTGCGGTCACGCCCGTTGGAGATTTTACCGCAAATTATGCTCATCTGGAACCCGTCTGTGATGCAGTAAGGCTTCAAAATAGCCAAAATCGGAGATATTGGTCCGGGTCACTGGCACATCTGCGCGTCGTCGCCCAGATCTTTTGGATTGGTCATGGAGAATCGGACGATGTGCATGAAGTTATGGCGATTTCATGCGCGCACGAGATGGCGGATCGCGTGCCATTCATGTTTGGTCGAGGCATCCCATCAATGGCGTTTTTTGGAGTCGATCAGTTCTCCCGTCAACGGTAAAATAAAATAAAATAAAATAAAATAAAATGGGCATCAAGATGGTTCAACGACGACTTTGAGTCACCCATCATAGTACTTGCTCTCCAAGCGCGCTTAACTAAAAGTTCTCATGTGATCAGTGTGTTGGTGCGGTGGCGGTGATTTGCTAAATTGCTCATGAAACTGTCCATGCAGCGGTAAGGCTTGAAAATAAATCGGTGATACGGGTCCCCATAGATGCGCCTTTGGCAGATCTGCGCATCGTGCGCCCGGGGGAGATCTTTCCGGAGTAGAGTCATAATAGCGAATCAGATGATCGTGCGCGAAGTTATGACGATTTTCATGCGGCCTCCACGATGCGGATCGGCAGGATACGGCTCATGTTTTTTTTTTTGATCAGCATCATCCCATCAACATTTTGTCGATCGCGAGTTCTCGGCGTCATGTAAAATAAAATAAAATAAAAGAAAATAAATGGGCGGCATCAATAGATGGTTCAACACAACTGACTTCTCGAGGTCACCCATCATAATGCTCTCGCCCAAGCAGCTTAAGCGAAGAGTTCTCATGATGCGGTGTCTTTGTGCGGTCATACTGGGAATTTTTTCAAATTATGCTCATCGGAACCGTCGTGTGGTAGGCTTGAAATAGCCAAAATCAGATAGTCTTAGATGCTGCTGCGGCACATTTACATGTCGCCCAGCGAATCTTTGGATTGGGGTGATAATGACGAATCGAACGATCATGCGTGAAGTTATGGCGATTTTGTGTAGCCTCCACATGAGACGTGTGGATCAGTCGCGTGGGCCCCATGGCTCATGTTTTTTAGTCTGAGGCATCCAATGGATGACATTTTCGAAGTCGATTACCGAGTTCTCCGGCGTCAACGGTAAAATAAAATAAAAATAAAAGGGAATAAAATGGGCTGCATCAATAGATGGTTCAACACGATGACTTTCCAGGAGGTCACCCATCATAGTAGTGCTCTCGCCCAAGCATGCTTAACTGAAGATTGCTCATAGGATTTGGAGTGCTGGTGTGGCTGCACCCGTTGGAGATTTCTCGCAAAGTATGCTCTTGTGGAACCCGTCCATGCTAGAGGCTTGAAAGCTCGGGAATTTGAGTCCACAGATCTTTCGCACATGTCGTACACCCGATCTTTCGGATTGGGGTCATAATGGCGAATCGGGCGATGGTGTGCGAAGTTATGGATGCGGCCTCCGCATGAGATGCGGATGCCCTGGCATTGCTCATGTTTCGAGGCATCCCATCGACATTTTGAGTCGATCACGAGTTCTTCTTCACGGTAAAATAAAAAATAAAAGAAATAAAATGGGTGGCATCAGCAGATGGTTCAACACGACTTCCAGGAGGTCACCCATCATAGTCTTGCTCTCAGCGCAGCTTAAGAATTTCTCGATCTTGTGTCGAGTGCGGTCCGCGCTTTCTTTGCAAATTGTGCTCATCGGAACCAGTGTTGCGGTAAGGCTTCAAATAGCAAATGATATGGGTCCCGCAGATGCGCTGCAATCACGCGTCATTACACCCGAGATCTTTCGGATTGGGGTCATAATGGCGAATTAGATGATGCGTCGTGAAGTTATGGCAATTTTTATGTGGCCTCCATGAGGCATGGATCAAGTGTGGGCCCCACGTGTTTTTTAGTCGAGGCATCCATCGATGACATTTTAGTCGATCTGTTCTGCTGTCAACGGTAAAATAAAATAAAAATAAAAGAAAATAAATTTGGCCGCATCAACAGATGGTTCAACACGACGACTTCTTAGGAGGTCACCCATCATAGTAGTGGTCTTGCCTAAGCACGCTTAACTGAAGAGTTCTCATGGGATTTAGTGTGTTGGTTTGGTGGAGTCCGCTGGAGATTTATCGCAAATTATGCTCATGCAGAACCCGTCCATGTGCGGTAAGGTTAAAATAGCGAAATGGAGATGGGTCCCTAGATGCACCTTGCATCTATCGTCGTCGCCCTGAGATCTTTCGATTGGGGTCATAATGGCGAATCATGATCGTGCATGAAGTTATGGTGATTTTGTGCGGCCTCCCACGAGCGCGGATCATCATGGCTGCCTCATATTTTAGTCGAGGCATCCATCGATGACGTTTTTGGTCGATCATTTATTCTCGGCATCAAGGTAAAATAAAATAAAAATAAAGGAAATAAAATGGCGGCATCAACAAATGGTTCAACCGGCGACTTTCAAGGTCACCCATCATAATCTTGCTCTCACCCAAACGCTTAGCGAAGAGTTCTCATGGATCGTGTCTTTGGTGCGGTCAGCCCGGAGATTTGCCATAAATTATCCTTATCCGAAACTCGTCCGTGTTGCGGTAAGGCCTCGAAATAGATGAAATATGAGATCTGGTCAGATGCTTTGCGGCATCTGCGCGTCGTGTGCCCCGAGAGATCTTTATGGATTGGGTCATAATGGTGATCGGACGATCGCAAGTTATGATGATTTCATCGGCCTCCCACGAGACACGCTAGTGGGCCCCCACGCTCATGTTTTCGTAGGCATCCATCGATGGCGTTTTTTGAGTCGATCGAGTTCTCGGCGTCAAATGTATAAAATAAAATAAATAAAATGGAGGCATCAATAGATGGTTCAACACAATGACTTCAGGAGGTCACCCATCATACTTACTCTCGCACCTTAAGAAGAGTTCTCATGTGGGATCGTGTCTTTGAGTGCGGTGGTGCGATGGAATTTCAAATTATGCTCATATGGAACTTTGTTTGCGTAAGGTGAAAATAGCGAAATGGGATATGAGTCCCCGATGCTCTTTAACACATCTGCGCATTGTCGCCCGAGATCTTTGATTGGGGTCATAATGGAATCGGCGATCATCATGAAGTTATGGCTGTGCGGCCTCCACATGAGATGCATGGATCAATCGCATGGGCCTCACGGCTCATGTTTTTTAAGTCCGAGGCAACCCATTAAAGACATTTTTGGAGTCAATCGCTGAGTTCTCTGGCGTCAACGGTAAAATAAAATAAAAATAAAAGAGAAAAAAATGGGTGGTATCAACATATGGTTCAACGATGACTTTCCGGTCACCCATCATCTGCTCGCTCTCAAACACGCGAAGAGTTCTCATGGATTTGGTGTGTGTGCGGTCACTCATTTGGAGATTTGTTGAAATTATGCTCATGCGGAACGTCATGTCGCGGTAAGGCTTGAACCGAAATAGAATGTCCGAATATGCGCGGCACATCACGCGCGTGTCACGAGATCTTTGGATTGGGTCATAATGGGTGAATCGCGATGGTGTGTGAAGTTATGGTGATTTCATGCGCCTCCGCATGAATGCGATCAGCAGCGTGGACGGCTCATGTTTTTTTTGAGGCATCCCATCTGACATTTTAGTCGATCACTGAGTTCTACGGCGTCAATGGTAAAATAAAATAAAAATAGAAGGAAATAAATTGGCGGCATCAGCAGATGGTTCAACCGCGACTTCAGGAGGTCACCATATCTTGCTCTCGCACACTGCGAAGAGTTCTCATGGGATCGGTGTCTTTGATGCGGTGTGCCGCCGAATTTTCAGTAAATTGTGCTCATCGGAACCCATCCATCTTTGCGGTAAGGCTTTGAAATAGCAATCGAGATCGGGTCCGCCATCTGTGGCACATCTGCATTGTGTGAGATCTTTTGGATTTGGGTCATAATGGAGAATCGGACGATATGCGTGAAGTTATGGCGATTTTCATGCGCCTCCCACGATATGTCGCGGATCGACCCCGTGACGGCTCATGTTCGAGGCATCCCATCGACGGCGTTTTGGAGTCGATCACCGAGTTCTCAGGAGTTAATGAAAAAATAAAATAAAAATAAAAGGAATTAAAATGGGCAGCATCTACATATGGTTCAACCACGGACTTCAAAGGTCACCCATCATAATGCTCTCTCGCCCAAACACGCTTAGCGAAGAGTTCTCATGTGATCTTGTGTCTTTGGTGCAGTGGCGCGGAGATTTGCCGCAAATGCTCTTGCGGAACTGTCTTCCATGGGCTTGAAATAGCCAAATGGGAGATAAGGGTCCCTTGATGCCTTGCACATCTGCGTCATGCGTCATGAAAATCTTCTGATTGGGGTCATAATGGCGAATCGGATGATGCGTGAAGTTATGGAGATTTCGTGTGGCCTCCCGAGATAGATCAATCGCGTGGTCCGTGGGACTCATGTTTTTCAGGCATCCATCATGACGTTTTTGATCGCGAGTTCTCGGCGTCAATGATAAAATAAAATAAAAATAAAGAAATAAAATGCGGCATCAATAGATGGTTCAACACGGCGACTTCCAGGTCACCCATCAATCTTTCTCGCCAAGCAGCTTAAGCGAAGAGTTCTCATGGGATCGGTGTCTTTGTGCGGTTGCGGAGATTTGCCATAATTATGCTCATGCGGAACCCGTTTGTGCGGTAAGGCTTGAAATAGCAATCGAATATATGGGTCACTAGATCTGCGGCACATGCGTGTCATGAGCCAGATCTTTCAGTTGGGGTCATAATGGCGAATCGGATAATGTGCGAAGTTATGGTGATTTCATGCGACCTCCAGATGCGTGTGACGTGGGCCCACGATCGTGTTTTTCAAGGCATCCCATCGACATTTTTGAGTCGATCGAGTTCTCCGGATCAAGGTAAAATAAAATAAAAATAAAGGAAATAAAATGGCGGCATCATAGATGGTTCAATAAGATGACTTCCAGAGATCACCCATCATAGTATTTATTGACCAAAGCAGCTTAGCGAAGAGTTTCTCATGTGATCGGATGTTGGTGCGTCCCCGTTGGAAATTTTGCTATGCTCATCGAACCCATCTATGTCGCGGTAAGGCTTCAAAATTGTCAAAATCGGATCTGAATTAATCTTTGCGCACATCTCATGCACGGAGATCTTCGATTGGGGTCATAATGGCGAATGAATGATGTGCGTGAAGTTATGGATTTTTGCGGCCTCCACGAGATGCGTGGATCATTGGGCCCCGGCTCTGTTTTTTGATCGAGGCATCCCATCGATGATATTTTTGAGTCGATGTGAGTTCTCCGGCGTCAAAATAAAATAAAATAAAAATAAATAAAATGGCGGCATCAATAGATGGTTCA
Organism: Cymbidium sinense; assembly: GCA_021442155.1. NCBI lineage: Eukaryota > Viridiplantae > Streptophyta > Magnoliopsida > Asparagales > Orchidaceae > Cymbidium > Cymbidium sinense. Next base: position 133,049,931 of record CM038218.1, read on the forward strand.
ACCGATGACTTCCAGGTAACATCATAATGCCTTTCGCCCAAGCACGCTTAGCGAAGTGTTCTCATGGGATGCTGTGCGTTGGAGATTTGCCAAATTCTGCTCATGAGAACCGTCAGGCTGGTAAGGCTTGAACTAGCGAAATCAGAATACGAATCCGCCAAATGTGCACGCACTCATCGTCGTCGCCCACGGAGATCTTTCGGTCATAATGGCGAATCGAGCGATGGTGCGTTTAGATTTTATGCGGCCTCCACGAGACATGCAGATCAGCTGCGTGGGCCCCATGGCTCGCATTTTTTAGTCCGAGGCATCCCGTCGACAAAGTTTTCGGAGTCGATCATCGAGTTCTTCAGCATGAACAATAAAATAAAATAAAAATAAAAGGAAATAAAATGGGCGACATCAACAAATGGTTCAACACGACGACTTCCCAAGAGGTCACCCATCATAGTACTGCTCTTCCTCAAGCATGTTTAACTGAAGAGTTCTCATGTGATTTGGTGTCTTTGCGGTCAGAACGGTACATCTTGCATGCGGTAAGGCTTCACGAAATCGAAGATCGAGTCCACGCTGCGGTGCACACTTTGCTTTATCACCGCGTCGTCGTCTGCGGAGTTCTTTCAGGGTTGGATTCATAATGGCAAATCATACATTATGCGTGAAGTTATGGTGATTATCGTGCGGCCTGCACACGAGACGCGTGGATTAGCCGCATGGGCCCCACAGCTCGTATTTTTCTGTCTGAGGCATCCCATCAACAACAGTTTTAGAGTCGATCGTCGAGTTCTCCGGCATTAACGATAAAATAAAGTAAAAATAAAAGGAAATAAAATGAGCGACATCAACAGATTGTTCAACACGAAGGCTTCCTAGGAGGTCACCCATCAAGTACTGCTCTCGCCCAAGCACGCTTAACTGAAAAGTTCTGATAGGATCTGGCGTGCTGGTACGGTCACGCTCGCTTGAGCTTTGCTGCAAATTATGCTCATTTGGAACCCATCCATGTAGCGGTATGGCGTGGAAATAGCCGAATTCAGAGATACGGGTCTCGTTTGATGCGCCTGCGGCACATCTGTGCATCGTGCATCCCGCAGAGATCTTTAAGGATTAGGGTTATAATGACGAATCGGACAATCATGTGTGAGGTTATGAAGATTTCTGTGCAGCCTCCTCATGAGATGCGCAGATCAGTCGTGTGGGCCCTACGGCTCGTATTTTTCAGTCTAAGGCATCCCATCGATGATGTTTTCGGAGTCGATCTCCTAGTTCTCCGGCATCAACGGTAAAATAAAATAAAAATAAAAGGAAATAAAATGGGCGGCATCAATAGATGGTTCAACACGACGACTTCCCAGGAGGTCACCCATCATAATACTTTTATTTCTTCGCTTAACTAAAGAGTTCTCATGGGATCCGGTGTGCTCGTGCAGCCGCGCCCGTTGAAGATTTGTCGTAAACTGTGCTCATCCGGAACCCGTTCGTGCCGCGGTAAGGTTTCGAAATAGCCTAAATCGGAGATACTAGTCCCGCTAGATGTGCCTCTCGCTCATCTGCGCGTTGTGCGCTCTGCAGAGATCTTTTCGGATTGAGCTCATAATGGTGAATCGGACGATCGTGCACGATATTATGGTGATTTCCGTGCGGCCTCCACACGAGATGGGCGGACCCGCCGCGTGGGCCCCAGGGCTCATGTTTTTAGTCTGAGGCATCCCATCGATGACATTTTTGAAGTCGATCTTTGAGTTTTTCAACGTCAATATTAAAATAAAATAAAAAGAAATAAAATGGGCAGCATCAACAAATGGTTCAACACGATGACATCTCATGAGTTCACCCATCATAGTACTATTCTCGCCCAAGCAAGCTTAACTGAAGAGTTCTCATGGGATCTCGTGTGCTGGTGCGGTCGCGCTCGCTTGAGATTTGCCATAAATTGTGCTCATGTGGAACCTATCCGTGCCGCAGTAAGGCTTCAAACGCGGAGATAAGTCCGGATCTTCACGGCACATCTCGCGTCGTGTGCCCCAGAGAGATCTTTACGCATTGGGGTCATCATCAGTGATTATCTTGAAGTTATGGAAATTTTCATGCAGCCTCCTCACGAGACGCGTGTATCAACTGCGTGGGCCCCTCGGCTCGTGTTTTTTTGGTACGAGGCATCCGATCGATGATGTTTTCAGAGTCAATCTTCGAGTTCTACGGCATCAACGGTAAAATAAAATAAAAAATAGGAAATAAAATGGGTGGCATCAACGGATGGTTCAACACGATGACTTCCCAGGAGGTCACCATCATAAGTACTCGCCCCAGAACACTTGAGAGTTCTCATAGGATCTTTTGTCTTTGATGCGTCAGCCCATTGAGGATTTGCGAAATTGTGCTCATGCGAGCATGCGGTAAATCTTTGAGATAGTGAAATCGGAGATCTGACTAGATCTGCGCTCTGCGCGTCGTGCGATCTATAGAGATCTTTCCTGATTGGGGTCATAATGGCGAATAGGATGATCGTATACAAAATTATGGCAATTTTCATGCGGCCTCCGCACGAGATGCGCGGATTAGTTGCGTGGGCCCCACGACTCGTGTTTTTTAGTCCGAGGCATCCCATCAATGATATTTTCGGAGTCGATCGTCGAGTTCTCCAACGTCAATGTTAAAATAAAATAAAAATAAAAGGAAATAAAATGGGCAGTATCAACAAATGGTTCAACACGATGACTTCTACTGTTCTCGCCTAAGCACGCTCAATTTAAGAGTTCTCAAAAGATCTGGTGTGTTGGTTCGGTCGCGTCTGCTGGAGATTTGTCGTAAATTATACTCATGTGGAACCCGTCTATGCCGCAGTAAGGCTTCGAAATAGCCAAAATCAGAGATATAGGTCCCGCCAGAGGCGCCTTTGGCACATCTGTGCGTTGTGTACCCCGCGAAGATCTTTCTGGATTGGGGTCATAATTACAAATCGGATGATCGTTCATGAAGTTATGGCGATTTTCGTGCGACCTCCATACTAGAGGCACGGACCAACCGCGTGGGCCCCACGGCTTATGTTTTTCAGTCCGAGGCATCCCATTGATGACATTTTCAGAGTCGATCTCCAAGTTCCGTGGCGTCAATGGTAAAATAAAATAAAAATAAAAGAAAATAAATTAGGTGGCATCAACAGATGGTTCAACACGACAACTTCCTAGTAGGTCACCCATAATAATACTGCTCTCGCCCAAGCACGCTTAACTTAAGAGTTCTCATGGGATCTGGTTTGCTGGTGCAGTCACGCCCGCTAGAGATTTGCAGCAAATTGTGCTCATCCAAAACCTGTCCGTGCCGCGATAAGGCTTCAAAATCATTGAAATTGGAGATACGGGACACGCCAGATGCGGCTGCGGCACATATACGTGTTGTATGGCTCGCAGAGATCTTTCCTGATTGTGGTCATAATGGTGAATAGGATGATCGTATGCGAAGTTGTGGTGATTTTGTGCTCGAGCGAGATGCGGATCGGTGAACGACTTCGTGTTTTGATCTAAGGCATCCCATCGATGACATTTTCAGAGTCGATCATCGAGTTATCCGGCATCAGCATTAAAATAAAATAAAAATAAAAGGAAATGAAATGGGCGGCATCAACAGATGCTTCAACATGATGACTTCTACTACTCTCCCCCAAGCACGCTCAATTAAAGAGTTCTCATTGGATGCGGTGTCGGTGCGTGCGCTTCGGAGATTTGCCGCAAATTATGCTCATGTGGAACCCGTCCGAAAATGCGGAAAGGCTTCAAAATAAAATGGGAGATCTGGGTCTCAGATCGCTTTTGGTGCATTTCTTTATGCTTGATCTTTTATTAGGCGATAATTACAATCGGACAATTATGCGCAAATTTATGGCAATTTTTGTTCAGCGTCCACATGAGATGCGCAGATCATTCGTGTGGTCCCCATGGCTCATATTTTTTAGTCTGAGGCATCTCATCTACGACGTTTTCAGAGTGATCGCCGAGTTCTCCAACGTCAATGATAAAATAAAATAAAAATAAAATGAAATAAAATGAGAAGTATCAACGGATGGTTCAACACGACGACTTCCTAGAATATCACCCATCATAGTACTGCTCTCGCCCAAACATGCTTAACTGAAGGGTTCTCATGTGATCTGGTGTGCTAGTGCGGCCGCGCCCACTGAAGATTTGCCATAAATTATGCTCATGCAGAACCCGTTTGTGCCACAGTAAGGCTTCGAACTAGCCAAAATCGGAGATACAAGTCTCGCTAGATGTGCCTACGACACATCTGTGAATCATGTGCCCCACAAAGATCTTTCTGGATTGGGGTCATAATGAAAAATCGGGCGATCGTGTACGAAGTTATGGCGATTTTCGTGCGACCTCCACACTAGACATGCGGATCAGCAACGTGGGCCCCATGGCTCATATTTTTCAGTCTGAGGCATCCCATCGATGACATTTTTGGAGTTGATCTTCGAGTTCTCTGGCATCAACGATAAAATAAAATAAAAATAAAATAGGCAGCATCAACAAATGGTTCAACACGATGACTTCCCAGGAGATCACCCATCATAGTACTGCTCTCTGCCAAGCTCGCTTAACTAAAGAGTTCTCATGGGATCTGGTGTACTGGTGCGGTCGCACCTGCTAGAGATTTGTCCCAAATTTTGCTCATGCGGAACCCGTACGTACCGCGGTAATGCTTCAAAATAGCCAAAATTGGAGATACGGCTCCCAACAGATGCGCCTGCGGCTCATCTGCTAGTCGTGTTCTCCGCCAAGATCTTTCTAGATTGAGGTCATAATGGCGAATCGGATAATCGTGCGCGAAGTTATGGCAATTTTTGAGCAGCCTCCATACGAGATGGTTCAACACGACTCATGTTTTTCAGTCCGAGGAATCCCATCTACGACATTTTCGGAGTCGATCGCTGAGTTCTCTAGTGTAACGATAAAATAAAATAAAAATAAGATGAAATAAATTGGGTGACATCAACAGATGGTTCAACACGACCACTTTCCAGGAGGTCACCCATCATAGTAATGCTCTCACAGAAGCACGCTTAACTGAATAGTTCTCATAGGATCTGATGCGCTAGTACAGTCGCTCCCGCTGGCGATTTGCCATAAATTGTGCTCATGCGGAACTCGTTCATGCCACGGTAAGGCTTCAAAATATCCAAAATCAGAGATACGGGTCCCGCTAGATACGTCATTTGCACATCTGCGTGTCGTGTGCCCCACAGAGATCTTTCCGAATTGGGATCATATTGGCAAATCGGAAGATCATGCCCGAAGTTATGGCTATTTTCGTGCGGCCTCCACACGAGACGCACGGATTAGCCGCGAGGGCCGCATGGCTCATGTTTTTCAATCCGAGGCATCCCATCTACAACATTTTTGGAGTCGATCGTCGAGTTCTCCGGTCTCAACAATAAAATAAAATAAAAATAAAAGAAAAGAAATAAATGGGGCATCAAGATGCTTCAACATGTGATTCCGGAGGTCACCCATTATAATCGCTCTGCCCAAGCATGCTTAACTGAAAAGTTTGTATAGGATTTGATGTGTTGGTGTGGTCGCGCCCATTGGAGATTTGCCATAAATTGTGCTCATGCAGAACTCATCGTGCCGGTAAGGCAGAAATAGAAATCGAGATCGGGTCCTTGGATGCATTTGGCACATCGCGTCATCACGACGAGATCTTTCTAGATTGGGCTTATATTGGCGAATCAGAAGATCGTGCATGAAGTTATGGCAATTTCCATGCGGCCTTCACACGAGATGTGCGGATAAGCCATGTGGGACCCACGACTCGTGTTTTTCAGTCTGAGGCATCCCATCTACGACATTTTCAGAGTCGATCTCTAAGTTCTTCGACGTCAATGGTAAAATAAGATTAAAAAAAGAGGAAATAAATTGGGCGGCATCAACAGTTGGTTCAACAAGATAACTTCTCAGGAGGTCACCCATTATAGTAGAGCTCTCGCCCAAGCACGTATAACTGAAAAGTTCTCATTGGATCTGGTGTGCTCGTGCGGTCGCCCCCGTTGAAGATTTGCCACAAATTGTGCTCATGCGGAACTTGTACATGCCACAGTAAGGTTTCAAAATATCCAAAATCGGAGATACGGGTCCCGGTAGATGCGCTTGCGGCTCATCTGCTCGTTGTGCGCCCTGCTGAAATCTTTTCGGATTGGGGTCATAATGGCGAATCAGACGATTGTGCACGATGTTATGGCAATTTTCGAGCAGCCACCACATGAGACGCACAGATCAGCCTAGTGGGCCACACAGCTCGTGTTTTTTAGTCCGAGGCATCCCATCTACATTATTTTCGGAGTTGATCGCCGAGTTCTCCGATGTCAACGATAAAATAAAATAAAAATAAAAGGAAATAAAATGGGCGACATCAATAGAAGGTTCAACACGCTGAATTTCCAGGAGGTCACCCATCATAGTAATGCTCTCGCCTAAGCACGCTTAAGTGAAGAGTTCTTATAGGATCTGGTGTGCTGGTGCAGTCGCGCCCGCTGGAGATTTGTCATAAACTGTGCTCATGCGGAACTCGTTCGTGCCACGGTAAGGATTCGAAATAGCCGAAATCAAAGATACGGGTCTCGCTAGATGCATCTGCAGCACATCTGCGTGTCATGCGCCCCGCGAAGATCTTTCTGGATTGGGGTCATATTGGCGAATCGAAAGATCATGCATGAAGTTATGGCAATTTTTGTTAGGCCTCCACACGAAAGGCATAGATCTACCGTGGGCCCCACGGCTCATGTTTTTCAGTCCGAGACATCCCATCAACGACGTTTTCAGGGTTGATCTCTGAATTCTCCGGCCTCAATGTTAAAATAAAAAAATAAAAGTAAATAAAATATGCAGCATCAATAGATGGTTCAGCATAACGACTTCTTAGGAGGACACCCATCATAGTACTGCTCTCGCCCAAGCAAGCTTAACTTAAGAGTTCTCATGGAACCTTGTGTGCTGGTGCGGTCTCGCTCACTAGAGATTTGCCGTAAATTGTGCTCATGCGAAACTCATCCGTGCCGCGTTAAGGCTTGAAATAAATGGCGTCGGAATCGGATGCCAGATCTGCGGCGATGCGGTAGCGCGGGTGGGGTCACGGATCGGTGATCCCAGATACGGCTCATGTTTTCTATCGGTCGATCGATCTAGTTCTCCCATCAACGGTAAAATAAAATAAAAATAAAAGGAAATAAAATCAGCATGGTTCAACACGATGACTTCTCAAGAGATAACCCACCATAAGAGTTCTCTGGGATCTCAGTGCTATACGGTTGCCCAGTGCCATGTGGAACATTGGTACGCGGTAAAAAATAGCAAAATGGGAATCGGGTCTTGCCGGATGCACTGCATCACGTCGTTAGCCAGCGGTGCTCTTTTCGGTTTAGGGTCATAATGGCTAATCGAACAATCGTCCGTGAAGTTATCGTGATGCCCGTGCGGCCTCCGCACAAGAGGCGCCGATCAACCGCATTGGCCCCACGATATGTGTTTTTCAGTCTAAGGCATCCCATCGATGACATTTTCGGAGTCGATCGCCGAATTTTTTGGGGTCAATGGTAAAATAAAATAAAAATAAAAGAAAATAAAATGGGTTGCATCAATAGATGGTTTAACATGACGACTTCCTAGGATCTGGTGTGCTGGTGCAGTCACGCCTGCTACAGATTTCCCATAAATTGTGTTAAAGTGGGACCCATTCATGCCGCGGTATGGCTTCAAACTAGCCGAAATCGGAGACATGGGTCCCGCCAGATGCTCCTGCAACACATTTGCACGTCATGCATCCCGCGGAGATCTTTTCGGATTACGGTCATAATGGCGAATAGGACGATCGTGAGCGAAGTTATGGAGATTTTCGTGCGGCCTCCACACGAGACGTGCAGATCTGCCGCGTTGGCCGCACAACTCATTTTTTTAGTCCGAGGCATCCCATCGACGACGTTTTCAGAGTTGATCGCCAAGTTCTCTTGCATCAACAGTAAAATAAAAAAATAAAAGTAAATAAACTATGCGGCATCAATAGATGGTTCAACTCGATGACTTCCCAGGGCGCTCACCCAAGCACGCTTAATTGAAGAGTTCTCATGGGATCTCGAGTGCTGGTGCGGTCACGCCCGCTAGTGAATTGCAAATTGTGCTCATATAGAACCCATCGGTGCCACAGTAAGGCTTCGAAATAGATGAAATCAGAGATACGGGTCCCGCCAGATGCCCCTACGACATATTTGTACATCGTGCGCCTCACAGAGATGTTTCCAGAATGGGGCCATAATGCCAAAATCGGACGATCGTAAGTGAAATTATGGCGATTTTCGTGTGGCCTCCACACGAGACATGCAGATCGGGGCCCCATGGCTCATGTTTTTCTGTACGAGGCATCCCATCGATGACATTTTCAGAGTCGATCGCCGAGTTCTCTGGCATCAAAGGTAAAATAAAATAAAACTAAAAATAAAAGGAAATAAAAAGGGATGCATCAACAGATGGTTCAACACAACCACTTCCCAAGAGGTAACCCACCATACTCGTTGCCCAAGAACTTAAGCGAAGAGTTCTCATGGGATGCGTGTCTTTGGTGCGGTGGAGATTTGCCACAAATTGTGCTCATATGGAACTTGTTTGTGCCGCGGTAAGGCTTTGAATAGCCGATATCGGAGATACGGGTCTCACCAGATGTTCCTACGGCTCATCACGCACCAGAACTCTCTTCCGGATTAGGTCATAATGGTGAATCGGACAATGTGCGGTTATGTCGATTTTTTTGCGGCCTCCACACAAGGCGACCGGATCGGTTGAGTGGCCACGGCTCGTGTTTCGTCATTATCCCATCAATGAAGGCATGATCGATCCCATGGTAGATACCCATCAAATACAGCCCCACGGCTTTTTTGATCAAGGCATCCCATCAATGACATTTTTCGTCGCGATCAAGTTCTCTCGTATGGTAAAACAAAATAAAAATGAAAGGAAAGAAAATGGGTGACATCAACAGATGGTTCAAAACGATGACTTCCCAGGAGGACACCCATCAGAGTACTGCTCTCGCCCAAGCATGCTTAACTAAAGAGTTCTCATGTGATCTGGTGTACTGGTGCGGTTGCGCCCGCTGGAGATTTGCAAATTGTGCTCATGTGGAACCCATCCGTGCTGCGGTAAGGCTTCGAAATAGACAAAATCAGAGATACGGGTCCAGCCAGATTGTCCTTTGGCCATCTGCGAGTAGTGCTCCCCGCGGAGATCTTTATGTATTGGGGTCATATGGAGAATCAGATGATCGAGCACGAAGTTATGGCGATTTCCATGCGGCCTCCACACGAGATGAGCGGATCAACTGCGTGGGCCCCATGGCTCATGTTTTTCAATCCGAGACATCCCATCGATGACGTTTTCAGAGTCGATCTCCGAGTTCTGTGGCATCAATGATAAAATATAATAAAAATAAAGCAAAATAAAATGGGCGGCATCAACAGATGGTTCAACACGATGATTTTCCAAGAGGTCACCCATCATCATATCTTCTCAACGCTTAAGCGAAGAGTTCTCATGGAATCTGGTGTGCTCGTGCATGCTTAAATAAAACAGGCGGTATCAACAGATGGTTTAACACGATGACTTTCCAAGAGGTCACCCATCATCGCGCTTGCTCGCCCGCTTAACTAAAGAGTTCTCATGGGATCGGTGTGTGCTCGCATATGCCGTTAGATTTGCACAAATTATGCTCACGGAACCCATCCGCGGTAAGGCTTGAAATAAATGGAGATCTGGTCTCGTCAGATGCTCCTTTGGCCATCTGCGCATCGTGCGCCACGCGGAGTTCATTCTGGATTGGGGTCATAATGGTGAATCGGATGATCGTGCTTGGAGTTATGGCGATTTCTGTGCGGCCACCACTCGAGATGCGCGGAGCAGCAGCGTGGGCCCCATGATTCATTTTCTTCAGTCCGAGGCATCCCATCTATGACATTTTCGGAGTCGATCGATGAGTTCTCCGGCATCAACGGTAAAATAAAATAAACATTAAAGAAAATAAAATGGGCGTCATCAACAGATGGTTTAACACGACGACTTTCAAAAAGCTCACCCATCATTGTACTGCTCTCTCCCAAGCACGCTTAATGGAAGAGTTCTCATGGGATCTGGTGTGCTAGTGCGGTAGGCTCCGCTGGAGATTTGCCGCAAATTTTGTTCATGTGGAACCCACCTGTGCCACAGTAAGGCTTCAAAATAGTCAAAATCAGAGATACGGGTCTTTCCAGATGCGCCTCTAGCCATCTGCCCATCGTGCGCCAAGTGGAGATCATTCCAGATTGGGGTCATATGGCGAATCAGATGACCGTGCGTGAAGTTATGGCGATTTCAGTGTGGCCTCCACATGAGACGAGTGGATCAGCCGTGTGGTCCCCCATGACTTGATTTTTCAGTCCGAGGCATGCCATCTACGATATTTTCGGAGTCGATCGCTGAGTTCTCCGGCGTCAATGACAAATAAAATAAAAATAAAAGGAATTAAAATGGGCTGCATCAACAGATGGTTCAACATGATGACTTCCCAAGAGGTCTCCCATCATTGTACTTCTCTCGCCCAAGCATGCTTCACTGAAAAGTTCTCTTTGGATCTGGTGTGCTGGTGCGGTCACCCCCGCTGGAGATTTCCTGTAGATTGTGCTCATGTGGAACCCATTCATGCCACGATAATGCTTTGTAATAGCCATGATCGGAGATACGGGCCCTGGTAGATTAACCTTTGGCCCATCTGTGTGTCGTCTGCCCTACGAGATCTTTCTGGATTGGGGTCATAAAGGCGAATCGGACAATAGTATGTGAAGTTATGGCGATTTTCGTGTGGCCTCCACATGAGATGCGTGGATCATCTGCGTGGGCCCAATGACTCATATTTTTCAGTTCGAGGCATCCCATCTATGACATTTTTGGAGTCGATCATCGAGTTCTCCAATGTCAATGATAAAATAAAATAAAAAATAAAAGGAAATAAAATGGGCGGCATCAACAGATGGTTCAACATGATAACTTCCTAAGAGGTCACCCATTATAATCGTTTCGCCAAGCATGCTTAAGAGTTCTCATATAAGCGGTGTTACAGTGCGGTCCGCTGGCGATTTATATTATGCTTATGCGGAACTCATCCGTGTAGCGGTAAGGCTTCAAACTAGCCGGAAGTGGAGATACAAGTCCCACCCGATGTGCCTACGACAAATCTATGCATCGTGCACCCCGCGAAGATCTTTCCGGATTGGGGTCATAATGGTGAATCGAACGATCGTGCACGAAGTTATGGAGATTTCCATGCGGCCTTCACACGAGATGCACGGATCAACTGCGTGAGCCCCACGACTCGTGTTTTTCAGTCCGAGACATCCCATCGATGACTTTTTCAGAGTTGATCGCTGAGTTCTCCGGCGTCAAAGTTAAAATAAAATACAAATAAAAGGAAATAAAATGCACTACATCAACAAATGGTTCAACACGATGACTTTCCAGGAGGTCACCGATCATAGATCTGCACTCACCTAAGCATGCTTAACCGAAGAGTTCTCATAGGAATTGGTGTGTTGGTGTGATTGCGCCCGTTGGAGGTTTACCACAAATTATGCTCATCCGAAACCCATCTGTGTTATGGTAAGGCTTCGAAATAACCGAAATCTGCGGCACATCTGCACGTCATGCCCCCCACAGAGATCTCTTTGGATTGGGGTTATAATAGTGAATCAGATGATCATGTACGGTGTTATGATGATTTTCGTGTGGCTTCCACACTAGACGCGCAGACCAGCCCCATGGGCCCCTTGAGCTCGTGTTTTTCAGTTTGAGGCATCCCATCAATGATGTTTTCAGAGTCGATCTCCGAGTTATGCGTCATCAATGATAAAATAAAATAAAAATAAAAGAAAATAAATTGGGCGACATCAACAGATGGTTCAACACGACGACTTCCCAAGAGATCATCCATCATAGCACTGCTCTTGCCCAAGCACGCTTAACTGAAGAGTTCTCATGGGATATGGTGTGCTAGTGCAGCCACTCCCGCTAGAGATTTACTGTAAATTATGCTCATGTAGAACCCATCCGTGCTGCGGTAAGGCTTCAAAATAGCCGAAATCAGAGATGCGGGTCCCAACAGATGCGCCTGCGGCACATCTGCACGTCGTGCGCCCCACGGAGATATTTCCAGATTAGGGTCGTAATGGTGAATTGGACGATCGTGCATGAAGTTATGGTGATTTCCGTGTAGCCTCCACACGAGACGTGTGGATCAGCCACGTGGGCCCCATGGATCGTGTTTTTCAGTCCGAGACATTCTATCAACGATGTTTTCGGAGTTGATCACGAGATCTCTGGCGTCAATGGTAAAATAAAATAAAAATAAAAGGAAATAAATTGGGCGGCATCAATAGATAGTTCAACACGACAACTTCCCAAGAGGTCACCATCATAGTACTGCTCTCGCCCAAGCACGCTTAACTAAAGAGTTCTCATGTGATATGGTGTATTTGTGCGGTAGTGCCAACTAGAGATTTGCCACAAATTATGCTCTTGTGGAGCCAGTCCGTGCCACGGTAAGGCTTCGAAATAGCCAAAATCGGAGATATGTGTCCCGCTAGATGCATCTTTAGCACATTTGTCCATTGTGCGTCACACAAAGATCTTTCCGGATTGGGGTGATAATGGCAAATCGGATGATTTTGCACAAAGTTATAGTGATTTCTGTGCGGCCTGCACACGAGATGTGCGGATCAGTCCCGTGGGCCCCATGACTCATGTTTTTCAATTCGAGGCATCCCATCTACAACATTTTTGGAGTCGATCGCTGAGTTCTCCAGCCTCAATGATCAAATAAAATAAAAATAAAAGGAAATAAAATGGGCAGCATCAACAGATGGTTCAACATGACGACTTTCGAGGAGGTCACCCATCATAGTACTGCACTTGTCCAAGCTTGCTTAACTGAAGAGTTTTCATGGGATCTAGTGTGCTGGTGCGGTTGCGCCCACTGAAGATTTTCCACAAATTATACTCATGCGGAACCCGTACGTGTTACGGTAAAGCTTCGAAATAGCTAAAATTAGAGATACGGGATATGCTAGAAGCACCTGTGGCTCATCTGCTCGTCATGCGCCCCACAGAGATCTTTCCAGATTGGGGTCATAATGGCGAATCAGACGATCGTGCACGAAGTTATGGCGATTTCTATGCGGCCTTCATACGGGATGCACGGATCAGCCACATGGGCCCCACGGCTCATGTTTTTCAGTCCTAGGTATCCCATCGATGACATTTTCAGAGTCGATCGTTGAGTTCTCCTGCGTCAACGGTAAAATAAAATAAAATTAAAAAAAATAAAATGGGCAGCATCAACAGATGGTTGAACATGACGACTTCCCAAGAGGTCACCCATCATAGTACTGTTATCGACCAAGCACGCATAACTGAAGAGTTCTCATGGGATCTGGTGTGCTGGTGCGGTCACCCTCGCTGTAGATTTGCAGAAAATTGTGCTCATGCGGATCCCGTATGTGCCATGATAAGGCTTCAAAATAGCCGATCTCAGAGATATAGGCCCTACCAGATGCGCCTGCAACTCAGCTGCTCATCATACCCCTCGCAGAGTTTTTTTTGAATTGGGGTCATAATGGAAAATCGGATGATCGTGCGCGAAGTTATGGCAATTTTCGTGCAGCCTCCACACGAGACGTGTGGAACAGATAGTGGGCCACACAGCTCGTGTTTTTCAGTCCTAGACATCCCATCTATGACGTTTTCATAGTCGATCGTCGAGTTCTCCGGCATCAACGATAAAATAAAACAAAAATAAAAGGAAATAAAATGGGCGGCATTAACAGATAGTTCAAGACGACGACTTTCCAGGAGGTCACCCATTATAGTACTGCTCTCACCCAAGCACGCTTAACTGAGGATTTATCATAGGAGTGCGGTGCGGTCGCCAAATTGTGCATAGCGAACTCGCAGTGCCATGGTAAGGCTTTGAATTAGCCGAAATCTGAGATACGAGTCCCGCTAGATGCGTTTACAGAACATTTGCACGTCATGCACCCCGTGGAGATCTTTCCGGATTGGGGTGATATTGGCGAATCAGAAGTTATCGCAATTTTCGTGTGTCCTACACACGAGACTCGATGATCAGCCACGTGGGCCCCACAGATCGTGTTTTTCAGTCCGACGCATCCCATCGACGATATTTTCAGAGTTGATCTTCGAGTTCTCCGACGTCAACGGTAAAATAAAATAAAATGGGCAACATCAACAGATGGTTCAATACGATGAATTTCGAAGAGGTCACCCATCATAGTACTGCTATCACCCAAGCACATATAACTGAAGAGTTCTCATGGGATTTGGTGTGCTGGTGAGGTCGCGCCCGCTAGAGATTTGCTGCAAATTGTGCTCATGCAGAACCCGCCCGTGCTACGGTAAGGATTTGAAATAGTCAAAATCAGAGATATAGGTCTCGCTAGATCCGCCTGCGGCTCATCTGAGCATCATTTTCCCCGTGGAGATTTTTCCTGATTGGGGTCATAATGGTGAATCGGTTATGGTATTTTGTGCCATGAGATGCACAACGCCTGTGGGCCCCATGGCTCATGTTTTTCAGTCCGAGGGATCCCATCGATTATGTTTTCGGAGTCGATCGCCGAGTTCTCTGGCATCAATGTTAAAATAAAATACAAATAAAAGGAAATAAAATGGCAGAATATGGTTCAACACGATGACTTCTAGGTCACCCATCAAGATCGCTTCCTCGCCAAGCACGCTTAATTGAAGAGTTCATGGGATGCGTGTGTGTGGTCACGCTGGAAGCTTTACGATAATTGTGCTTATCGAACTCGTCATGCCAGTAAGGCTTCAAAATAGCGAAATCGAGATGGGTCCCACGATGCGCCTCGCCATCGATGTCGTATGCGCCAAGATCTTTCCAGATAGGGTAATCATAGTGAATCAGATGATCGTGCACGAAGTTATGGTGATTTCTGTGCAGCCTCCGCATGAGACGTGCAGATCAACCGTGTGGGCCCCACAACTCATGTTTTTCATTTATAGGCATTCCATCAACACATTTTCACAGTCGATCGCCGAGTTCTCCGGTGTCAACGGTAAAATAAAAATAAAAATAAAACGAAATAAAATTGGTGACATCAAAAGATAGTTCAACACGATGACTTCTTGGAGGTCACCCATCATAGTACTTCTCTCGCCCCTACACGCTTAACTGACGAGTTCTCATGAGATCTATAGTATGTTGGTGCGCCCGCTGGAGATTTGCCATAAATTGTGCTCATGCGGAACCCGTACGTGCCGCGGTAAGGCTTCGAAATAGTCAAAATCGGAGATACGGGTCCCACTAGATGCGCCATCATTCGTCGCGGCGCCGTGAACTTTCCGATTAGGGTCATAATGGACGACGATCGCGGCGTGAGTTATGGCGGCCTCCGCAGACGCGCGGAATCAACCGCGTGGGCCCATGGGTCATGTTTTTCAGTCCGAGGCATCCCATCAATGACGTTGTCGGTGTCGATCGCCGAGTTCTCCAGCATTAACGGTAAAATAAAATTAAAATAAAAGGAAGTAAAATGGGCGGCATCCACAGATGGTTCAACACGATGACTTCCAAGAAGGTCACCCATGATAGCACTGCTCTCGCCCAAGGACGCTTAATAGAAAAGTTCTCATGACATCTGGTGTGCTGGTGCGGTCGCACCCGTTAGAGATTTTCCGCAAATTGTGCTCATATGGAACCCGCGTCGCTAAAGGCTTCAAACGAAATCATATAGATCCCGCTAGATGCTCATTTATGCATCGCCATGGAGATCTTTCTGATTTAAAGGCAAATCAAACGATCTTGTGTGAAGTTATCACGATTTCTATGAGGCCTCAACAAGACGAAGGATCAGCGTGGGCCCCACACTATGTTTTGAGTCCTTCCCATCCATAATATTTTGAGTTGATCGCCGAGTTCTCGGCGTCAATGAAAATAAAATAAAAATAAAAGAACTAAAAAATGGCATCAACAGAGATGGTTCAACGATGACTTCCGTGAGGTCACCCATCAGATGCTCGCCCAACCACGCTTAATGAGAGTTCTCATGTGATCCGGTGCCGGTGCCACGCTAGCTGAGATTTTTAGAAATTGTGTGAACCCGTGCCGTGCCACACTAAGGGTTTGAAATAGCCGAAATCGGAGTTAAGGGTCTTGCCAGATGCCCATTTGACACATCTGCGCGTCGTGTACCCCGCGGAGATCTTTTCGGATTGGGGTCATACTGGCGAATTAGATGATCATGCGTGAAGTTATGGAGATTTTCGTGCGGCCTCCACACAAAATGCACGGATCAATAGAGTGGGCCCCACGGCTCGTGTTTTTCAGTACCACACATCCCATCTACAACATTTTCAGAGTCGATCGCCGAGTTCTCCGGCATCAATGATAAAATAAAATAAAAATAAAAGGAAATAAAATGGGCTACATCAAGAGATGGTTCAACACGACAACTTTCTAGGAGATCACCCGTCATAGTACTCCTCTCGCCCAAGTTCGCTTAACTGAAGAGTTCTCATGAGATCTGGTGTGCTTGTACGGTCACGTCCGCTGGAGATTTGCCGCAAATTGTGCGCATGCGGAATTCGTACTTGCCACGGTAAGGCTTCAAACAGCCAAATCGAGATACGGCCCGCTAGATGCTCTCATCATTGCCGGCGCTGGAGATCTTTTCGGATTGGGGTTATAATAATCGACGATCGCGTGCATGAAGTTATGGCACGGCGTCATAAGACGCACGATTAGCATCAATCGCCTCATGTCCGAGCCATCCCATCGACGTTTTCGAGTTGATCATCGAAGTTCTTCTGTCAATAAAATAAAATAAAAATAAAAGGAAATAGCATCAATGGTGGTACAACACGATGATTTCCTGGAGGTCACCATCATAAGATCGCTCGCAAGTACGCTTAATCAAGAGTTCTGGATCCGTGTGTGTTTGTGTGGTAGCTCCCGTTGGAGATTTATCGTAAACTGTGCTCATGCGAAACTCATTCGGGCCATGATAAGGCTTCAAAATAGCCAACATCAAAGATACGGTCCCGCGAGCGCGTCACTCATCTCGCGTCGTGCCACCGGAGATCTTTCGGAGATCGGAACATCATGCACGAAGTTATGGCATTTTTTGTGCGTCCTCCACACTAGACGCCCAAATCAGCCACGTGGGCCCCACGACTCATGTTTTTCAGTCCGAGGCATCCCATTGATGTCATTTTGGGGTTGATCTTTGAGTTCTTCTGCGTCAATGGTAAAACAAAAAAAATAATAAAAGGAAATAAATTGGGTGGCATCAACAGATGGTTCAACCAGATGACTTTCCAGGAGGTCACTCATCATAGTACTGCTCTCTCCCAAACACGCATAACTAAAGAGTTCTCATGGGATATGGTGTGTTGGTGCGGTCTCCCCCACTATAGATTTGCTAGAAATTAGGCTCATACGGAACCCGTACGTGCCACGGTAATGCTTTGAATTAGTTGAAATCGTAGATATAGGTCCCGCGCTGGCTGCTTGTCGCGGCACCCCACCAAGATCTTTCGGAAGTCATAATAATGGACGACGCAAGTTATGGTGATTTTTGAGTAGCATCCACACGAGATGTGTGGATCAACCTAGTGGGCCACACGGCTCCTATTTTTTAGTCCAAGGCATCCCATCTATGACATTTTCAGAGTCGATCACCGAGTTCTCCGGCGTCAATGATAAAATAAAATAAAATAAAAATAAAATGAAATAAAATGGGCGGCATCAACTGATGGTTCAACACGATGACTTTCAAAGAGGTCACCCATCATAGTAATGCTCCCACCCAAGAACGCTTAACCGAAGAGTTCTCATAGGATCTGGTGTGCTGGTGCGGTCGCACCCGCTGGAGATTTACCGTAAATTATGCTGATGTGAAACTCATCCATGCCACGGTAAGGCTTTGAAATAGCCAAAATTGGAGATATGGGTCCCGCCAAATGCGTCTGCAGCACATCTGTGCGTCGTGCGCCCCATGGAGATCTTTCCAGATTTGGGTCATATTGGCAAATCGGAAGATCGTGCGCCAAGTTATGGTGATTTTTGGGTGGCCTCCACACGAGTCATGCGGATTAGCCACTTGGGCCCCACGACTCGTGTTTTCCAGTCCGAGGCATCCCATCAATGATATTTTCAGAGTCGATCTCGAATTTCCGCATCAATAAAATAAAATAAAAATTAAATAAAATAATGGCGATGGTTCAACACGATGACTTCCCAAGAAGTCACCTATCATAGTACTGCTCTCACCTAAGCACGCATAACTGAAGAGTTCTCATGGGATCTGCTGCTGGAGATTTGCGACAAATTGTGCTAATGTGGAACCCGTCCGTGCCACGGTAAGGCTTCAAATTAGCCGAAATCAAAGATACGGGTCCCGCAATATGCGCCAGCGGCTCATCTCCACATCGTGCACTTCGTGGAGATCTTTATGGATTGGGGTTATAATGGCGAATTGGACGATTGTGCGTGAAGTTATGGTGATTTCCGTGCAGCCTCCACATGAGACACGCAGATCAGCCTTGTGGGCCCCATAGCTCATGTTTTTCAGTCCGAGGTAGGCCATCAATGATGTTTTTGGAGTCGATCTTCGAGTTCTCCGGCATCAACGTTAAAATAAAATACAAATAAAAGGAAATAAAATGTGTAGCATTAATAGATGGTTCAACACGATGACTTCCCCAGAGGTCACCCATCATAGTACTGCTCTCGCCTAAGCACGCTTAATTGAAGAGTTCTCTTGGGATCTAAAGCCGCCCAGAGATTTGCCAAAATTGTGCTCGAACCCGTCTGCGTCGCAATATAGGCCAACTAAATCGAGATACGGTCCCGAGATGCACCTTTGGAACATCTGTGCCTCATCCGCCCCACGGATATCTTTCCGAATTAGGGTCATAATGGTGAATCGAATGATCGTTCGCAAAGTTATGGCGATTTGCATGCAGCCTCCACATGAGATGCACTGATTAGCTGTGTGGGCCCCATCGCTCGTGCAATTCATTCCGAGGCATCCCATTGACGATTTTCGAGTCGACCGAAGTTCTCCTCCAACGGTAAAATAAAATAAAAATAAAATGAAATAAAATGGGCGAAATCAATAGATGGTTCAACGCGACGACTTCCCAGGAGGTCACCCATCATAAGATCGCTGCACGCTTAACAGGTATTCTCATATGATCTGGCGGTGCGCCGCTCACGAAGATTTGCCGCAAATTGTGCTCATTCAGAACTAGTACTTGCCGAGGTAAGTTTTTGAAATAATCGAAATTGGAGATACGAGCCCCCCTAAAAGCGCCTTTGGCACTTATGCACGTCGTGCACCTGGCGAAGATCTTTCCCGATTGTAGTCATAATGGCGAATCGGATGATCGAGCGGGAAGTTATGGCGATTTACGCCAAACGAGGCGTGGGATCGCCGTGGGCCCCACTCATGTTTTTCACCCGAGGTATCATATCGATGACGCTGTCGCCGAAGTTCTCACGCCAACGGTAAAATAAAATAAATAAAAATAAAAGGAAATAAACGGCATCAACATATCGTTCAACACGACAGGTCACCCATCATATTACGCCTAAGCACGCTTTATCAAGAGTTCTATTGGGCCGGTGCCACGCCCGCTGGAGATTTGTAAATTGTGCTCATGGAACCCATCCGCGGCCGCTGAGCGCTAAATAGCTAAAATACTGTGCAGACCGCTATGCACGTCATGCACCTCGCGGAGATCTTTCTGGATTGGGGTTATAATGGCAAATCGGATGATTGTGCATGAAGTTATGGCTATTTCCGTGTGGCCTCCACACGAGATGCGCAGATCAATCTAATGGGCCCCACGACTCGTGTTTTTCAGTCAGAGGCATCCCATCTATGATGTTTTTGGAGAAGATCGCCAAGTTCTCCGGCGTCAACATTAAAAGAAAATACAAATAAAAGAAAATAAAATGCGCGGCAACAACAGATGGTTCAGCACGACGACTTCCCAGGAGGTCACCCATCATAGTACTGCTCTCGCCTAAGAACGCTAAATTGAAGAGTTCTCATGGGATTTGGTGTGCTGGTGCGTTCGCACCCGTTGGAGATTTTCCGCATATTGTGCTCATGCGGAACCCGTCAATGCCGTGGTAAGGCTTCGAACTAGCCGAAATTGGAGATACGTGTCCCACCGGATGCGCTAGCGGCTCATCTGCGCATCGTGCGCCCCATGGAGAACCTTTTAGATTAGGGTCTTAGTGGCAAATCAGACGATCGTGCTTGAAGTTATGGTGGTTTCTTTGTGGCCTCTACACCAGACGTGCAGATCAGTCGAGTGGGCCCCACCGCTCATGCTTTTCAGTCCGAGGCATCCCATCGACGACATTTTTGGAGTCGATCTTCGAGTTCTTCGGTGTCAATGGTAAAATAAAATAAAAAGAAAATAAAATAAAATGGGCGGCATTAAAGATGGTTCAACCTTCCTAGGAGGACACCCATCATAGTACTGCTCTCGCCCAAGCACACTTAACTGAAGAGTTCTCATGGGATCTGGTGTGATGGTACAGTCGTGCTCGCTGCGGATTTTCCGCAAATTATGCTCATTTAGAAGCCGTCCGTGCCACGGTAAGGATTCTAAATAGCCGCAATCAAAGATACGGGTCCCGCCAGATGTGCCTACAGCTCATCTACGCGTCATGCGCCTCGTGAAGGTCTTTCCAGATTGGGGTAATAATGGCGAATCGGACGATCATGCGCAAAGTTATGGCGATTTCCTTGCGGCCTCCGCACTAGACTTGCGGATCAGCCGCGTGGGCCTCACGGCTCGTGTTTTTCAATCGAGGAATCCCATCAACGACGTTTTCGGAGTCGATCATCAAGTTCTTCGGCGTCAACGGTAAAATAAAATAAAAATAAAGGGAAATAAAATGTGCGGCATCAACAGATGGTTAAACACGACGACTTCCCAGGAGGTCACTCATCATAATACTGATCTCACCAAAACACGCTTAAGTGAAGAGTTCTCATGGGATCTGGTGTGCTGGTGCGGTCGTGCCCGTTGGAGATTTTTCGTAAATTGTTCTCATGCGGAACCCTCCGTGCCACGGTAAGGCTTTGAAGTAGCCGAAATCGGTGATATGTGTCCCGCTAGATGCGCTTGCGGCTCATCTGTGCGTCAGGCTCCCCACAGAGATCTTTTTGGTTTGGGGCATAATGTCGAATTGGACGATCGTGCGTAAAATTATGGCGATTTTCGTGCGGCCTTCACACGAGATGCACGGATCAGGCTAGTGGGCCCCACGACTCATGTTTTTCCATCCGAGGCATCCCATCGATGACATTTTCGGAGTCGATTGCCAAGTTCTCTGGCGTCAACGGTAAAATAAAATAAAAATAAAAGAAAATAAAATGGGTGGAATCAACAGATGGTTCAACACAACGACTTCCCAAGACGTCACCCATCATAGTACTGCTCTCGCCCAAGCACGTTTAACTAAGAGTTCTCGTGAGATTTAGTGTGCTGGTGCAGTCGCCCCCGTTGGAGATTTACTGCAAATTGTGCTCATGTGGAACCCGCCCGCGTACCAGTAAACGAAATTGGAACGGAGATACGGGTTTTCTAGATGCGCGCGCGGCCATCTCAGCCGCCTTGTAGAGATCTTCAGATTGGGGTCATAATCGCGATTCAGACGATCTTGCGTGAAGTTATGGTGATTTACATGCAGCCTCCACACAAGACGAGGGGATCAGCCTAGTGGGCCCCATGGCTCATGTTTTCGTTTGAGGCATCCCATCGATGACATTTTCGGAGTCGATCGCTGAGTTCTCTAGCATCAATGATAAAATAAAATAAAAATAAAAGAAAATAAAATGGGCGGCATCAATAGATGGTTCAACACGACGACTTCCCAAGCGATCACCCATCATAGTATTGTTCTCGCCCAAACACGCTTAACTGAAGAGTTCTCATGGAATCTGGTGTGTTGGTGCGGTTAAGCTCACTGGAGATTTGCCACAAATTGTGCTCATGCGGAACCCGTATATGCCGCGGTAAGGCTTCGAAAAAGTTGAAATCAGAGATACAAGTCCCGCCAGATGCACCTTTCGCACATCTGCACGTCATGCTCCACGTGGTGATCTTTCTGGATTGGGATTATAATGGAGAATCGGACGATCGTGCACGAAGTATTGACAATTTTCATGTGGCCTCCACACGAGATGTGTAAATTAGCTGCGTGGACCCCATGTATAGTCCTTTTAGGCCGAGGCATCCCATCGATGACATTTTCGGAGTCGATTGTCGAGTTCTCCGGTGTCAATGGTAAAATAAAATAAAAATAAAAGAAAATAAATTGGGTGGCATCAACAGATGGTTCAACACGACGACTTCCCAGGAGGTCACCTATCATAGTACTGCTCTCGCCCAAGCACGTTAAACTAAAGAGTTCTCATGGGATCTGGTGTGCTGGTGCGGTCGTGCATGTTGGAGATTTTCCATAAATTGTGCTTATGTGGAAGCCATCCGTGCCACGGCAAGGCTTCGAACTAGCCGAAATCGGTGATACATGTCCCACCAGATGCGCCTGCAGCTCATCTGCGTGTTGTGCACCCCTTAGAGATCTTTTGGATTGGGGTCATAATGGCAAATCGGACGATCGTGCGCTAAGTTATGGAGATTTCTGTGTAGCCTTAGCACGAGATGCGTGGATCATCCTAGAGGGCCCCATGGCTCTTATTTTTCAGTCTGAGGCATCCCATCGATGACGTTTTCATAATCGATCACCGATTTCTCCGACGTCAATTGTAAAGTAAAATAAAAATAAAAGGAAATAAAATGGGGATCATCAACAGATGGTTCATCACAATGACTTCCCAAGAGGTCACCCATCATTATATTGCTCTCACCCATGCACGCTTAACTGAAGAGTTATCATGGGATTTGGTGTGTTGGTGCGGTCGCCCCCGCTGGAGATTTGTCGCAAATTATGCTCATGTGGAACCCGTCCATGCCAGGTTAAGGCTTTGAAATAGTTAAAATCGGAGGTACGGGTCCCTCCAGATACGCCTCTGGTTCATCTGCGCATCGTGCGCCCCACGGCAATTTTTTCGGATTGGGGTCATAATGGCAAATCAGACGATCGTGCGTGAAGTGATGGCGATTTTCGTGCAACCTCCACACGAGATGTGCGGATCAGCCTAGTGGGCCCCTCAACTCCTGTTTTTCTTTCGAGGCATCCCATCGATGACATTTTTGGAGTCGATCGCTGAGTTCTCCGGCGTTAATGATAAAATAAAATAAAAATAAAAGGAAACAAAATGGGAGGCATCAATAGATGGTTCAACACGATGACTTCCTAGGCGATCACCCATCATAGTACTGGTCTCACCCAAGCACTCTTAAGTGTTCTCATGATCTCGGTGTCTGCAGGCCGCTCACCGGAGATTTGCCACAAATTATGCGCATGCAGAACCCTTACGTGCCACGGTAAGAATTCAAAATAGCTGAAATTGGAGATATAGGTCTCGCCAGATGTGCCTTTGGCACATTTGCGTGTCTTGCGTCCCACAGAGATCTTTCCGGATTGGGGACATAATGGCGAATCAGATGATCATGCACGAAGTTATGACGATTTCTATGCGGCTTCCGTACGAGACTCGCGGATCAGCCGCGTGGGCCTCACAGCTCATGTTTTTTAGTCCGAGGAATCCCATAGACGACGATTTTGGAGTCGATCGCAGAGTTCTTTGGCATCAATGGTAAAATAAAATAAAAATAAAATGAAATAAAATGGGCGGCATCAATAGATGATTCAACGCAAAAACTTCCCAGAAGGCCACCAATCATAGTACTACTCTTGCTTAAGCACGCTTAATTGAAGAGTTCTCCTGTGATATGGTGTGATGGTGCGGTCGCTCTCGCTGGAGATTTGTCGCAAATTGTGCTGATACAAAACCCGTACGTGCCACGATAAGGATTTGAAATAGCCGAAATCGGAGATACGGGTCCTGTTAGATGCACCTTTAGCACATCTGCACGTTGTGCCCCCCGCGGAGATTTTTTCGGATTGGGGTCATAATAGTGAATCGGATGATCGTGCACGAAGTTATGACAATTTTCGTGCGGCCTCCACACAAGATGTGCGGATCAGCCACGTGGGCCCCACGGCTCATGCTTTTTAGTTTGAGGCATCCCATCTTCAACGTTTTTAGAGTCGAACATCGATTTCTCCGACATCAACGGTAAATTAAAATATAAATATAAAGAAATAAAATGGGCGGTATCAATAGATGGTTCAAAACGATGACTTCCCAGGAGCTCACCCATCATAGTACTGCTCTCTCCTAAGCTCGCTTAACTGAAGAGTTCTCATGGGATCTGGTGTATTGGTGCAATCGCACCTGCTGGAGATTTGCTTAAATTATGCTCATGCGGAACCCGTATGTGTCGCCGTAGGGTGTAGATATGGGTCCCACTAGATGCGCTTGCGGCTCATCTCCTCATCGTGCCCCCCTTGGTGATCTTTTCGGATTGGGGTCATAATGGCAAATCGGATGATCGTGCATGAAGTATTGGCAATTTCCATGCGGCCTCAACACAAGACACGCGGATCAGCCACGTAGGCCCCACAGGTCATGTTTTTCGGTCCGAGGAATCCCATCAATGACGTTTTCGGAGTCGATCGCCGAGTTCTCCGGCATCAATGGTAAAATAAAATAAAAATAAAAGTAAATATAATTGGCGGCATCAACAGATGGTTCAACACGACGACTTTCGAGGTGGTCACCCATCATAGTGCTGTTCTCGCCAAAGCATGCTTAACTGAAGAGTTCTCATGGGATTTGGTGTGCTGGTATGGTCACGCCTGTTAGAGATTTTCTGCAAATTTTGCTCATACGGAACCCGTCAGTGCCAGGGTAATGCTTCGAACTAGCAAAATCGGATACGCGTGTCCGCTGATGCGCGGCTCATCTGATCGCGGCACCCCGAAGATCTTTTCGGATTGGGGTCATAATGGCAAATCAGATGATTGTGCATGAAGTATTGTCTATTTCCATGCGGCCTCCGCACGAGACGTGCGGATCAGCCACGTAGGCCCCACGGATCATGTTTTTCAGTCCGAGAAATCCCATCAACGACATTTTCAGAGTCGATCTTCGAGTTTTCTAGTGCCAACGTTAAAATAAAATACAAATAAAAGGAAATAAAATGTGTGGCAACAACAGATGGTTCAACATGACAACTTCCGGAGGTCACCCATCATAGTACTGCTCTCGCCCAAGCACGCTTAACTTAAGAGTTCTTATGGGATATAGAATGCTGGTGCGGTCACGCCCGTTGGAGATTTTCTATAAATTGTGCTCATATGGAACTCGTCCGTACCACGATATGGCTTCGAATTAGCCAAAATTGGAGATACGTCCCAGACACTGCGAAATTTCATCTGATCGCGCCTTGGAGATCTTTCGAATAGGGTCATAATGGTGAATCAATCGCGTGTTATGATAATTTTCGGCGCAATGCGCGGATCAGTGGACCCAATGGCTTGTGTTTTTCAATCTGAGGCATCCCATCGATGATGTTTTTGAAGTTGATCTCCGAGTTCTCCATCGTCAATGATAAAATAAAATAAAAATAAAAGGAAATAAAATGGGCGGCATCAACAGAAGGTTCAAGACGACGACTTCATAGGATGTCACCCATCATAGTACTGCTCTCGCCCAAGCACGCTAAACTAAAGAGTTCTCATGGGATCCGTGTGTCGGTGATGCGCCGAAGATTTGCCAAATTATGCTCATTGAACCGTCACGCGATAAGGCTTTGAAATAGCCAAAATCGTAGATATAGGTCCCGCTAGATGCGCCTGCGATTATTCTGCGCGTCATGCGTCCTGCGAAAATCTTTCCGAATTGGGGACGTAATGGCGAATCGGATAATCGTGCGTGAAGTTATGGCAATTTTTGTGCGGCCTCAGTAGGAGACGCGCGGATCAGCCGTGTGGGCTCCATGGGTCGTGTTTTTCAGTCCGAGGCATCCCATCAATGACATTTTTGGAGTTGATCGCTGAGTTTTCTAGCATCATTAGTAAAATAAAATAAAAATAAAATGAAATAAAATGGGCGGCATCAACAGATGGTTCAACACGATGACTTCCTAGGAGGTCACCCATCATAGTACTGGTATCGCCGAAGCATGCTTAATTGAAGATTTCTCATGGGATCTGGTGTGCTGGTGTGGTCGTGCCCGTTTGAGATTTTCCATAAATTATGCTCATGCGAAACTCGTCCGTGCCACGATAAGGCTTCGAACTAGCCGAAATCAATGATACGTGTCCCGCTAGATACGCCTGCGGCTCATCTATACGTCGTGCGCCCCGCAGAGATATTTTCGGAATGGGGTCATAATGGTAAATCGGATGATCGTGCGTGATGTTATGGTGATTATCGTGAGGCCTTCGCGACGAGATGCAGTACCGTGTGGACCCACTCATGTTTTCGCCTAAGACATCCCATCGATGATGTTTTCGGAGTTGATCGCCAAGTTCTCTGACGTCAACAATAAAATAAAATAAAAGTAAAAGGAAATAAAATGGGCGGCTTCAATAGATGGTTCAACACAACGACTTCCTAAGAGGTCGCCCATCATAGTACTACTCTTGCCCAAGCATGCTTAACTGAAGAGTTCTCATGGGATCTGGTGTGCTGGTATGGTCTCCCCCGCTAGAGATTTGCTGCAAATTGTGCTCATGCAAAACTTCGTCCGTCGCAGAGGCTTGAAATGAAATCGGAGATACGAGTCCTCCATGCGCACATCTACGTCGTGCCTCTACGGATATCTTTCCGGATTGGGGTCATAATGGTAAATTGGATGATCGTGCTCGAAGTTATGGTGATTTTTGTGTGGCCTCCACACGAGATGCATGAATTAGCCGCATGGGCCTCTTGGCTCGTGTTTTGTAGTCCTAGGCATCCCTTCTACAATATTTTCGGAGTCGATTGCTGAGTTCTCCTGATCAACGATAAAATAAAATAAAAATAAAAGT
Organism: Cymbidium sinense; assembly: GCA_021442155.1. NCBI lineage: Eukaryota > Viridiplantae > Streptophyta > Magnoliopsida > Asparagales > Orchidaceae > Cymbidium > Cymbidium sinense. The sequence continues at coordinate 133,077,069 of CM038218.1, forward strand.
AAATAAAATGGGCTTCAACAGATGGTTCAACACGACGACTTTCCAGGAGGTCACCCATCATAGTACTACTCTCACTCAAGCTCGCTTAACTGAGGAGTTCTCATGGGATCTTATGTGCTGGTGCGGTCGCGCCCTCTGGAGATTTGCCGTAAATTGTGCTTATGCGGAACCCGTACATGTCGCGGTAAGGCTTCGAAATAGCAGAAATTTGAGATATGGGTCCCTCCAAAAGTGTGTGTGGCTCATCTGCTCGTCATGCGCCCCGCGAAGATCTTTCCAGATTAGGATCATAATGGCGAAACAGATGATCGTGCGAGAAGTTATGGCGATTTTCGTGCGGCCTCCGTAAGAGACGCGCGGATCAGCATGTGGGCTCTACGGGTCTTATTTTTCAGTCCAAGCTATCCCATCAATGACGTTTTGAGGTCGATCATCGAGTTCTCCAGTGTCAACAGTAAAATAAAATAAAACTAAAAGGAAATAAAATGTGCGGCATCAACAGATAGTTCAACACGATGACTTCCTAGGAGGTCACCCATCATAGTACTGCTCTCGCCCAAGCATGCTTAACTAAGAGTTCTCATGGCATTTAGTGTGATGGTGCGGTCGCGCACGTTGGAGAATTTTCACAAATTGGGCTCATGTGGAATCCATCCGTGCCGCGATAAGGCTTCAAACTAGCCGAAATTGACGATACGTGTCCCTCCAGATGCGCCTGCGGCTCATTTGTGTGTCATGCGGCCCGCGGAGATCTTTTCGGATTAGGGTCATAATGGAGAATCTGACGATCATGCGCAATGTTATGGCAATTTTCGTGCGGCCTTCGCACGAGATGCTCTGATCAGTCGCGTGGGCCCCACGGCTCATGTTTTTCAGTTCGGAGCATCCCATCGATGACGTTTTTGGAGTCATTCGCTGAGTTCTCCAGCGTCAACTGTAAAATAAAATAAAAATAAAAGGTAATAAAATGGGCGGCATGACCAGATGGTTCAACACAACGACTTCCCAAGAGGTCACCCATCATAGTCCTACTCTCGCCCCAGCACGGTTAATGAAGAGTTCTCATGGGATACGGTGTGCTGGTGCGGTCACCCCGCTGGAGATTTGTTACAAATTATGCTCATGTGGAACCCGTCCGTGCCACGGTAAGGCTTCAAAATAGCCTAAATCAGAGATACGGGACCCTCCAGATGTGCTTGCAGCTCATCTGCACGTCATGTGCCCTGCAGAGATTTTTCCGGATTGGGGTCATAATGGCGAATCAGACGATCGTGAGTGAAATTATGGTGATTTTCGTGCAGCCTCCACACGAGACGTGCAGATTAGCTTGGTGGGCCCCATGGCTTGTGTTTTTTAGTTCGAGGCATCCCATCGATGACGTTTTCAAAGTCGATCGCCGAGTTCTCCGGCATCAATGGTAAAATAAAATAAAAATAAAAGAAAAGACAATGGGCGACATCAATAGATGGTTCAACACAACGACTTCTCAAGCGATCAACCATCATAGTACTGCTCTCACAGAAGCATGCATAACTAAAGAGTTCTCATGTGATCTGGTATGCTGGTGTGGTCGCGCTCGGTGGAGACTTTTCACAAATTGTGCTCATGCAAAACCCATACATGCCACAGTATGGCTTCGAAATAGCCAAAATTGGATATACGACTCTTGCCAGATGTGTCTTTGACACATATACGCGTCGTGAGCCCCTCGAAGATCTTTCCGGATTGGTATCATAATGGAAAATCGGATAATCGAGCGCAAAGTATTGGCGATTTTCGTGCGGCCTCCACACGAGATGCGTAGATCAGCCGCGTGGGCCCCATTGCTCACCTTTTTCAGTCTGAGGCATCCCATCGATGACAATTTCGGAGTTAATCGTCGAGTACTCTGGCGTCAACTGTAAAATAAAATAAAAATATAAGGAAATAAAATGGGCGGCATCAACAAATGGTTCAACACGACAACTTCCTAGGAGGTCACCCATCATAGTACTGCTCTCGCCCAAGCACGCTTAACTGAAGAGTTCTCATGTGATCTATTGTGCTGGTGCGGTCGCACCTGCTGGAGATTTTCCATAAATTATGCTCATGCGGAACCCCTTTGTGCCATGGTAAGGCTTCGAACTAGCTGAAATCGGTGATATATGTCCCGCCAGATTCGCCTGCGGCTCATCTACACGTCGTGTGCCCTGTGGAGATCTTTCCGGAGTGGGGTCATAATGGCGAATTGGACGATCATGTGCGAAGATATGGCGATTTCTGTGCGGCCTTCGTATGAGACTTGCAGATCAACCTAGTGGGCCCCACGACTCTTATTTTTCAGTCCGTGGCATGCCATCGATGATGTTTTCGGAGTCGATTGAAGTTGCATCAATAAATAAAATAAAAAAGAAAAATCATCAATTGATGGTTCAACACAACAACTTCCCAAGAGGTCACCCATTATAATACGCTTAATTGAACAGTTCTATGGGTGACCTCCTGGAAAGTCATCGTGTTGAACCATCTGTTGATGCCGCCCATTTTAATTCCTTTTATTTTTATTTTATTTTATCATTGACATCGGATAACTCGGTGATCGACTCTGAAAATGTCGTAGATGGGATGCCTCGAACTGAAAAACATGAGCCGTCCACGCGACTGATCCGCGTGTCTCTTGTGGAGGCCATATGGAAATCACCATTACTTCGCGCACAATCATCTGATTCGCCATTATGACCCCATTTCGAAAAGATCTCCACGAGGCACACAATGCACAGATGCACTAAAGGCGCATGCGGGTGGACCCGTATCTCCAATTTTGGCTATTTCAAAGCCTTACTGCGGCACGGACGGGTTCCGCAAGAGATTTGCAGCAAATCTCCATCAGGCGCCACCGCACCAGCACACCAAATCACATGAGAACTCTTCAGTTAAGCGTGCTTGGGTGAGAGCAGTACTATGATGGGTGACCTCTTGGGAAGTCGTCGTGTTCAAATATCTATTGATGCTGCCCTTTTTATTTCCTTTTATTATTTTATTTTATCTTTGATGTAGGACAACTCGACGATCGATTCTGAAAGCGTCGTTGATGGGATACCTCGAACTGAAAAACATAAGCCATCGGGCCCACAAGAATTGGGAAAGATGTGCATGGAGAATCAAAAAGAAAAGCTTCTTTTAATAAGAATAGTTGGTGGTGGAGTCAGAGTGTGCAAGAAAAGATAAAAAATAAGAAGTATTTTTATGAAACTTGGTTTAGAAGTAAAAACTCGGAGAATTGGGAAAGATATAAAGTAGCCTGTAGAGATTCTAAGAAAGCATATGCAAAAAATTTAGCTTTTAGTGATTTATGCAATAGATTAGATACCAAAGAAGGTGAAAGATGTATGTATAAGTTGGCCAACCAAAGAGATAGGAGAAGACATAGTTCAAGTGAGGTGCATTAAGGATGAAAATAATAAAATGCTTTTTTTAGAAAAGGATATTGAAAATAGGTGGATGAGGTATTTTGATAAACTTTTCAATGAAGGATCTGAAAGTACGATTGATTTTAGCAACCTTAATACCCTAAACAAAAATAGAGAATTTTATTTTTATCATTATATTAGTAAATCTGAAGTTAGTGAAGCTTTAAAGAAAATGAAATGTGGAAAAGCAGTAGGACCGGATAATTTTCCAATAGAAGTGTGGAAATGTTTAGGAGATCAAGAAATTTCTTGGCTTATAAATCTTTTTAATGTCATTTTAAAGGCTAAAAAGATGCCAGATGAGTGGAGAAAGAGTTTGTTGGTTCCTATATTTAAGAATAAAGGTGATGCACAAGAGTGTGCAAATTATAGAGGAATTAAGTTAATGTGCCATACAATAAAATTATGGGAGAGAGTAATGAGCATTACGATGTGATACAAGTTTCTCACAATCGCTTTGGTTTCAGCCGTAGATCTACTATGGATGTTATACATTTATTAAGGGGCTTGATGGAGAAGCATAGAAAGTAAGGAGGATCTACATATGATATTTATTGATTTAGAGAAAGCTTATGATAAAGTTTCAAGAGATGTTCTTTGGAGAGTTTTAGAACAAAAAGGAGTTAATATTGGTTATATTCAAGCCATTAAGGATATGTATACTAGAGCTATTACTTGTGTCCAAACAGAAGGAGGATTGACAAAATATTTTCCTATTTCAGTTGGATTACATCAAGGATCATCTTTAAGCCCTTATCTTTTTTACTTTAGTTATGGATGTTCTTACTAGGCATTTACAAGAAGATGTACCTTGGTGTATGCTTTCGATGACATTCTTCTTGTTGATAAGACTAGAGAGTCCAACGAAACTTGAATTATAGAGGTCAACTCTAGAGTCTAAAGGTTTTAGTTTAAGTAGATCTAAAGCGAATATACGGAGTGTAATTTTAGTTGTAGAAGTTCTAGTAGCAGTGTTGTGACATTAGGTGAACAAGTCATTAATAAGAGTGAGCATTTTGATATTTAGGCTCTATTGTTCAAAATGATGGTGAAATAGATGGAGATGTTATTAATAGAATTCAAGTTGGATGGTTGAAGTGGAGGAATGCATCTGGCCTATTATGTGATAGAAAAGTTCCACTTAAACTTAAGGGAAAATTTTATAAGATGGTGGTAAGACTTGCAATGACTTATGGTGCAAAATGTTGGCCAATAAAAGAGAAGCATAAGACTAAGTTAAGTGTTACGGAGATGAGGATGCTGTGGATGAGTGGCTTTACTCTTAGAGATAGAATGCAAAATGAGTATATTCGGGAAAAGTTGGAGTAGCTCCAGTGGTAGATAAGATTAGGGAGAGTCTTAGATGGTTTAGCCACATAAAGCGTACCGTCCGATGACCATTAGGAGAGTAGATGCATTAGATTTGCCTTATGTTAAGAAAGCTAGAGAGACCTAAAAGACTTGGTTAAGATGTATAAAAAATGATCTTAGTATACTTGATTTAAATGAGAATTTGACACATAATAGGACATAATGGAGATGAAGGATTCTTGCAGCCGACCCCACCTAGTGGGATTAAGGCTTGTTGTTGTTGTTGTTGTTGTATCATTGATGTGGGAGAACTTGGCGATCGATTTCGAAAGCGTCATTGATGGGATACCTCGAACTGAAAAACACGAGCCATCGGGCCCACGAGGCTGATCCGCACGTCTCGTGTGGAGGCCACATAAAAATCGCCATAACTTCACTCACGATCGTCAGATTCGTCATTATGGCCCCAATCCGAAAACATCTCAGTGTGGCGCACGACGCACAGATGTGTCGCAAGAGCCTCTGGGCGGACCCCTATCTCTAATTTCGACTATATCGATGCCTTACCACTGCACTAACGAGTTTTGCATGAGCATTATTTACGACAAATCTCCAGCGAGCGTGATCGCATCAGCACACCAGATCCAATGAGAACTCTTCAGTTAACTATGCTTGGGCGAGAGCAATACTATGATGGGTGACCTCCTAGGAAGTCGTCGTGTTGAACCATCTATTGGTGCCGCCCAATTTATTTTCTTTTATTTCATTTTATTTTACTGTTGCGCCGTAGAACTCGAAGATCGACTTTGAAAACATCATTGATGGCATGCCTTGTACTGAAAAATATGAGCTGTGGGGCCCACGCGGTTGGTCCGCACATCTCGTGCGGAGGCCCCATGGAAATTGCCATAACTTTGCGCACGATCGCCCGATTCGCCATTATGAACCCAATCCAGAAAGATCTCCGTGGGGCCCACGATGCACAGATGTGCCGCAAGCGCATCTGGCGGGACCCGTATCTCTAATTTGGGCTATGTCGAAATATTACTGCAACACGTACGGGTTCTGGATGAGCACAATTTAAGGAAAATCCGAGCGGGCGCAACCGCACCAACACACCAGATCCCATGAGAACTCTTCAGTTAAGCGTGCTTGGGCAAAAGCATTACTATGATGGGTGACATCATGGGAAGTCGTCGTGTTGAACCATCTGTTGATGCCGCCCATTTTATTTTATTTTATTTCTATTTTATTTTACCGTTGACACCGAAAAACTCGGTGATCGACTCCAAAAATGTGATAGATGGGATGTCTCGGACTGAAAAACACTAGTCGTGGGGCCACACGGCTGATACGCTCATCTCGTGCAGAGGCCGCATAGAAATCGCCATAACTTCACGCTCGATCGTCCGATTCGCCATTATGACCCTAATCTAGAAAGATCTCGCGTGAGCGAGCCAGCGCGATCTGGCAAGACAAAAGTATCACCGATTTCGCTAAGCCTTACCGTACACGACGGGTTCTAGATCGCACAATTTGTGGTAAAGCCGGGCGACCGCACGACACCGATCCCATAAGAACTCTTGATTGCTAGCCGTAGCAAGATTTATGATGGGTGACCTCTAGAAGTCATCGTCGAACCATCTATTGTGCGCCATTTTATTTCCTTTTAATTTTATTTTATTTTACCCTTGACGTCGGACAACTCGGAGATCGACTCCGAAAATGTCATCGATGGGATGCCTCAGACTAAAAATACTGTGGGGCCCACTCGATTGATCCGCATGTCTCTTGTGGAGGCCACACAGAAATTACCATAACTTCACGCACGATCATCTGATTCACCATTATGATCCCAATTTGGAAAGATCTTTGCAGGGCGCATGATGCGCAGATGAGCCAAAGTCGCATCTGGTGGGACCCGTATCTCGATTTTGATTATTTTGAAGCCTTAACGCAGCACGGACGGGTTCCGCAAGAGCACAACAACTTGCAATAAATCTCCAGCGGGAGCCACCTCACCAGCAGACCAGATCACATGATAACTCTTTAGTTAAGCTTGCTTGTGCGAGAGCAGTACTATGATGGGTGACCTCTTGGGAAGTCATCGTGTTCAACCATCTATTGATGTCACCCATTTTATTTTCATTTAATTTTATTTACTTTACCGTTGATGCTAGAGAACATGTCGATGGATTCTGAAAGCATCGTTGATGGGATGCCTCGAACTAAAAAACACTAGTCGTGGGGCCCACACGGTGGATCGACGCATCTAGTGCGGACGCTGCATGGAAATCTCCATAACTTCGCTCTAGATCGTCCGATTCTCCATTATGACCCCAATCGGGAAAGATCTTTGCGGGGTGCATGACACGCAGATGTGCCGCAGGCGCATCCGGGGCATCAGATCTTTGATTTCTTATTTCGATGCCTTATCGCCGCAGCGAGACTGTATCTCGATGCTATTTTGATGCCTTACCGCTGCACGGGCGGGTTTTTCATGAGCATAATTTGTGGCAAATCTCCAGCGGGCACAACCGCTTCAGAACAGCAGATCCCATGAGAACTCTTCAGTTAACTATGCTTGGGCGAGAGCAGTACTATGAGGGTGATCTCGTGGGAAGTCGTCGTATTGAACCATCTGTTGATGCCACCCAATTTATTTTCTTTTATTTTTATTCTATTTTATCGTTGACATCGCAGAACTCGGAGATCGACTCCGAAAATGTCATCGATGACATGTCTCATACTGAAAAATATGAGCTGTAGGGCCCATGCGGCTGATCCGCGCGTCTCGTGTGGAGGCCACACAGAAATCGCCATAACTTCGCGCACGATCGTCTAATTTGCCATTATGACCCCAATCCAGAAAGATCTCCATGCGACGATTACAGTGTCGTAGTGCATTTGGCGTAACCCGTATCTGGCAATTTAGATGATTTAATTTGACAGCCTTCCAAAACAACAAACACACTAGATCCCATGAGAACGCAAGTATTCTTGCGAGCGATTATGATGGGTAACCTTCTGGGAAGTCATCGTGTTGAACCATCTATCGATGCAGCCCATTTTATTTTCTTGTATTTTTATTTTATTTTACCGTTGACGTCGAAGAACTCGGTGATCGACTCCGAAAATGTCGTATATGGGATGCCTCAGACTGAAAAATACTAGCTTTGGGGCCACCCAGCTGATCTGTGCTTCTCTTGTAGAGGCCGCACATAAATCATCATAACTTCGTGCTTGATCGTCTGATTTGCCATTATTACACTAATCCAAAAATATCTCCGTGGGGCGCACTACACGTAGATGAGCCGCAGGCGCATCTGGCGGGACACTTATCACTAATTTCAGCTAGTTTGAAACCTTACCATGGCACGGACGGGTTCCGGATGAGCATAATTTGCGGGAAAGCTCCAGAGGGCACGACTGCACCAGCACACCAGATCCCATGAGAAATCTTCACTTAAGCGTGCTTAGTCAAGAGCAGTACTATGATGGGTGACTTCCTAGGAAGTCGTCGTGTTGAACCATATGTTCATGCCATCCATTTTATTTCTTTTTATTTTTATTTTATTTTTATTTTATTTTACCATTGACATCGGAGAACTCAGAGTTCGACTCTGAAAATGTCTTTGATGGGATGCCTCATATTGAAAAATATGAGCCATGGGGCCCACTCGACTGATCCGCGCATCTCGTGTGTAGGTTCTATGGAAATCGCCATAACTTCATGGATGATCATCTGATTCGCCATTATGACCCCATCCAGAAATATCTCCGCAGGGCGCACGAAGCGCAGATGAGCAGCAGGCGCATCTGGAGGGACCCGTATCTCCGATTTTGGCTATTTCAATGCCTTACCGCAGCACGGACTGGTTCCACATGAGCATAATTTGTGACAAATCTCCAATGGGGCGACCGCACCAGCACACCAGATAATTTCAGTGCGGTCTCGACACGAGACGTAAAGATTAGCCGTATGGGCCCCATGACTCGTGTTTTTCAGTCCGAGGCATCCCATCGACGATGATTTCAGAATCGATCGCTGAGTTCTCCACGTCAACGGTAAAATTTAGTAAAAATAAAAAGAAATAAAATGGGCAACATCAACGGATGGTTCAACACGGTGACTTCCCATGAGGTCACCCATCATTACTTTCAAGCACCCTTAATCAAGAGTTCTCATGGGATCTGTGCGGTCGCACCTTAAGATTTGGAATTGTGCTCACGCGAAGCCATCGGCCGGTAAGGTTTCAAACTAGCAAATCGGAGATACGAAGTCTTAATGTGCTCGCCGCATCTCGGCATCGTCCGCAGATCTTTCTGGGTTGGGGTCATAATGGAAAATCGGACGGTCGTGCGTAAAGTTATGGTGATTTCCGGCGCCTCGCGACGAGATGCGCCGCAGCGGCCCCATACTCATGTTTTTCGACGAGGCATCACATCGATGACGTTTTCAGAGTCAATCTCCGAGTTCAACACGATGACTTCCCAGGATGTCACCCATTATATCGCTTCTCCCAAGCACGCTTAATCAGAGCTCATAGGATCGGTGCCGGCGGCCGCTCGTTGGAGATTTGCTACAAATTATGCTCATGCGTAACCCGCCCGCAGAAGGCTTAGCCAACGGAGATACGGGACCCGCTAGATGCGTCTGCGGAGATACAAAGATCTTTCCAGATTAGGGTCATAATGGCGAGTCGGACGATCGTGCGTGAAGTTATGGCGATTTTCGTGCAGCCTCCGCATGAGGCGCGGATCAACCTCGTGGGCCCCACAACTCGTGTTTTTCAGTCATAGGCATTCCCATTGTTGACATTTTCGGAGTCGATCATTGAGTTCTCCGACGTCAACATTAAAAAAAAATAAAAATAAAAATAAATCAAATGGGCGGCATCAACAGATGGTTCAACACGATCACTTCTACTGCTCTCGCCCAAGCACGCTCAACTAAATAGTTCTCATAGGATCTCGTGTGCTGGTGCGGTCGCACCTGCTGGAGATTTCTCGCAAATTATGCTCATTCGGAACCCGTCCGTGCCACGGTAAGGCTTCAAAATAACTGAAATTGGAGATACGAGCCACGCCATATGCGCCTTTGGCACATCTGCGCATTATGCGCCCTGCGGAGATCTTTCCGGATTGGGGTCATAATGGCGAATCGATGATCGTGCGCGAAGTTATGGTGATTTCTATGTGGCGTCCACACGAGATGCGTAGATCAGCCACGTGGGCCCACGGCTCGTGTTTTTCAGTCCGAGGCATCCCATCGTTGACATTTTCATAGTCAATCTTCGAGTTCTACGGCGTGAATGGTAAACTAAAATAAAAATAAAAGGATATAAAGGGGAGGCATCAACAGATGGTTCAACATGATGACTTCCGTGAGGTCACTATCATAAGATCGCTCGGCACGATAACCAAAGAGTTCTCATATGATCCGGTAGCCGCGCCAGGAGCTTTGCCACAAATCAGGCTCATCTCAATCCTTCGTACCCAGAAGGCTTTAAAATAGACGAAATCGGAGATACGAACCCTGCTAGATGTGCCTGCAGCTCATCTTCGTGTCGTGTGTCCCGCAGAGATCTTTTCGGGTTGGGGTCATAATGTTGAATCAAACGATCTTGCCGGGTTGGCATTTCCATGTGACCTCGACGCAGACGCGACGGAGCATCCCCCACAAACCATGTTTTTTCGCTCAAGGTGTCCATCGATGACATTGTCAAAATTAAAATAAAATAAAAATAAAATTAGAAATAAATGGTTCATCAATGACTTCCCAAGAGATCGCCAGCTTCAAGAGATCATCGCTTGGTGCATTAGTGCCCGATGGAGATTTGCCGCAAATTATGCTCATCCGGAACCCGTCCATTCTGCGGTAAGGCTTCGAAATAGCCAAAATCGGAGAAATGGGTCCTGCTAGATGCGCCTTTGTCAAATCTGCGCATCGTGCGCCCCACGGAGATCTTTCCAGATTTGGGTCAAAATGGAGAATCGGACGATCGGGCATGAAGTTTTAGCGATTTTGGTGCGACCTCCGCATGAGAGGCCCGGATCAACTGCGTGGGCCCCACGACTCATGTTTTCTAGTCCGAGGCATCCCATAAACGATGTTTTTAGAGTCGATCTCCTGATTTTTCGATGTCAACGGTAAAATAAAATAAAAAAAATGAAATAAAATGGGCGGCATCAACATATGGTTCAACACGATGATTTCCCAAGAGGTCACCTATCATAATATTGCTCTCGCCCAAGCACACTTAACTAAAAAGTTCTCATGGGATCTGGTGTGCTGGTGCGGTCGCGCCCATTAGAGATTTGCCGTAAATTATGCTCATCTAGAACCCATCCATGCCACGGTAAGGCTTCGAAATAGCCGAAATCGGAGATATGGGTCCCGCAAGATGCGCATGTGGCTCATTTGCGCATCGTGCGCCCAGCGAAGATCTTCCGGATTGGGGTCATAATGGTGAATCGGATGATCATGCACGAAGTTATGGCAATTTCCGTGCGGCCTCCGTATGAGACGCGTGGATCAGCCGTGTGGGCCCCACAGCTTGTGTTTTTCAGTTCGAGGCATTCCATTAATGACATTTTTGGAGTCGATCGTTGAGTTCTCCAGCATCAATGATAAAATAAAATAAAACTAAAAGGAAATAAAATGGGCGTCATCATTAGATGTTTCAACACGATGATTTCCCAAGAGGTCACCCATCATAATACTGCTCTCGCCCAAGCACGCTTAATTGAAGAGTTCTAATGGGATTTGATGTGCTGGTATGGTCGCGCCCGCTTATTATTAGTTAGTTATTAGTTATTAATTTAGTTAGTTTTATTAGTTTATTTTATTAGTTATTATTAGTTATTAGTTTAGTTATTATTAGTTTTTTAGTTTAGTTATTATTATTAGTTCTTAATTAGTTATTTATTCTATTCATTTATTAGTTTAGTTATTTAGTTTTATATTTATTTAGTTAGTTAGTTTAGTTAGTTTTTATTAGTTATTAATTTTATTAGTTAGTTATTAGTTTTAGTTTAGTTAGTTATTTAGTTTTAGTTTAGTTATTATTAGTTATTATTTTAGTTATTTAGTTACTTAGTTTTATTAGTTATTATTAGTTTATTATTAGTTTTTAGTTAGGTTTAGTTAGGCTTTTAATTATTAGTTATTAGTTATTATTTTTAGTTTTTATTTATTTAGTTATTACTAGTTGTAAGATTTTAATTTTGATGTTATTAGTCTGCTAGTTAGTTTTATTAGTTGTTATTTAGTATTAGTCATTATTATTATTATTTATAAACATAGTCTTTAGTCTTAGTTATCACTATTATTTTTTATCATATTATTAGTCTTAGTCTTTATTAGTCATTATCATATATTAGTTATTAAGATTAGTCATTAGTTAGTTTGGCCTTTAGTTAGTCTTATTATTTACCATAATATTAAATTATTGGTTATTATTAGGTTTAGTTATTATTTTATTTAAGTTATATTATTTATTATTATTATATATTTAGTTAATATTAGGTTTATCCATTACTTTGTTAGTTAGTTTTTAGTTTTATCAATAGTTATTTAGTTATTATTAATTATTTAATTAGTTAGTTATTATTAATTATTAGTATATCTTTAAGTCATTAGTTTATTAGTTATTTGTTTTTATTATATTATTATTTTATTGGTTTATTATTACTTATTAGTATTAGGTTTTAGTTTATTATTAATTTTATTTAGTTAATTATTATTTAGCAGTTTAGTTTAATTTTTTTTTTATTTAGTTATTATTAGTTTATTTGTTTACTTATTTAATTTTTTAGTTAGTTCTAGTTTATTATTAGTTAGTTATTTAGTTATTATTAATTTAGTTAGTTATTTTATTAGTTTTATTAGGTTTTATCAGTTTAGTTTTAGTTAGTTTATTTATTAGTTTTGTTTATTAGTTTTTAAGTTAGGTTTTATTATTAGTTTAATTAATTTTCTTTAGTTTAGTTATTAGTTTATTAGTTTTTATTTAGTTAGTTATTTAGTTTATCATTAGTTATTAGTTTATTTACTAGTTAGTTATTAGTTTAGTTTTTATAATTTTTAGTTATTAGTTTAGTTTTATTATTTAGTTATTATTTATTATTAGTTTTGTTATTAGCTTAGTTATTATTAGTTAGTTATTTTAGTTATTATTACTTTTATTATTTTAGTTTAGTTTTGAGTTAATTTATTTTATATTATTACTATTATTTTATTTAGTTATTTATTATTAGTTATTAGTTTTTAGTTTTAGTTACTATTAGTTATTACTTAGTTATTTAGTTTAGTTGGTTTTAATATTATTATTATATTATTTTTTAGTTTTTTTAGTTATCCCAGTTATTAGATTATTATTAATTTAGTTTTTAGTTATTATTATTGGTATTATTATTATTAGTTTAGTTTTAGTTTTAGCTTATTAATTCTTATTATTACTTAGTTATTAGTTTTATTAGTTTATTAGTTATTTAATTTAGTTATTAGTTTATTTAAGTTTTATAATTTAGTTTAGTTTTAGTTATTTTATTAGTTTATTTATTATTTATTATTAGTTAGTTTTATTATTATTATTAGTTTAGTTATTATTATTTATTAGTTTAGTTAGTTTAGTTTTATTAGTTATATTATTATTATTAATTAGTTTTATTGGATTATTAATTATTATTATTATTAGTTTAATTTTTATTATTTTTAGTTTATTAGTTTAGTTATTTAGTTTTAGTTTATTATTAATAGTTTAGTTATTTTATTATTATTAATTAGTTATTAATTATTAATTATTATTAGTTAGTTAGTTAGTTTTATTATTTAGTTTATTATTAATTATTATTATTACTTATTTCTTTTTTAGTTATTAGTTAGTTTAATATTATTACTTATTAGTTATTAGTTTTTTAGTTTTTTTAGTTGTTATTAGTTGATTTCTAAGTTATTAGTTTTGTTATTATTAATTTTTAGGTTTTATTAGTTTTAGTTATTATTAGTTATTATTTTAGTTTAGTTATTTAGTTTATTATTTATTATTTATTATTAGTTAGTTATTTATTATTAGTTTATTTAGTTTAATTATTAGTTTATTAGTTTAGTTATTATTATTATTAGTTATTTAGTTTTAGGTTTTAGTTTTATTATTATTTTATTAGGTTTTATTAGTTATTAGTTTATTAGTTAGTTCATTCCATTTTAAGTTAATAGTATTATTATTATTATTTTAGTTTATTATTATTAGCTTTTAGTTTAGTTATTTTATTATTTATTTAGCTAGTTATTATTAGTTATTAGTTTAGTTATTTATTTAGTTTAGTTTTAGTTTATTAGTTATTTTATTATTTAGTTTTTTTATTAATTTAGTAGTTATTAGTTTATTAATTTAATTATTAGTTATTAATTTAGTTTAGTTAGTTTTATTAATTTATTAGTTATTATTAGTTTAGTAATTAGTTATTATTTTTAGTTATTAGTTAATTTATTATTAGTTTTAGTTTATTAGTTTAGTTTTTTAGTTTTGTTTTATTAGTTTTATTATTTATTAGTTATTAGTTTAGTTATTTTATTAGTTTATTAGTTATTTAGTTATTAGTTATTAATTTTAGTTTTTAGTTATTAATTATTTAGGTTTATTAGTTATTTAGTTTTATTAGTTTCTTTATTAGTTAGTTTAGTTATTTTAGTTTAGTTATTTTAGTTTAGTTATTAGTTTAGCTATTATTATTTTAGTTATTAGTTATTATTATTAGTTATTAGGTTAGTTTTAGTTTCATTATTATTTATTAGTTATTTAATTATTATTATTATTATTATTATTATTATTATTATTATTATTAGTTGTTATTAGTTATTAATTATTTTATTATTTTATTATTAAGAATTATTATTTAGTTATTATTAATTATTATTATTACATTATTATTGGTTATTATTAGTTATTAGTTTTAGGTTATTAGTTATTAGTTTTATTAGTTTATTTATTAGCTTTATTTTATTAATTAGTTATTAGTTTTATTAGTTATTAGTTTTATTATTAGTTTAGTTATTTAGTTATTTTAAGTTTAATTTAGAAATTATTAGTTAGTTATTTAGTTTTATTATTATTATTTTATTATTATTATTTAGATGAAAGATGTTTGTATAAGTTAGCCGACCAAAGAGATAGGAGAAGTAAAAACATAATTCAAGTGAGGTGTATTAAGGATGAAAATAATAAAATGCTTTTTTTAGAAAATGATATTGAAAATAAGTTGATGAGGAATTTTGATAAACTTTTCAGTGAAGGATCTGAAAGTACGATTGATTTTAGTAACCTTAATACCTTAAACAAAAATAGAGAATTTCATTTTTATCATCCTATTAGTAAATCTAAAGTTTGTGAAGCTTTAAAGAAAATGAAATGTGGAAAAGCGGTAGGACCGGATAATATTCCAATAGAAGTGTGGAAATGTTTAGGAGATCGAGAAATTTCTTGGCTTACAAATTTTTTTAATGTCATTTTAAAGACTAAAAAGATGCCAGATGAGTGGAGAAAGAGTTTTTTGGTTCCTATATTTAAGAATAAAGGTGATGCATAAGAGTGTGCAAATTATAGAGGAATTAAGTTAATGTGCCATACATTAAAATTATGGGAGAGAGTAAGAGCATAGGTTACAATGTGATACAAAATTTCTCACAATCGCTTTGGTTTCATGCCAGGTAGATCTACTATGGATGCTATACATTTGTTAAGGGGTTTGATGGAGAAGCATAGAGAAAGTAAGGAGGATCTACATATGATATTTATTGATTTAGAGAAAGCTTATGATAAAGTTTCAAGAGATGTTCTTTGGAGAGTTCTAGAATAGAAAGGAGTTAATATTGGTTATATTCAAGTCATTAAGGATATGTATATTAGAGCTATTACTTGTGTCCAAACACAAGGAGGATTGACAAAATATTTTCCTATTTCAGTTGGATTACAACAAGGATCAGCTTTAAGACCTTATCTTTTTTACTTTAGTTATGGATGTTCTTACTAAGCATTTACAAAGAGATGTACCTTGGTGTATGCTTTTTGCTGATGACATTCTTCTTGTTGATAAGACTAGAGAGGGAGTCCAACAGAAACTTGAATTATGGAGGTCAACTCTAGAGTCTAAAGGTTTTCATTTTAGTAAATCTAAAACTGAATATATGGAGTGTAATTTTAGTTGTAGAAGTTCTAGTGGTAGTGTTGTGACATTAGGTGAACAAGTCATTAATAAGAGTGAGTGTTTCAGATATTTAGGCTCTATTGTCCAAAATGATGGTGAAATAGATGGAGATGTTATTAGTAGAATTCAAGTTGGATGGTTGAAGTGGAGGAATGCATCTAGCCTATTATGTGATAGAAATGTTCCAATTAAACTTAAGGGAAAATTTTATAAGATGGTGGTAAGACCTGCATTGACTTATGGTGCAGAATGTTGGCCAATAAAAGAGAAGCATAAGACTAAGTTAAGTGTTACAGAGATGAGGATGCTTAGGGGGATGACTGGCTTTACTCTTAGAGATAGAATGTAAAATGAGTATATTCGGGAAAAAGTTGGTGTAGCTCTAGTGGTAGATAAGATTAGGGAGAGTTTCCTTAGATGGTTTGGCCACATAAAGTGCTACCGTCCATGAACTGAGAAGAGTAGATGCATTAGATTTGCCTTATGTTAAGAAAGGTAGAGGTAGACCTAAAATACTTGGTTAAGATGTATAAAAATGATCTTAGTATACTTGATTTAAATGAGAATTTGACACATAATAGGACACAATGGAGACAAAGGATTTATGTAGCCGACCCCACCTAGTGGGATTAAGGCTTGTTGTTGTTGTTGTTATTGTTGTTGTATTAGTTATTAGTTATTATTATTATTATTAGTTAGTATTTTAGTTATTAGTTATTAGTTACTAGTTATTAAGTTTTATTAGTTATTTATTAGTTTTACTAGTTTTATTAGGTTTTTTATTTATTATTAGTTTTATTAGTTTGATCAGTTTTATTTGTTAATTATTAGTTTAGTTATTATTAGTTTACTTAGTTATTAGTTAGGTTTATTAGTTATTAGTTTATTTAGTTTTATTAGTTATTAGTTATTTAGTTTATTAATTTATTTTAGTTATTTTATTTATTTATAGTTATTATTATTAGTTTATTAGTTTTCATTCTTTCATTACTAGTTATTATTATTATTATTATTTTTTTTTTAGTTTTAGGTTATTATTATTAGTTTAGTTTTATTATTAATTTTTAGTTAGTTTAGTTTTTTTTAATGTAATTATTTTAGTTATTGGTTATTAGTTTATTAGTTTTATTTAGTTTTTTTGGTTTTCTTAGTTAGTTGATTAGTTTAGTTTTGTTAGTTAGTTTAGTTTATATTATAGTTTATTTATTTAGTTATTAGTTATTATTATTATTAGTTATTATTATATTATATTTTTATTATATTTTATTTATTAGTTTTACTATTACTATTACTTTATTATTAATTTATTATTCATTTATTTTATTATTATTTAGTTATATTATTATTATTATTGGTATTATTATTTGTTAATTTGTAAGTTTTAGTTAGTTATTAGTTTTATTTTATTAATTAGTTAGTTTATTACTTTTATTATTATTATTTAGTTATTATTAGTTTTTAGTATATAGTTAATATTATTATTATTTATTTATTATTATTAATTAATTTTATTAGTTAGTTATTATTATTATTAATTATTTGTTTAGTTATTTAGGTTTATTTATTAGTTATTATTTTAGTAATTTTAGTTTTATTATTTAGTTTTTAGGTTTTGGTTTAGTTAGTTATTAGTTTAGTTATTAGTTTTATTAGTTAATAGTTATTATTTTATTAGTTTGTTTAACTTTATTATTATTTTTGTTTTGTTATTATTATTTTAGTTTTATTTATTAGTTAGTTTATTATTATTATTATTATTTATTATTATTATTATTATTATTATTAGTTATTAGTTTTAGTTTATTATTATTAGTTTAGTTATTATTAGTTATTAGTTTATTTATTTATTTAGTTTTATTATTATTAGTTTAGTTATTATTTTAGTTATTAGTTTACTATTATTATTTGTTTATTAGTTTTATTAGTTTGGTATTATAACTTTTATTAGTTTAATTATTATTTATTAGTTTTATTAGTTTTATTATTATTACTATTATTAGTTATTACTATTGGTTAGTTATTTTATTTATTGTTATTTAGTTAGTTATTTAGTTTTAATTATTAATTTTAGTTTTATTATTATTATTAGTATAGTTTTTTTTAGTTATTAGTTTAATTAGTTTATTGTTATTATTTAGTTTATTATTTAATTTTTATTTAATGAGTTATTTATTATTATTATTATTTATTATTTAGTTTTTAGTTTAAATAGTTTATTTAGTTTATTGGTTATTATTTGGTTTTAGTATAATTATTTAGTTATTAGTTTATTAGATTAATTATTATTAGTTTAGTTATTAGTTATTAAGTATAGTTTTTAGTTACCATTAGTTTTATTATCAAGAATTATTATTATTATTTGTTATAGTTATTATTATTATTATTATTTTATTAGTTTATTATTTATTTTAGTTTTTATTTAGTTATTAATTACTTATTATTTAGTTATTATTTTAATTAGTTATTAGTTATTAGTTTTAGTTATTATTATTATTGGCTAGTTTTATTAGTTTAATTATTAATTATTAGTTTATTAGGTTTATTAGTTTTTTAGTTTAGTTAATTATTTAGTTTTTTATTAGTTAGTTATTAGTTTTAGTTTATTATTAGTTTTAGTTTTATTATTAGTTATTAGTTATTAGTTTAGTTTATTTTAGTTATTAGTTTAATTATTATTAGTTTATTAGTTTTATTTTATTACTAGTTTATTATTTATTAGTTTAGTTATTTAGTTAAGTTAGTTTAGTTATTTTATTAGTTTATTAGTTTATTAATTTTTAGTTATTAGTTAATATTATTAGTTATTTAGTTTATGTTATTTATTATTATTATTATTATTATTATTTATTAGTTTTAATTTTATTAGTTATTTGTCTATTAGTTATTAGTTTAGCTATTCATTTAGTTTATTAGTTTAGTTATTTATAGTTATTACTTATTATTAGTTATTAGTTTAGTTCTTCATTTTAGTTAGTTATTTTATTATTATTTAGTTATTTAGTTTGTTAGTTTATTATATATTAGTTAGTTGGTTTTATTAGTTTGTTAGTTAGTTATTATTTATTCAATATTTATTAGTTTATTATTCATTAATTTATTAGTTTAGTTTAGTTTATTAGTTATTAGTTATAGTTTTTAGTTTAGTTTTATTATTAGTTTAATTATTATTAGTTATTAGTTATTAGTTTAGTTAGTTTTAGTTAGTTTAGATAATTTTTTTAAGATATATTCTTAATTAATTTTATTACTATTTTGGTTTATTATTTATTATTATTAGTTATTATTATTATTATTAGTTTATTTGTTTTATTATTTAGTTATTATTATTATTTATTTATTTAGTTGGTTTTATTATTTAGTTTTTTTATTTATTTATAGTTATTATTATTATTATTATATTAGTTATTACTATTATTTTATTAGTATTTTATTAGTTTTAGTTTATTTATTATTTTAATAGTTTTTAGTTTATTAGTTATTATTAGTTTAATTTATTAGTTATTTTAATTAGTTTATTATTATTATTAATAGTTATTTAGTTTTAGTTTTATTATTTTATTATTAAGTTATTATTATTAATTTTATGATTAGTTAGTTTTATTATTATTATTATTTTAATTATTTATATTATTAGTTATTAGTTAGTTAGTTTATTAGTTTATTAGTTTTTAATATTAGTTTATTATTAGTTATTATTATTAGTTATTAGTTGTTTATTATTTAATATTTATTTTATTTTAATTATTATTATTTATTTATTATTTATTAGTTATTTATTGGTTAGTTTTAGTTTTATTATGAATTAGGTTTTATTGGTTAGTATTATTTTAGTTTATTATTAGTTAATTTTATTAGTTATTATTATTATCATTTAGTCATTATTATTATTATTAGTTATTTATTTATTACTTTTATTATTTTACTATTAATATTAGTTTTAGTTTTATTTAGTTTATTATATTATTTATTAGTTGTTAGTTAGTTATTATTATTATTATTAGTTACTATTATTATATTATTGTTATTAGTTTATTAATTATTAGCTTATTATTATTATTTAGTTTGTCAATTTATTAGGTAGTTATTATGTTTTTTTAGTTATATTATTTTAGGTTGGTTTATTATTTAGTTTTAGCCATTTTATTTTTATTAGTTTTAGTTATTTAGTTTAGTTATTATTTATTATTAGTTATTAGTTTAGTTTTTATTTTAGTTATTAGTTTAGTTATTATTAGCTATTATTAGTTATTAATTATTATAATTAATAGGTATTAGTTTTTATTAGTTATCATTATTATTATTTTAGTTTATTATTAGTTATTAGCTTTATTAGTTTATTATTAATAGTTTTGTGTATATTATTATATTATATTATTTATTTTATTTTTTTATTGTTATTTATTAGTTTTAGTTATTATTAGTTAGTTTATTAGTTATTATTTTACTATTATTAGTTTTAGTTATTTCAGTTTAGTTTTTATTAGTTTAGTTTTATTATTATTATTAATATTATTATTATATTATTGGTATTATTATTATTATATTATTATTATTATTATTTATATTATATTAGTTATTATTTTTTAATTATTATTATTAGTTATTATTATTAGTTTCTAGTTTATTAGGTTTAATTTTATTATTAGTTTTTTAGTTTTAATTTTTATTATTATTATTATTATTATAGTATATTTATTAGTTAGTTTTGGTTTAAGTTATTATTATTAGTTTATTATTATTTTATTAGTATTATTTTAGTTGTTTAATTACAAATTATTGGTGTTATTAGTTTTATTATTAGTTTATTATGTCTTTTTGTTAGTTAGTTATTAATTTAGTTTTAGTTTGTTTTAGTTAGTTTATTAGTTTAGTTTATTATTTATTATTATTATTAGTTATTATTGGTTATTAGTTTATTATTAGTTTTATTAGTTTTATTTTTTAGTATATTTAGTTATTTAGTTTATTAGTTATTAGTTATTTATTAGTTAATTATTATTAGTTATTAGTTTTATTTAGTTTTATTATTTATTTAGTTATTACTATTTATTAGTTATTAGTTTTATTTATTGGTTTTAGTTAGTTATTTGTTAGTTTTTAGTTTTTATTGGGTTAGTTATTTTTAGTTATTACTTTATTATTATATTTTATTATTTATTAGTTATTTATTAGTTGGTTATTAGTTTTATTATTATTTATTATTGGTTTATTATTTATTTATTATTAGTTATTAGTTTTTTTTAGTATTAATTTATTAATATTTAAGTTAGTTTTTTAGTTTTTATTAGTTTAGTTATTTATTATTACTTATTTATTTATTAGTTTTATTAGTTATTAATTATTTAGGTTTTAGTTATTTATTATTTGTTATTATTAGTTATTAGTTTTAGTTTAGTTTTAGCTAGTTATTAGTTAGTTTAGTTTAGTTTAGTTATTTTAGCTTACTATTAGTATTAGTTTGGTTTTATTTTGTTTAGTTATTTAGTAGTAGAGGTTTTATTAATTATTATTAGTTAGTTTAGTTTATTAGTTTTATTAGTTATTAGTTTATTAGTTTATTAGTTTTGTTTTATTAGTTATTAGTTTTAGTTAGTTAGTTTTTAGTTATTATTATAAGTTATTATTAGTAATTAGTTTATTATTAGTTATTATTAATAATTAGTTTTCATTCATTTGTTTAGTTAGTTTTTTAGTTATTATTATTATTAGTTATTATTAGTTATTAGTTATTAGTTTAGTTGTTAGTTTATTAGTTATTAGTTTATTAGTTAATTATTATTATTATTTATTAGTTTTTTATTAATTAGTTTTAGTTTTGGTTATTATTTTTATTATTAGTTTTCATTATTATTATTAAGTATTTATTTTATTTTTTTTATCAGTTAGTTATTAGTTAGTTATTAGTTAAGTTTTTTTAGTTAGTTATTAGTTAGTTAGTTTTATTAGTTTAGTTATTAGTTAGTTATTAGTTTATTAGTTTAGTTCTTATTATTAGTTTATTTAGTTTATTAGTTTCTTTTATTATTTATTAGTTATTAGGTATTATTATTTATTATTTTTTTAATTATTATTTATTTTAGTTTTATTAATTTATTATTAGTTATTTTATTAGTTATTATTATTAGTTTATTAGTTTAGTTTTTATTATTATTAGTTAGTTTTTATTTTGATATTAGTTATTCTTTAGTTTTAGTTACTATTATTTAATTATATTAGTTATTAGTCCAGTTATTTTATTAATTTTCTAGTTATTAGTTATTTTATTATAAGTTTTAGCTATTAGTATTATTATTAGTTTAAGTTAGGTTTATTAGTTAGTTGGTTATTTAGTTTATTATTAGTATTAGTTTTATTATTAATTATTAGGTTTATTACTTTTAATTTAGTTTAGTTTTTAGTTTATTAGTTTATTAGTTATTTAGTTATTAGTTTATTATTAGTTTTATTTAGTTATTAATTTTAATTTTATTAGTTTTATTTAGTTATTATTATTAATTTTAGTTTTATTAATTTTTTATTTTTATTGCTTATTATTATTATTATTTTATTACTTATTTTTAGTTAATTAGTTTATAGTTTTTTAGTTATTTTAAGTTTAGTTATTTTAGTTTTATTACTATTATTATTATTAGTTTAGTTAGTTACTACTTTTTTATTAGTTTATTAGTTTAGTTATTTTATTTATTTAGTTTTATTTATTATTACTATTTAGGTATTATTATCATTATTTTGGTTATTATTATTATTATTAGTTATTGTTATGAATTTTATTACTAGTTAGTTTATTATTTATTAGTTATTATTTAGATTTTTAGTTATTATGGCCATTATTAGTTTTAGTTAATTATTATTTATTAGTTAGTTATTAAATTTTTTTTATTTTAGTTATTTACTATTTAGTTTTATTAGTTTTTTTATTTTATTATTAGTTAATTAGTTAGTTATTACTTATATTATAATTACTTGTTATTAGTTTTATTAGTTTAGTTTGTTATTTTATTTTATGTTTTAGTTTTGGTTATTTATTATTTTATTATTTTATATTACTTATTGGTATAGTTTTATTTTTAGTTATTATTATTATTAGTTATTTTAGTTATTAGTTTATTAGTTTTATTAGTTTAGTTAGATATTGGTTTAGTTATTAGGTTTATTTATTATTAGATATTACTTTAGTTAGTTATTAGTTTTAATATATTTATTAGCTATTAGTTATTATTTTAGTTAGTTGTTAGTTTTATTAGTTAGTTTTAGTTATTAGTTATTAGTTTTAGTTTTAGTTATTAGGTTTAATTATTAGTTTAGTTTTTTATTAGTTATTAGTTTAGTTTTATTAATTATTTTTTAGTTAGTTAGTTAGTTAATTAGTTTAGTTATTAAGTTTAGTTTTATTTATTATTTACTTTGTAGATTTTTATTAGTTTTTTATTGATTAGTTATTAGTTATTAGTTAGTTTATTATTTTATTATTAGTTATTAGTTAGGTTATTATTAGTTTAATTATAGTTATAGTTTTTATTTTTGGTTTTATTAGTTAGTTTTATGTTTATCAGTTTAGTTATTTAGTTTATTATTATTAGTTTTTAGTTTTAGTTATTATTAGTTATTAGTTATGGTTATTAGTTTAGTTTTTTAGGTTTATTATTACTTTATTGTTAGTTTAGTTAGTTATTAGTTTTATTAGTTAGTTTGTTAGTTATTAGTTTAGTTATTTATTAATTTATTAGTTTTATTATTTTTAGTTATAAGTTTAGTTTTATTAGTTTTATTGGTTTTATTTAGTTATTAGTTTATTAGTTTTTTTAGTTAGTTAATTTATTTGTTTAATTTATTATTAGTTAGTTTAGTTAGCTATTAGTTATTTGGTTTAATTATTATTAGTTATTATTTAATTAGTTTTTGGTTTATTATTAGGTTTAGTTTAGTTATTGGTATTATTATTAGTTTTCTTAATTTGGTTATTAATTAGTTTTAGTTTATTATTAGTTATTTGGTATTTATTTAATTATTAGTTTATTATTTTAGTTTTAGTTTATTTAGTTATTTTTAGTTTAGTTAGTTATTAGCAATTAGTTTTAGTTTTTAGTTATTAGTTAGTTTTATTTTTATATTTATTAGTTTATTGGTTTTTATTAGTTTTATTTGGTTTTATTAGGTTATTAGGTTTATTTATTAGTTTAGTTATTAGTTATATTATTAGTTATTGGTTATAGTTTATTAATATTAGTATAAGTTTTATTATTATTTATTAGTTTTGCTAAGTTTTTATTATTTA
Organism: Cymbidium sinense; assembly: GCA_021442155.1. Taxonomy (NCBI): domain Eukaryota; kingdom Viridiplantae; phylum Streptophyta; class Magnoliopsida; order Asparagales; family Orchidaceae; genus Cymbidium; species Cymbidium sinense. The sequence continues at coordinate 133,101,315 of CM038218.1, forward strand.
TTTAATTTACTAGTTTTTGGTTAGTTTAGTTTTAGTTATGATTATTATTATTAGTTTAATTTATTAATTTATTTAGTTAGTTATTAGTTTAGTTATTAGTTTTTATTAGTTATTATTATTAGTTGGTTTAGTTAGTTTATTATTAGTTATTATTTTATTAATTTTCTTTGTTTTAGTTTTTAGTTATTATTACTTAGTTATTAGTTTTTATTAGTTTATTATTATTAGTTAATTTTATTAATATTTAGTTTAGTTATTTTAGTTAGTTATTTAGTTTTATTAGTTATTATTAGTTAGTTTTAGTTTTTAGTCAATTTAGTTATTAGTTTAGTTATTATTAGTTAGTTAGTTTTAGTTGAGTTAGTTATTTATTATTAGTTTTTAGTTTTTTTATTATTAGATAGTTAGTTTAGTTATTAGTTTATAAGTTATTAGTTATTATTAGTTAGTTAGTTTTTAGTTTAATAGTTTAGTTTATTAGTTATTTTGTTTATTAGTTTAGTATAGTTATTTAGTTTAGTTTAGTTTTTTAGTTTTTATTATTAGGTTTTTAGTTTTTAGTTAGTTTTAGTTTCTTAGTTAGTTTTTTAGTTAGTTTTTATTTTATTAATTATATTTAGTTTATATTATTAGTTTAGTTGGTTAGTTATTATTAATTTTTAGTTATTATTAATTAGTTAGTTTTATTAATTATTTATTTATTTATTATTATTATTAGGTTTATTTGTTCTTAGTTATTATTATTAGTTATTATATTATTAGTTTATTATTAGTTTATTAGTTTATTAGTTATTATTATTATTTTATTAGTTAGTTTTAGTTATTGGTTATTAGTTATTAGTTTATTTACTTTTAATATTTATTATTAGTAGTTATTATATATTTTTATTTTTATTAGTATTATTATCAATTTTATTAGTTTATTATTATTATTAGTTATTATTACTAGTTATTTTATTAGTTGGTATTATTTGTTTTTTAGTTTTTATTTATTTTAGTTATTAATTTATTAATTATTAATTATTAATTATTAGTTACTATTATTGGAGTTATTATTACTATTATTAGTTAGTTTTTAGTTTATTAGTTTAGTTTAGTTTAGTTATTAGTAATTTAGTTTTTATTATTAGGTTTTTAGTTTTTTGTTTGTCTAAGTTATTCATTTATTAGTTAGTTTTTAGTTTAGCTAGTTTATTTAGTTAGTTTTATTATATTAGTTATTATTATTAATTATTAGTTTATTATGTTTATTAATTTAGTTTATTAGTTAATTATTAGTTAGTTTTAGTTTATTAGTTTTATTAGTTATTTACTTATTAGTTTTATTAGTTTATTAGTTTACTAATTTTATTAGTTTTATTAGTTTTTTATCAATTAGTTTTTTATTAGTTAGTTTATTAGTTTATTTAGTTATTAGTTTGTTAAGTTTTTAGTTAGTTAGTTATTTAGTTTTACTATGTTTATTATTAATTATTTTAGTTTTTTTTTTGTTTATTTATTTATTTTTATTATTTTATTATTACTATTTCTTTAGTTTATTAGTTAATAGTTAATTTTATTATTTATTTTATTATTAATTTAGTTATTAGTTATTTTTTTATTAGGTATTTATTGGTTTATTTTTTATTTATTACTTTTAGTTTTTATTGTTATTTATTATTATTAGTTTAGTTATTAGTTTGTTTTAGTTAGTTATTAGTTATTATTATTTAGTTAGTTATTATTTATTAGTTATTATTATTAGTTTTATTAGTTATTTAGTTTAGTTATTATTATTATTAGTTTTAGTTTATTAGTTTATTAGTTTTTTATGTTTAATTATTAATTAGTTTTGTTAGTTTTATAATTTATTAGCTTAGTCATTTAGTTTATTACTATTAGTTATTATTAATTAGTTTAGTTTATTTTTATTATGATTAGTTATTATTAGTTATTAGTTTATTAGTTTAGTTAGTTTTATTAGTTTTTTATTTTTATTTATTTATTACTTTTGAGTTTATTATAAATTTATATTATTATGTTTATTATTTTTATTAGTTTATTAATTTATTAATTATTATTTAGTTATTAGTTTAGTTTTTATTAGTTAGTTTATTAATTATTATTTAGTTATTATTAGTTTTAGTTATTATATCTAGTTATTACTATTAGTTATTAATTTATTATTTTATTATTATTAGTTATTAATTTAGTTTAGTTTATTAATTTTAGTTTAGTTATTAGTTTATTAGATTTATTATTAGTTTTTATTAGTTAGTTAGATAATTTATTTATTTTATTTATTAGTTTATTAGTTAGGTTTTTTAGTTAGTTATTAGTTATTAGTTTTATTAGTTATTGGTATTTTGGTAGTTATTTATTATTAGTTTAATTTTATTACTTTATTATTAGTTTAGTTAGTTATTATTAGTTATTAGTTATTAACTTATTAGATAGTTAATTTAGTTAATTAGTTTATTTAGTTTTTATTAGTTATTAGTTATTTTTATTAGTTTTAGTTTTATTAATTATTAATTTAGTTATTAGTTATTTGTTTTTTAGTTAGTGATTTAGTTTTAGGTTTAGTTATTAGCTTTATTATTATTATTATTAGCTATTAATAAGTTATTAGTTTTATTAGTTAGTTATTATTATTATTTTGGTTTATTTATTTAGTTAGTTATTATTAGTTATTTATTTATTATTACTTAGTTTTATGGTGTTTTTAGTTTATTAGTTTATTAGTTATTTTAGTTATTATTTATTTGTTGTTTAGTTTATTAGTTTATATTATTATTATTATTTATTTTTATTTTAATTATAATTATTAATTAGTTTAATTATTAGTTTATTATTTAGTTATTAGTATTTAGTTTTTATTAGTTTAGTTATTTATCACTAGTTATTATTTATTAATTATTATTAGTTAGTTTATTAGTTTATTTAATTTATTAGTTTTGTTAGTTTATTTAGTTTTTATTAGTTTATTAGTTAGTTTATTATTATTTATTTTAGTTTTTATTATTTTTTTAGTTTTTTTATTAGTTTATTTTAGTTATTTAGTTATTATTAGTAGTTCTAATATTATTAAGTTATTAGTTCTTAATTTATTATTATTATTATTTACTATTATTTATTATTTATTATTATTAATTTATTACTTATTTATTTAATTTTAGATTTTTATTAGGTTATTTTTATTATTATTATTATTTTATTTATTTAGTTATTATAGTTAGTAATTAGTTATTAGTTTATTAATTATTAGTTATTAGTTTATTACTAAATTATTATATTAGTTATTACTTATTATTATTAGTTTAGTTTAGTTTTATTAGTTTATTATTATTACTTATTATTATTAGTTATTATTTTATTTTATTTATTTTTTTAAGTTATTATTTTTATTAGTTATTATTTATTATTAGTTACTTTTTATTATTTATATTATTAGTTATTTATTTGTTTATCAAATTTATTAATTTTAGTTATTATTTATTATTATTTATTAGTTATTAGTTATTTATTATATTTTTAGTTTTTTATTATTCAATATTATTAGTTTTAGTTATTAGTTTATTTTATTATTATTAATTTATTTATTACTTATTATTAGTTTTAGTTATATTATTATTGGTAGTTTATTATAAGTTTTTTATTTTATTATTTATTTTATTTATTTTAATATTTGTTTATTTATTTATTAGTTTACTTTTAGTTGGTTATTTATATTATTATTGTTAATTATTAGTTATTATTATTATTAGTTATTATTAGTTATTAGTTTATTAGTTATTATTGGTTTTATTAGTTTATTAGTTATTATTATTTTTTAGTTATTTATTAGTTATTTGGTTTTATTGGCTACTTTATTATTATTATTATTAATTTTTAAGTTTTAGTTATTAGTTTATTTTTGTTATTAGGTTTTAAGTTTATTAGTTTAGTGTAGTTTTAATTTTATTAGTTTATTATTATTTATATTAGTTTATTAGTTTTATTAGTTATTATTAGTTTATTAGTTAAGTTATTATTATAATTTAGTTAATATTATTATTAGTTTTTAGTTAGCTATTTAGTTAGTTATTATTTGTTATTAGTTATTTTATTTTTGGTTTATTATTTACTATTAGTTTTTTTTAATTCCATTATTAGTTTAGTTAGTATTAGTTTTATTAGTTAGTTTATTAATTATTAGTTTATTAATTTTATTAGTTTATTTATTAGTTTAGTTTATTACTTTATTTATTATTGGTTTATTAGTTTTTAGTTTATTATTTTGGTTATTATTATATTAGTTATTAGGTTTAATTATTATTAGTTAATTATTTAATTAGTTTTTTAGTTTCATTATTAGGTTTAGTTTAGTTATTACTTATTATTATTAGTAGTTTTATTAAATTTATTTAGTTAGTTATTAGTTAGTTTTAGTTTATTAGTTATTATTATTGCTTATTTATTTGGTTATTAATTATTTATTTAGTTTTATTTGGGTACTAGTTTTTAGTTTAGTTAATTATTGGTTAGTTTTAGTTTATTTTTTACTTATTTAGTTATTATTAGTTATTTTAATAGTTTGGTATTTTATTTTATTAGATTAGTTTATTGTTAGATTAGTTATATTAATTATTGTTATTAGTTTAGTTTTTAGGATTAGTTTAGTTATTTATTTATTTAGATATTAGTTATTAGTTTTTATTTTGTTATTATTATTTATTTAGTTTATTAGTTTGTAATTAGTTTAGTTTTAGTTATTATTATTTTTATTATTTTTATTTATTAATTTATTTAGTTAGTTATTAATTATTATTAGTTTTATTATTAGGTATACTTAGCTCTTTATTATTACTATTATTTTATTATTTAGTTTTGGAAGATTATTATTATTATTATTACTTTAGCTCTAGTTATTATTAATTATTAGATTTTATTAGTTTTATTATTAGCCATTTTAGTTATTATTATTTATTATTAGTTATTATTAGTTATTACTATTATTTTATTTTATTATTAGTTATTATTATTATTTTTAGTTATTATTTTAGTTAGTTATTATGTTAGTTATTAATTTATTAGTTAAGTTTTTAGGTTTATTATTATTATTATTAGTTACTATTTATTATTTTAGTTATTGGGATTAATTATTACTATTTATTAGTTTTTATTACTATTATTATTATTAGTTTATTAGTTTATTTAGTTATTATTTAGTTTAGTTATTATTTTTATTTTATTTTAATATTATTGGCTATTAATAATTATTTTATTAGTTTTAATTTATTAGTTTTATTTAATTATTTTTTAGTTTAATTATTACTATTATTATTATTATTATTATTTTTTATTAGTTTTATTTAGTTACTTTAGTTTTAGCTTTTATTATTAGTTAGTTACTTTTTTTTATTAATCAGTTATTTTATTATTAGTTTTATTAGTTTTAATTTGATTAGTTATTAGTTTTATTATTATTATTATTAGTTTTTTATTTAGTTTTATTTAGTTTTATTATTGATTTAGTTTATTTATTTATAGCTATTTTAGTTTAGTTATATTACAATTATTAGTTTTATTTATTAATTTATTTAGTTAGTTATTAGTTTAGTTATTTATTATTAGGTTATTATTAGTTTTATTATTAGTTTAGTTAGTTTAGTTTGTTTTATTATTAGTTATTATTTTATTAGCTTTATTAATTTTAGTTCTTAGTTTTTTTATTAGTTATTAATTATTAGTTATTCTTAGTTTATTATTATTGGTTTTTTTATTTTAGTTATTTTAGTTAGTTATTTAGTTTTTATATTATTATTATCTAGTTTTTACTTAGTTAGTTTTGGTTATTTAGTTATTTAGTTTTAGTTATTTTATTATTTAGTTATTATTTATTATAGTTATATTTAGTTTTGTTATTATTATTATTTTATTAGTTAGTTTTATTTATTAGTTTATTATTAGTTTAGTTTAGTTTTATTTAATTAATATTAATTTTTAGTTTATTATTATTAGTTATTATTAGTTTTTAGTATATATAGTTATTATTATTAGTTAGGTTATTTTATTAATTATTAGTTTTAGTTTAGTTACTTAGTTATTAGTTTTTATCATATTAATTAGTTATTTAGTTATTTAATTAATTTTAGTTTATTATTATTATTTTAAATTATTAGCTTATTAGTTTACTTTATTAGTTTTAGTTATTAGTTTTAGTTATTTACTTTTTATTTATTAATTTTTATTATATTATTATTAATTAGTTAGTTTTATTTTATTACTATTTAGTTTTATTAATATCCATTAGTTAATTTTATTATTTTATTTAGTATTTTAATTTATTATTATTATTATTATTATTATTATTATTATTATTATTATTATTATTATTATTATTATTATTATTTATGATTAGGTTAGTTTTTATTAGTTATTAGTTTAGTTTTTATTATTAATTTAGTTATTTAGTTATTATTTTAGTATTGGTAGTATTAGTTTTTAGGTTTTAGTATTATATAATTTTGTTTGGTTATTTTAATTTTAGTTAGTTAGTTAATTAATTATTAGTTAATTAATTATTACTTTTAGTTTATTAATTATTAGTTTTTAGTTATTAGTTATTATAGTTTTATATTATTATTTATTTATTATTATTACTTTACAAGTTATTTATTATAGTTATTAGTTTGAGTATTTGTTTAGTTTATTATTAAGAATAAATTTAATATTTATTAGTTATTAGTTATTAGTTTAGTTAGTTTTAGTTATTATTTATTAGTTTTTATTATTTTAGTTTAGTTAGTTTATTAGTTTATTATTTATTATTTTAGTTATTTTTATTATTTCATTTTATTATTTTTATTATTTTATTAGTTATTTATTTAGTTATTATTAGTTTAGTTAGCTATTTTATTAGTTATTAGTTAGTTAGTTATTTAGTTTAATTATTAGTTATTATTTATTAGTTATTTAGTTATTAGTTATTAGTTATTTAGTTTTTATTAATTTTATTACTAGTTTATTACCTTAATTATTTAATTTATTAGTTATTAGTTTTAGCTTATTAGTTACTTTTTTAGTTTTATTATTAGTTTATTAGTTTTAATTTATTATTAGTTATTACTTAGTTTAGTTTTATTATTATTTATTATTATTAGTTTATTATTATTTTAATTAGTTATTACTTTATTATTAAGTTTATTTTTATTTTAGTGTGTTATTACTATTAGTTTTTATTACATTTATTAGTTATTAGTTAGTTATTTATTAGATATTAGTTTTAGTTTATTAGTTATTTAGTTATTAGTTTTATTAGTTAGTTATTAGTTTTATTTATTAGTTAGTTTTAGTTAGTTATTAGTTTTGATTAGTTAATTAGTTATTTTTAATTATTATTAGTTATTAATTTTTTATTAGTTTAGTTAATTATTAGCTTACTTTTTTAGTTAGTTATTATTATTAGTTTTTTATTAGCTATTAATTTTTATTAGTTTATTAATTAGTTAGTTATTATTATTTATTTATTTATTTAGTTTTATTCATTAGTTATTAGTTATAGTTATTAATTATTAGTTTTTAGTTTAATAGTTTAGTTATCAGTTAGTTTTATTAGGTATTATTATTAGTTTTAGTTAGTTATTTATTATTAGTTAATAGTTTAGTTTTTATTAGTTATTATTATTATTTGTTTTGTTATTAGTTTATTATTTTATTTAGTTTTTTATTTAGTTAGTTTATTATTGGTTAGTTATTTATTATTTATTATTACTATTAGTTTAGTTTTTGTTTTTTACTAATTACTATTATTAGTTAGTTATTATTAGGTTTTTATTAATTGTATTAGCTATTAATTTATTAAGTTTTATTAGTTTTTTTAGTTTAGTTAGTTATTTAGTTTTTTATTATTATTATTATTATTATTTTATTTTTTTATTATTATTTAGTTTTATTATTTTATTAGTTATTAGTTATTATTATTATTTTAATTATTAGTTTAGTTTATTATTATTTTATTAGTTTTTATTATTAGTTTATTAATTTTATTATTTAATTAGTTTAGTTATTTTATTAGTTTATTATTTATTTTGTTATTAGTTTATTATTACTATTTAGTTTGGTTATTTATTATTAATAGTTATTACTTTAGATTTTATTAATTATTAGTTATTATTATTTATGTAGTTATTAATTTTATTTTGTTTTTAGTTAGTTATTTTATTATTATTTTATTATTTATTTTATTATTTATTGGGTTAGTTACTATTATTTAATTATTAATTATTAGTATATTACTTATTAGTTTTATTTATATTTATTTTTTTAATTTTTAGTTTATTTTATTATTTTATTTTATTATTATATTTGGGTATAATTTTTATTTAGTTTATTATTAGTATTATTATTAATTATTAGTTATTATATTACTAGTAAGTTGGTTAGTAGTTTTATTTATTTTACTTTTATTAGTATTTATTAGTTATTAATTAGTATATTAATTATTATTTTAGTTTTATTATTTTATTATTAGTTAGTTATTATTATTAGTTATTTTAAATTAGATTTTTACTTTTTTTATTATTTATTATTTATTATCATTAATTGGTTGGTATAGTTAGTTTTTAGTTTTAGTTTTATTTAGTTTAATTTATTAGCCAGTTTTATTATTATTATTATTTATTTTTATTACTTATTACTTATTAGTTTTTTTTAGTTTATTTATTTTAATTTATTTATTTATTTTAGTTTTTTATTATTATTATTAAGTTATTCTTATTAGTTTTATTATTATTGTTGGCTTTTAGTTTTTTTAGTTATTAGTTTATTAGTTTAGTTATTAGTTATTAGTTTTTATTAGTTTATTATTTATTATTATATTTAGTTATTAGTTTAATTATTAGTTTTTTTAGTTATTAGTTATTTAATTAGTTTTAGTTTTTATCTATTAGTTTTATTAGATAAATTATTATTTATTACCATTTTAGTTTTATTAGTAGTTATTAGTTTTTAATTAATTAGTTACTATTATTAGTTATTTAGTTTTATTTTTATTAGTTTATATTAATTTTATTAGTCTTTATCAATTTTTATTACTAGTTATTACTTTATTACTTTAGTTTAATTATTTTATTAGGTTTTTATTATATTAAGTTTATTAGTTTATTTTATCAGATATTATTTTTTTAGTTTTATTAAATTATTATTATTCATTTTAGTCAATATTATTATTATTGCTTTTAATTAGTTTATTAGTTTATTATTATTTTGTTTACATTATTGTTATTTAGTTTTATTTAGTTTATTATATTTGTTTATTATTTATTATTATTATTATTATTAAGAATTATTTTATTATTAGTTTTATTAGTTATTCTTATTATTAGTTATTATTTATTATTAGTTTACTATTATATTTAGTATTAGTTATTTTAGTTTAGTTATTGTTTTATTTGGTTTTATTATTATTTATTTGTTATCATTTTATTAGTTTAATTATTTTATTATTGGTTTATTATTTTTTAGTTATTTATTTAGTTTTATTTTATATTACTAGTTTTATTTATTTATTTAGTTTATTATTATTGTTATTATTAGCCATTAGTATTTATTACTATTACTAGTTATTTTAGTTTTTATTATTTATATTAGTTTTATTAATTATTATTATTTATTTTAGTTATTAATATTATTATTATTATATTTTTTATTATTTTTATTAGTTTTACATTAATATTTTTATTAGTTATTACTTATTTTATTATATTAGTTTATTTTTATATTTTATTTTTTATTATATTTAGTTTTATATTTTAGTTGTCAGTTTTTATTTAATTTAGTTATTAGTTTATTATTATTATTATTACTTTATTATTAGTTATCGTTTATTACTATTATTAGTTTAGTTTATTATTATTTTGTTATTATATTATTATTATTACTATTAGTTATTATTATTACTTATTAGTTTATTTTTTAGTTTTATTATTATTTTTTATTTGATATTTATTAGTTTATTATTAATTATTAGATATTTTATTAGTTATTAGTTTAGTTTATTTATTATTGTTGGTTTTAGTTGGTTATATTATTTATTTAGTTTTAGTTTATTAGTTTATTAGTTTTTAGTTATTTAATTTATTAGTTATTAGGTTTAGTTATTAGTAAGTTTTTAGTTTTATTATTAGTTTATTAGTTTTAGTTTATTAGTTAGTTATTAGTCTAGTTTTAGTTAGTTTTATTAGTTTATTAGTTTTAGCTTATTATTATTTATTATTATTAGTTTAGTTATTAGTTTATTAGTTAGTTATTATTTTTATTATTTGGTTTAGTAGTTTTACTTTTAGGTTTAGTTATTAGTTATTAGTTTTATTAGGTTTTAGTTAAGTTATTATTAGTTATTATTTTATTAGTTTTTTTATTTAGTTTATTATTTAGTTTTTTATTAGTTTTATTTATCTAAGTGAGTAGTTATTATTAGTATTTATTTTGTTATTATTATTTTTTTTATTATTAAATTTATTAGTTAATTTATTATTATTATCATTAATTATTAGTTATTATTATAGTTTTATTAGTTAATTATTATTATTATTATTATTAGTTATTATAGTATTATTATATATTTAATAGTTTATTATTTATTTAAATTTATTATTAGTTATTTATTTATTAGTTTTATTAGTTTTTAATTATTTAGGTTTTACGTAGTTATTATTAGTTATTATTAGTTTTAGTTAAGCTTTTAGGTTTTTAGTTAATTGTTATTTTAGTTTATTTTAGTTAATTATTAGTTAGTTATTAGTTTAGTTATTTAGTTTTGTTACTATTAGTTTAGTTTTATTAGTATTATTATTGGTTTATTTTTATTTTTTTAGTTTGTTACTTGTTTTATTAATTATTAGTTTTAGTTAGTTAGTTTTAAACTATTATTATAAGTTATTATTAGTTATTAGTTTTTATTTATTTTTATTATGTTTAGTTTTTTGTTTTATTAGTTTAGGTTTAGTTATTAGTTTAGTTATTTATTAGTTTTATTAGTTTTATTATTAGTTATTATTAGTTAGTTTTATTATTGTTATTAGATTTATTACTTAGTTATTATTATTATTAGTTATTAGTAATTATTATTCATTATTAGTTATTTTATTATTATTATTTAGTTATTTTTTTTTTATTTAGTTATTTTAGTTTTTATTAGTTATTACTATTATTATTTAATTTATTATTATTATTAATTATTTATTATTAGTTATTAGTTATTAGTTTATTACTTTTAGTTCTTTAAATAGTTTGGTTTATTATTATTTTAGTTTAGTTAAATGATTTTACTTATATTAGTTTTTTATTATTATTATTATTAATTACTTTATTATTATTTTTAGTATTAATGGTTATTTTTGATTATTTATTATTATTATATTATTATTATTATTAGTAGTTATTAGTCTTTATTAAGTAGTTATTAGTTATTAGTTTATTATTTTTTTATTATTAGTTTAGTTTATTTTATTATTTTAATACAATTTAGCTAAATTAGTTACTAGTTTATTAGTTAGATTTTTTAGTTAGTTAGTTTTATTAGTTTAGTTATTTGTAAGTTGTTATTAGTTATTATTAGTTATAGTTTAATTTTTATTATTAGTTTATTTGGTTTATTAGTTTTTTCATTTTATTGTTTTATTAGTTTAGTTAGTTTTTGTTTATTAGTTAGTTATTTAGTTTTAGTTATTATTTATTTTACTTTTATTAATTTATTATTAGTTATTTGTTATTAGTTTAGTTCTTTATTAGTTATTATAATTAGTTTATTAACTTAGTTATTATTTTTTATTATTAGTTAGTTTTTAGTTTATTATTAGATAGTTTTTTAGTTTTGGTTATTATTAATTAGTTTTATTAGTTATTAGTTTAAATATTTTATTAGTTTTTTAGTTATTAGTTATTTTATTATTAGTTATTTAGATATTTTTATTATTATTAATTTTTAGTTATTTGTTAGTTAGTTTTTTTAGTTATAAGGTTTAGTTATTAGTTTTAGTTTATTAGTTTATTAGTTATTATTTAGTTATTTACCCATTATTATAGTTATTTTTATTTTATAGTTATTAGTTATTTTATTCAATTATTAGTTAATTATTTATTATTAGTTAGCTATTAGTTTAGTTTTATCATTAGTTTATATTAATTATTAGGTTATTTTTTATTATTTATTAGTTATTATTAGTTATTATTAGTTATTTTTAGTTTAGTTTAGTTTATTTAGTTTTTAATTAAATATTGTTAGTTTAGTTTGTTTTAGTTAGTTTAGTATTATTTATTATTTTATTAGTTAGTCTCATTTTAGTTTTATCGTTTTATTATTTATTAGTCATTAGTTTATTATTTATTTTTAGTTTATTATTTATTAGTTTTTTTAGTTTACTTTTAGTTACTTTATTAGTTATTTAGTTTTTTGGTTTTATTAGTTTATTATTATTATTTATTATTATTATTATTAGTTATATTTGGATTATTATTTTGTTAGTTTTATTAATTAATTAATTAATTTTAATTATTAGTTTATTAGTTTAGTTATTAGTTACTATTATTAGTTTTATTTTAGTTATTATTATTAGTTATTAGTTATTATTTAATTATTTAGTTTATTAATTATTTAAATTTTAGTTTATTAGTTATTATTAGTTTAGTTTTTATTATTAGTTATATTTTTATTATTTATATTAGTAGTATTGGTTGGTTATTTAGTTTTAGTTTTATTATTAGTTTAGTTTTAGGTTTTATTTTTTAGTTATTATTATATTTATATTAGTTTATTGGTTATTACTATTATTAGGTTTTAGTTATTTGTTAATCTTATTAGTTAGTTTTTAGTTTTTTTTATTATTATTATTAGTTATTAAATATTATTACTAGTTTTAGTTTATTAGGTTTTATTAATTATTATTTTTAATTATTGGTTATTATTAGTTTATTTTATTTAGTTTATTACTTATTAGTTATTATTATATTATTTTTTTAGTTTTATTAGTTTTAGTTAGTTTTATTACTAGTTTTTATTTATTTATTTCAATCAACGATTATTTATTTAATTTTATTTATTAATTATTACTAGTTTTTTATTTTATAGTTTAGTTTATTAGTTTTTTATTGTTAGTTATTATTTATTAGTTTTATATTATATTACTATTATTATTAGTTTAGTTTAGTTATTAGTTTAAATTTATTATATTAGTTTTATTACTATTATCTTAGTTTAGTTAGTTAGTTTTAATTTAGTTTAGTTTTATTAGTTAGTTAGTTAGCCATCAGTTAGTTAAAAGTTAGTTAATTATTAGTTATTTAGTTAGTTATTATTTTTTAGTTAATATTTATTAGATTATTTAGTTATTTTATGTTTAGTTATTAGTTTAGTTTAGTTTATTTAGTTAGTTTATTTAGTTATAGTTATTATTATTTTATTATTAGTTTATTAGTTTTATTAATTTAGATTTTATTTGTTTTTTTAGTTTTATTTAGTTTTATTATATTATTTTTTAGTTTAGTTATTATTATATTAGTTTTATTTAGTTAGTGATTAGTTAGTTGTTTTATTAGTTACTTAGTTTTAATTTTTACTATATGGTTATTATTAGTTTAGTTCTAGTTATTACTATTATTAGTTTTAGTTTATTAATTATTTAGTTTATGTTTTAGTTTTTAGGTTTTATTATTTATTCATATCAGCTATTATTATTAGTTTAGTTATTATTAGTTATTTATTTAGTTATTATTAGTTTACCATTTATTAATTATTAGTTTTAGTTAGTTTATTAGTTTATTAGTTAGGTTTTATTTATTATTAGTTATTTATTAGTTTTTTAGTTTTTTAGTTATTTATAGATTAGTTAGTTATTTTGTTAGTTATTTGGTTCAGTTATTAGTTTTATTAGTTTGTTATTGTTAGTTATTAGTTATTAGGTATTAGTTTTAGTTTTTAGTTTATTAGTTTTATTTAGTTATTATTAGTTAGTTTTTAGTTTAGTTATTAGTTTTAGTTTTAGGTTTTTATTATTTAATTATTATTTATTAGTTAGTTAGCTATTTTATTATTATTAGTTTAGTTATTAGGTTTTAATAGTTATTAGTTTATTAGTTTTTATTAGTTTTATTGGTATTATTAGTTAGTTTATTATTTAGTTTTTTAGGTTTTATTATAATTATTATTATTATTATTTAGTTATTAGGTTTTTAGTTAGTTATTATTAGTTTTAGTTTGTTAGTTATTTAGGTTTTATTAGTTATTAGTTATTATTAGTTAGCATTAGTTTTAGTTTTTTAGGATTTTTTATTATTATTACCATTAATTATTTTAGTTTTAGTTTTTTATTAGTTTTATTTAGTTATTAAGTTTTTGTTAGTTTTAATTATTAGTTTTATTATTATTATTATTATTATTATTATTATTATTATTATTATTATTTTAGTTATTTTTATTTTATTAGTTAGTTTTGTTTATTATTAGGTTTAGTTTTTATTAGTTTATTAAGTATTATTTTGATTAGTTTAGTTTATAAGTTTGATTAGTTTTAGTTTTATTATTTTTGGTTTATTATTATTAAGTTATTATTAGCTATTTTTATTATTATTAGTTATAATTATTTTGCTTTATTAGTTTTTATTATTTGTTATTTATTAGTTTTTATTAGTTATTAGTTAGTTTTAGTTATTAGTTTAGTTATTAGTTAGTTATTAGTATTAGTTATTAGTTTTTAGGTTTAAATTATTAGTTATTTATTATTAGTTATTACTTTATTAGTTTATGTTTATAGTTTTTATTAGTTATTATTATTATTATTAGTTAGTTTTTAGGTTAGTTTTTTATTAGTTATTATTAGTTTTATTATTTCTTAGTTTTTTAGGTTTTAGTTTTAATTTTTAGTTTATTACTTTATCATTAATAATTTTTAATTATTATTATTATGTTTTGATTATTATTATTAGCTATTAGTTATTATTAGTTTTATTATTAGTTAGTTTTATGAGTTTATTAGTTATTAGTTATTACTTTAGCTTTTTATTTTGTTATTATTATTAGATTTTAGTTTGTTTTTATTATTAGTTAGTTAGTTATTAGTTTTTTAGTTTAGATATTATTTAGTTAATAGCTTTTAGTTATTAGTTATTAGTTTATTTTTATTATTTATTTACTAGTTTAGTTATTTTTAATTTATTATTATTAAGATTTATTTTTTATTTAGTTATTTATTTGTTTAGTTTTATTAGTTTAGTTATTATTATTATTATTATGTTTTATTATTTTATTAGTTTTAGTTACTTTATTAATTATTTGTTTAGTTTTATTAGTTTTTAGTTTTATTAGTTAGTTAGGTTATTAGTTATCAGTTATTAGTTATTATTAGATTTTTTAAATTATTAGTTTTAGTTTAGTTATTATTTTTAGTTAGTTATTAGGTTTAATTAGTTATATTAGTTATAAGTTTATTAGGTTTTATGTTATTATTAGTTTTATTTGTTTTATTATTTATTTTTTATTACTATTTAGTTTATTAGTTATTAGCTAGTTATTATTTAGTTTTATTTATTATTATTATTCTTATTTTTAGTTATTATTAGTTATTATTATTATTTAGTTATTAGTTATTAATTTTAGTTATTAGTTTTTATTAGTTATTACTAGTTTATTAGCTTATTAGGTTTTAGGTTTTGTTTCGTTATTATTATTAGTTTTTATTAGTTATTAGTTAATAGTTTTAGTTTTTTTAGTTTATTATTATTATTATTTAGTTTTATTAGTTTTTACTTTATTAGTTTTAGTTAGGTTTATTATTAGTTTATTAGCATTAGTTTATTATTATATTAGTTTATTTTATTATTAGTTTTAATTATTACTTAGATATTTAGTTATTATTAGTTAGTTATTTATTTAGTTTTTATTAGTAATTTATTTACTATTAGTTTATTAGTTATTAGTTTAGTTAGTTTAGTTAGTTTTAATTAGTACTTAATTATTCGTTTATTATAATTATTATTAGGTTTTTAGTTATTAGTTATTACTCATTAGCTAGTTTTAGTTAGCTTTTTTACTTTATTAGTTAGCTTTTTTACTTATTAGTTAGTTATTAGTTTATTATTTTAGTTATTAGTTTATTACTTAGTTAGTTTATTAGTTATTAGTGAGTTTAGTTTATTAGCTTTTATTAGTTTTTATTAGTTATTTAGGATTTAGTTTAGTTAGTTTTTATTTAGTTTATTAGTTATATTATTATTATTATTTATTAGTTTTACATTATTAGTCTTAGGTTTCTTTAGTTTTTTAGGTTATTATTTTATTAATTATTACTTATTATTATTTAGTTTATTAGTTTTATTTATTAATTATTAATTTTATTTTTATTATTATTATTAGGTATATTAGTTTAATTATTATTACATTTTAGTTGGCTAGTTGCTTAGTTTTTAGCATTATTAGTTATTAGTTTTATTATTTAGTTATTACTTTTAGATATTTATTTTTTAGTTTATTTATTAGTTTATTAGTTTTAGTTATTATTTTATTAATATAATTTTATTAGTTTAGTTATTAGTTATTTAGTTTATTATTAGTTAATTTGTTATTAGTTATAAGTTATTATTAGTTATTATAAATTAGTTAGTTTTAGTTATTTGTTTATTAGTTATTATTTTATTAGTTATTTAGTTATTATTAGTTTTAATTATTTAGTTTATTAATTTTAGTTATTTAGTTTATTAGTTTAATAATTTATATAGTTATTAATTTATTAGTTTATTAGTTTAGTTTTCATTAGTTATTAATATTAGTTAGTTATTTTATTATTATTAGTTATTATTAATTATTAGTGATTATTAGCTATTATTATTAGTTAGTTATTTAGTTTAGTTTGTTAGTTATTTTAGTTAGTAGTTTTATTAGTTTTATTATTAGTTAATTATTATTATTTAGTTTATTAGTTATTTAGTTATTAGCTACTAGTTATTAGTTTATTAGTTATTATTAGTTATTATAAGTTATTATTACTTATTAGTTTTAGTTAGTTTTATTAGTTATTATAGTTTTTATTATTAGTTATTATTAGTTTTAGGTTAGTTATTTAGTTAGTTTGTTATTTTTATTATTTGAATTAGTTATTAGTTAATTAGTTTTTAAGTTTTTTTATTTAGTTTTTATTAGTTATTAGTTTAGTTATTGTTAGTTCATTTTTAGTTTAGTTATTATTAGTTTATTAGTTATTTAGGTTTATTAGTTATTAGTTTTATTATTAGTTTGTTATTATTATTAGTTAGTTATTTATTATTATTTTAGTTATTATTAGTTATTAATTAGTTATTAGTTATTAGTTATTATTAGTTTATTTTAGTTAGTTTAGTTTTATTAGTTAGTTATTATTATTAGTTTTAGTTAGTTTTTATTAATTATTTAGTTTAGTTATTAGTTTTTTAAGTTTTTTAGTTTTTATGGTTATTTATTAGCTAAGTTATTAGTTTTAGTTATTATTATTATTATTATTAATTATTAGGTGTTTTATTAGTTTTATTAGTTTTATTTGTTATTATTGGTTTATTTGAGTTATTTTATTATTATATTGTTAGTTATTAGTTAGTTATTAGTTACTAGTTTTAGTTATTTATTATTAAGTTTTATTAGTTTTATTAATTTATTATTAGTTTTTATTAGTTATATTTATTTTATTTAGTTTTATTATTTATTATTATTAGGTTTATTATTTATTATTTTATTAGGTTTTGTTTAGTTTTTTAGGTTTATTTTATTATTAGTTTTGATTAGTTATTAGTTAATTAGTAGTTATATTCGTTATTAGTTTATTAGTTTATTTATTATTTAGTTTAGTTTTATTATTATTTTTTATATTTTATTATTTTATTAGTTATTACTTTACTTGGTTTAATTTTATTTTATTATTATTATTGGTTAGTTTTTTATTAATTTGTTATTTAGTTATTTTATTAGTTAGTTCAATTATTATTATTATTGTTAGTTGTTGTTATTATTTATTAGTTATATTTAGTTATTTGTTTTTTTATTTAGTTTTTTAGTTTTACTAATAGTTATTAGTTTGTTAGTTTTAATTAGTTATTTATTTATTATTATTATTTAGTTATTAGTTAGTTTTTATTTAGTTATTAGTTTAGTTATTTATTAGTTAGTTTTACTTATTATTAGTTTTAGTTTAGTTTTTTAGTATTTACATTTTGTTATTATTATTAGTTTTATTATTTATTTGTTATTAATTTATTATTATTTTATTAGTTATTACTTAGTTAATTTTAGTTATTTTATTAGTTATTATTATTATTATTAGTTATTATTGGTATTTATTTATTATTTATTATACTTTATTTATTAGTCATTATTATTTACTTTTATTATTGCTTTATTAGTTTTATTAGTTATTTATTAATTTTAGTTTATTTAGTTTATTTATTATTTAGTTATTAGTATTATTTTATTAATATTAGTTTTATTAGTTTTATTAATTTTATTATCACAATTAGTTGTAGTTTATTATTTGGTCATATTACTAATAGTTATTTAATAATTAGTAATCAGTAATTAGGGTCAGTGGCCTGGGTTTAGGGCTTTAATGTTTAAGGTTTCAGGGTTTAGTGGTTTAAAGTTGGTAGTGGAGTTTTTAAGTTTAGGTAGTATTTTAGTGTTTCAGTTTTTTAGTGGGTTTAGGGTCCTAGGTTTATGGTTTACCTGGCCATGGCTTATAGGGCCTAGGGTTTAGGCATAGTTGTGGCTCAGTTTAGTGGTCAGGATACGTGGTTAGTCTGTGGATTTAAATGCCTGGGCCCAGTGGCCCATTTAAAGATTTATGGTGGATTACTCCGTTGGGTCATTTTTAGTGGTTGTTTTTTTATTTTTTTTAAATAAGTAAATTAGTATGTTTAGGTTTATTTAGTTTATTTTTTATTTATTTTAGTTTATTTTATTATTTAACTTTTATTTAGGTTTATTTTTATTTTTAATTAGTTTAGTTTTTAAGGTTTATTTATTTTAGTTTTGGTAATTTATTTTTGTTTATTTTTTGGTTTAGGTTTAGGTTTAGATTTATTTTTTAGTTTTATTTTATTTTTATTTTATTTTTTTAGAATTAGGTTTAGGTTTATATTTTATCTTATTTTTTATTTTATTTAGGTTTGCTTCATTTATTTATTATATTTTTGGTTTTATTTATTTTAAGTTTAGGTTTTTAGGTTTTAAAGGTTTAGGGTTTAGTGTTAGTTTAAAGCTTAAGGTTTAGATTTGTTTTAGTTTTGCTTATTTTAGTTTAGGATTAGGTTTATTTTATTTTTGATTATTTTATTTTTAGTGTTTTAGGGCTTATGGTTCATTTTAGGGTTTAGGGTTTATGATTTAGGGTTTAGGGTTTATGATTTAGGGTTTAGAGTTTTTAGGGGTTTGGATTTAGGGTTTTTAGGGGTTAGGATTTAGGGTTTAGCATTTAGGGTTAGGTTTGTTTTAAATGTTCTTAATTTTAATTTTTTTTAAAAAAATTAAGTAAACGGGTATGTTTAGGTTTATTTTTTTAATTTAATTTTATTTTATTTTTTATTTTTATTTAGGTTTTTTTACTTTTATTTAGTTTAGTTTAGGTTTTTTTTTAGTTTATTTTTTAGGTTTAGGTTTATGTTATTTTTTTAGTTTAGTATTATTTTATATTTATTTATTAAGTTTAAGATTTATTTTTTATTTTTAGGATTAAATTTAGGTTTTTATTTTATTTTTAGGTTTTATTTTTTTAGTTTATATTTAGATTTATTTTTAGTTTATTTTATTTTATTTAGTTTTGGTTTAGATTTTTTTAGGTTTAGGTTTAGGTTTTAATTATTTCAGTATAATTTATTTTAGTTTAGGTTTAGGTTTATTTTATTTTTATTTTAGATTTAGGTTATTTATTTAGTTTAAGGTTTAGGTTTTATTTTTTATTTATTTTTAGGTTTTTTTAAGTTTAAGTATTTATTTTATTTTATTTTTATTTTAGGTTTAGTTTTTATTTTGTTTAGTTTTTTAATTTTAGGTTTATTTTATTTTTTAGTTCAGTTTAGGTTTTTATTTATTTTATTTCTGATTAATTGGTTTTTTTATTCTATTTTTAGGTTTAGGTTTAGGTTTTAGTTTAGGTTTTTTATTTTATCTTATTTTTTATTCTATTTAGGTTTAGGTTTATTTATTTATTTTATTTTTAGGTTTTATGTAGTTTAGGTTTAGGTTTTAAAGGTTTAGGGTTAGTTTAGGGTTTTGGGTTTAAGGTTATTTTAGTTTAGTTTATTTCATTTATGTTTAGGTTTATTTTATTTTTATTTTAGGTTTAGGTGTTTTTTATAGTTTAGGGTTTAGATTTTAATTTTTATTTATTTTTAGATTTATCTTTTAGGTTTATGTTCTTATTTTGTTTTTATATTATTTTATTTTAGGTTTATTTTATTTTTATTTTATGTTTAGTTTTTATTTTCTTAAAGTTTTTTATTTTAGGTTTATTTTATTTTTTAGTAGTTTTTTTAATTTTATTTAATTTTATTCCTTTATTTTATTTTTTATCTAGGTTTAGGTTTTGGTTTTATTTTTTATTTTATTTTTTTATTTTAGGTTTTATTTATTTAGTTTAGTTTAGGTTTTTTGTGGGTTTCAGTGATTAGGTGGTTTAAGGTTTAGGGTTAAGGTTAGTTTAGTGTTTTGGGTCCAGGTTTGAGGTCCAGTAGGGTTTAGGTTATAGGTTGATGTTTAGATTTTAGTGTTTAGTGGTAGGAGTTTATGGTTTGGGTTATAGTTTAGGCTTATGGTTTAACCAACGACTACTTGATTCTGATTTGGGTCTAGATTTGGTTTTAAGGTTTAGGGTTTAGAGTTATATATTTTTTTTTTTATTTTTTTTTATTTTTTGTAAAATAAGTAAACAGGTAGGTTTAGTTTTATTTAGGTTATTTTTTATTTAATTTAGTTTATTTTATTTTATTTATTTTATTTTGTTTATTTATTTAGGATTATTTATTTTAGTTAGGTATTTTATTTTTGTTTATTTTTTAGTTTAAGTTTAGGATTAGGTTAGTTTAGTTTTAGTTATTATAATTATTCTTAGTTTTAGTTATTAGTTAGTTGGCCATTTGGTTATTATTAGTTTTACTCGATTATTAGTTTAGTGTTTATTTTTATTATTAATTTAGTTAAT